>ML794756.1:0-43173 GCA_009831015.1 Picea engelmannii
ATGTCAACCCTTGAAGCAAGTCTAGTAGCAAATTATGGTAGCTCCAACATTATGGTTAAGGGACTTCATATTGATTGATGTATAATGGTATGAAGTTTAATATATTTGAAGCTAAGACTATTATAGATGGATAGTACATGTCATGCCATTTATAGTGATATGTGGAACGCCGCATAACTCCTCACGGTTAGATATTTATGGCCTTGTGAAGTTGGAGAACCCTCATGAGTTATCTAGAAGGTCAAAGAAGTCAAATTTATTCTAGAAGATTCTAGAAGAAGTTGACTAGTCAAGTGAGTAAAACTAGGAGTTAATCATGGGTTAAGCTGTTGCAATAAGAAAATAATTAAAAATAAATTAGTTGTAACTAGAAGTGGAGAATTTACTATTTGTAGCAAAGTGAGTTAGAAGTGGACAAGTGGTTAGAAGTGGGTTAGCCCTAATAGAAGGAAATTGGGTTAAGTTGGTTAGAAGGTAACCCCTTGAGTAAGCTACATGGAAGTATAAATAAGAGAGAAAGTCTCTCCTATTAGCACCTATTGAGCACATTGAATATCTATTATTGTGTAAGGTTTATTGTAGGTACTCATTGATATATCTGAAGTTGCATAGGTCTGAGGTAGAACAAAGGGTTGACGACGAAAGTTTCGAACTTACAGAAAATAGTGAAAAAGGCCTATGTTCTAAGGAGTACGTGGGATAATAGTACAATAGTGTGCATACATACATAGGCTAACGGTATAATAGGGTGCATATGCACGCAGTATGGAAGTATAATAGGGTGTGTACATGAGGGTAAAGCCATAGAAATTTGAGAAGATGTAGATGCCAAGTCTCTAGATTCTAAGAGCAAGCTCCCAGGAAGGTCTACAGTGATCAGGTACATCATATTTATCCATTGGTTCAAAAGATATGTCTTATTTATATGAGTAGTTGGATTTTGTTGTATACATGAGAAATGTTTATGGGGGATTGAGGAGTTTCCCTAGAGAGATTATTGATTGCATGGGACCTTCTGTATAAGTCATATCTATAGAAATATAGTGTTGGTATAATCAATATTTATCATTGATATATTTGTTCATGTTGAGGCACATCTTCTATTTCTTGACATATGGTCAAGGGTTCTCGTGATATATGATTGAGAACTTATATTTGAGAATTAGTTGATGAATTGAGAGGTTGAATATCAGAAAGGGTTTAATATCTAGTTCATGTGAGGGTTATTATACTTGTTCATGATTACACACACTTATATGGAACATTACTAGAGAGAGATATCGATACTTTGGGAAAAGGATATGTATGAGGATGTATGCACAAGGTACATTTTTATTCTGGACACAATGACAGGTTGTAGGTTGATGTGAAAGAGGTTGCAGAGGGTCAAAATTTTTCAGAAGGCATGTGCAGGCTTCATAACAGATAGGTCATGTTCATATGTGGGTTGTAGTATATATAGGGTGTGTACATACGCATGTTGCATAATAGACAGGTCGTGTATCTATTGTTTTTTGTTGGTACGGGATCAGTTCAGGTACAGGTTGATTACAAGGCAGTGGTACAGGTTGGCTATAGATCACTGGTATAGGTTTACAGTGGTATATCTCATAGTGATATTGTGGTTGTGGTTTCTTCATTTGACACTTATATTTCAGGGCAGTTGGACGGGGCAAGGATAGGTGGTTGTAGCCACCTTCCGGCTGTAGCTGGAGAACATAGGGGATTGTAACCTCCTTTTGGTTATAGCCTGAGAATTTGGGAGTTGTAACTTCCCTCAGGTTGTAGCCTGAAAATATAGGGGGTCGGAGCCTCCTTCCAGTTGCAGTTGGAAAACAAAGGAAGTCAGTGCTTCCAATGAATGTAATTCTTAAAGACATATAATAACAAACATTATGTGGTTTTCTCCTGCATTGGGTTTCCACGTAAAAATAATGGTGTTATGTTTATGTGTATGATTCTTCATTTTCTCATGGTTTATTTCCTCTGCACTTATTGATGATAATTCTATATTGATGACAAAGATAAATAACACTTGCATATTGTGGTTAAAAATGATTAAATTTCTCTATTATTGATTCACCCCCCCTCTCAGTAATCCAACATCATCAAGCATCATAAGGGACATGCAATGTGTGCATAGAACCACCTTTTTAGCTATTTTTTAATGCACACATTAAAAAGAATGTCATTTCCTTAGAAATGGGTTTTTGGTACACCTAAGGACAAAGTTAAAGTAACCATTTTAGGATGTGGTTACATTAATTCACCCTCCCTCTCAGTAATCCAACATCATAAAGAATCACGAGGGACATGTAATGTGTGCATAGAACAACGTTTTTAGCTATATTTTAATACACACATTAATAAGAATGTCATTTCCTTAGAAATGGGTTTTTTGGTACACTTGAGGACAAAGTTAAAGTAACCATTTTAGGAGGTGCTTACATACTCTGGTTATTTTGAAAAATTAGTTGAAAAATTTATTACCGCTTCTTATTATTTTGGGAGATTGTTACAACTAAGTCCATTATATATTTATTTTTGACATGGTGGTTGGAGTTACTTAATTTTTTTTTAGATTATTTTATTATAACTCTTTGGATGGAATTGTGGATCTCAACAAAGTCTTTTTACTTTTAGGACTAAGTTTGTTAGAAAGGATTATTTTATGATCATTTTAGGAGAAATAATGGATCTAAAAAAACAATTGATATTTTATTGTATGAGGAGTTAGAGCTAAAACCTACATAAGGATTTTGTCTCTCCATTTGCAAGATGGATTGGATTGGAGAAGAATCTATAAAAGAAGCTCTAATCTATTGGAGTATTTTTTGACTTTATTTTGTCGAAGTAATGGAGTGATGTATAAGTGATTATGTATGAATGGTTATTGGTTCTTTGTGCTACAATTGGGATTTTTTTTGCAGGTGTATGGATGTCAAAGGAAACTCAAGGGCCAAGGAAAGGTGCTTCATATTAATTGGAAAGGGATAGGGTAATGGTTTTCTTCCCTCTTATCCCCCTTTTGTATATTTTACCTTTCAAGGTAGAAACACTACACATTCTAGATCATTTGATTATGTGTGTTTGCAGATAGTCATTGGTTGGGGCCACCTTTTTAATTTTATTTGAGTAATGGATATGTTATAGCCCTTCTCCACCATATCACTTGTATATCAAACAACCAAATTAGATGTGTAGTTTCAATATATGATTATTGTATGCTACCCCCTAATATTCCTTTAGGACTTTCCTCTAAGATTACTCACATGACCCCATTTCCCAAACAATATAAGGCATTGATATCCCTTTTATCCACCACTCCCAACCATCTAAATTCCATCTTAATTTCTCCATTTATATTTATGTTGCTAAGATTCTATTAGGATCTAATCCTAACCCCTCTACATGGGTAATTAGTTAGTAGGATATGTTTTCTATTTAATAAAGGCAAACATTAGTTAATAAGGCCTAATAAATAAAGAAGAATAAGTCAATGTAGTAAGACCTAATAGAAGCTTATGCTTCTAGAAAGATCTTCCTCTAGAAGTTTCCTTAAAAGGTAGAATTAGTATAAATAAGAGTAGGAGGCATTGTATATTTTGTCTTGGATATTATTGTAATAGATATCTTCTCTACTAGAGGTTTCCCCCTTGAAGAGGCAAGTGAACATCGCTATCATAATAATTTTTCTCTTCCTGCTGATTATTCTGGTGTTCTTCTGATATTTTTCTGGATATATCATTATTATTTTTTCATTTCCTGTTAGATATTGTATGTTCTACATAATATATTGTATCAATAATATTGCAAGGGGTATCAGAGCTCTTTCCAGGGAAAGACTTGTGGGCTAAATTTTTTCAGGGTAGAGATGTATTCTGACATCTTTAAGCTACATACATATGTCGTTACAGACATAAACCCATGATAGGGGAGTCATACACGTAGTAAATACAAGTGGTTCTTAAACGCACATCTGTTGGCCACCCTTGTAACCCCAGTTGGTACCCCTTCGAGTGGTAGCGCATCAAACAACAACTGTATATGGATCAGCATAGGCATCCTGAAGCCCTCCATAGATAAACTAATTAACCGCCTAATGGTTATAGTGTCATCGAGAAAAACACTTGGGAAGTGACTCTCTAGTATCTCGATAGTCGGGTAGTATGGCTAAGGGTATAGTCTAGAGTCATTAGTTGGTGCCTTGAGATATTGGGTCGAGTAATACTGTTGGACCCTGGATGTATATAAGAGAGATATAGCACAAGGAAAATCATTGACTATAGATTCCCTGCAATCCCTAACCCTTGGGAACACACCAGAGAAATAAAAGAGAAGATCTATTGCAGTGAAACCTTTTCGTCTGCATCGGGGTTGTGAAATTACTACATCTTTTGTCCTGTTAAGAATTTGGGCATTCTACCTCTACAGTATTATTCAATTCAAAGTATAACTCCATAAGAGTTAAAAAACAAATTGGTCCTATCAGCACCCTTATTTGTGACCTAGCCCATTACATTGGTCTCTTAATTTTTATTGCAGTGGTACCCTTCAATTTTAAGTTTTTTTTCCTACGAACCCAACTCCTTCAGTGATTCCTTTCTTGAGACTTATCCCGTTGGATTCCTCTCTTTGTCCTGATCACCCAGGTACCTATCATTTTTAAGCCCATTTTTTCCATTTTGAGACCTTCGTTTCTACCTAATCCTTTATCATGCCTACCACTCACTCTCAGACCAATGACCTGGAACAACAAATTGATGACAACATCGCTTCCCCCCGCACTGAATTCACCACAACCCGTGAACAACAAGTCAAAAAATTGGTTCAACTCTTCAGGGGTAAGAATGTTGAGCCAAAACTAGAAGAAATTACTTATTCTCATTATGAACATACTCATTCCTCCCTCTCCCCTTGTGGTTCTCCACCTTCTTGGAATAAGGTTCCCAAAGTTGACATGCATAAATTTAATGGTTCCAACCTAGCCGGGTGGGTTTCTCAAATGGAACAATACTTCTCCCTTCATGATATTCGAGATGATGAGACCAAACTCCATGTAGGGGTTTTGTACTTGGATCAAGAATGTTGGAAGTGGTGGCAATGGCATAAGAAATGTTATTCAGGACCTCCCAATTGTAACATGTTCTCAAAAGAAGTTTGTGCCCGTTTTGATAGGGAATCGAATTTTTTGGGTCAACTCACTAAGATGCGCTAAATTGTATCTGTCATAGACTTCATCACAACATTTTAATAGTTGAATATCCATACCAAGGGATTATCTAATGAATTTTACCTTTAATGTTTTACCAGTGGTCTAAAAGAAGCTATCAAGGCTCATGTGAGCATGCGTCATCCTACTACCTGGTTGTAAGCGTGAAAATTATTCAGGGAAGCAAAGACCATCCTTCAAGAACCATCCCTAAAGGATACATTTACCACCCATCCTCACCCAGGGGATACCCCTGCTCTGACCCAACATTTGAAGGTCCAAAATGTCTCTCCCACCGAAATGGAAGAACGTCGTAAGAAAGGATTTTTCTACTATTGTGATGAAAAGTATGCACCAGGTCATAAATGTAGAGAACAAAAGTTCTTCCAGATATATGCCTCAACTTCCTCTTCCTATGGTGACATCCCATCAGATGAAGTTTTAGACCAAGAGGTGGCTCAACCAAGTGATCTTGTCGAAGATCCAATTGTCATGTCGATGGACTGTATGGACCTGGTCATCTCCCTTCATGCACTGTCAAGTATTTCAGCCCCACATACATTGAATATCAATGGCTACATTAAACATAGGGTAGTTGTGGTGTTTATTGATATTGGTAGCACCCATAATTTTATTCATTATAGTCTCGCTGATGAGATCCATTGCTTTGTCCACCCTATTTCTAATTTTTAAATTCTCATCACTAATGGTGGGTACTATGAAGTGTGGGGGTTGTTGTGAGAATTTCAAACTCCAAATGGGTGATTACCATCTAAAAACCCACATGTTCTCTATTTCCATGGGTGTTTGTGATATTGTATTGGGCGTGAAATGGCTTCACACTCTAGGGCCGATCAAAATGGATTATCAAGAATTATATATGAGCTTCACCCAAGAATCTCACCCCTATACTATCAGGGGTCTCCAAAAGGGCTCTCCTAAAATCATCAGCACTCACCGGATGTAAAGACTCTTGAAGAAAGTCCACCATGGTGTGATTTCTCAATTTAATGTCATCCAAGTCATTGAACAAGCCTCTTAGGTAGTTCCTCCTAGCCCGAACTCATCTTGGACAAGTACCCCAAGATATTTGATATTCCTACAACCTTACCTCCTTCCAGGGGTGAGAGTGATCATAGCATCCCTATCCTTCCAAGAAGTAAAACCCCAATGTACGTCCCTATAAATATCTCGTTTATCAGAAAATGAAATATAAAATATGGTACAGGAATTACTAGAGGCGGGGGTAATTATCCCTAGTACTATCCCATATTCTTCCCTAGTGGTGATGGTTTTAAAGAAATAAGGTACTTGGCGCATGCGCCTTGAATAAATTGAGCATTAAAGATAAATTTCCCATTCATGTGATTGATGATTTGTTGGATGAACTACAAGGCGTCTATGTATTCACCAAACTAGACCTTCGCTCTGGTTATCACCAAATCCGGATGGAGGCATATATTCTGAATACTTTTTTCAAAACAAATGAGGGACATTATGAATTATTGGTCATGCCTTTTGGCCTTTCCAATGCTCCATCTACCTTCCAAAGTCTCATGAATAACTATTGAAACCTTACCTTCGTAATTTTTTCTTGGTTTTATTTGATGACATCCTCATTTATAGCCACACCTGGGATAGTCATCTTATTCATGTGGACAATGTCCTTCACTTGCTATAGGAAAACCAATTGTTTATCAAAAATCCCAAATGTTCATTTGGTGCCAATGAAGTGGAATACTTGGGGCACATTATCAGCAGAGATGGGGTAAAAGTGGATCCCAAAAAGATACAATCTATGCAAGAATGGCCATGCCCAGTGACCTTAAAGTGCCTACATGGTTTTCTTGGTCTCACTGACTATTACAAGAAATTTGTCAACCATTATGGAAATATTTCTAAGCCCTTGACTGACCTCCTTAAGAAAAATGAATTTCATTGGAAACTTGTTACTAAGCAAGCCTTCACTGAGTTAAAGAGGGCCATGTGCACTACCACTGTCCTAGCAGCTCCTGACTTCAAAAGAACCTTTGTGGTTGAATCAGATGCTTCCATCACGGGTGTAGGTGCAGTTCTCACCCAAGATGGTCGACCCTTGGCATTTACTAACCAAGCATTGAGTGGTCGCAATCTGGGTCGATCTACATATGAAAAAGAAATGTTGGCCATTCTCCATGTGGTGCACACATGGCGACCACATCTCTTGGGATGTCATTTTCATATTAAAACAGATCACCATAACTTGAAATGTTTTTTGGAGCAACGACTATCATCCCTAGAACAAAATAAGTGGATGACAAAAATGTTGGGTTATGATTATGAAATCATCTATAGAAAGGGAAAAGATAACATAGTAGAAAATGCATTGTCAAGACAACATGATGAGGAAGTCTCCCTCTTTGATTTATCCTTACCGACCCCTGCTTGGATTGAAGAAGTGCGCCAAGAGTAGCTAACGCACCAAACTACCTCCAAATTAACTCAACGTCTTCAAGAGGACCCTAGTCCTCCCACTGGCTACACTTGACAGGATAATATTCTTCGATATAAGGATTGCCTTGTTATATCACCATCCTCAACACTCAATCCCAGGCTCTTAAATGAGTTGCACTCCTCAACAATAGCAGGTCATTTGAGCTTCCAAAAGACATATGCTCATGCTCATCATTATTTTTTTTGGGTAGGCATGAAGAAGGATATACTTCAATTTTTCATAGAATGTGAGGTGTTCCAACATAATAAAGGTGAAACAGTCAAGTCTCCAAGCATCCTATAGCCTTTACCCATTCCATCTTCTCTGTGGACAAAAATCTCCATGGATTTTATAGTGGTCCTTCCTAAAGATGAGAACAATTATGTCATCATGGTGGTGGTTGATCGCCTCTCCAAGTATGCTCATTTGTTTCCCTTAAATCACCCTTTCACACCTACACTCATAGCACAAGAATTCATTGATCATATTTTCAAGCTACATGGCATGCCAACCTCTATTGTTTCTGGTCGTGACCCAACTTTCACCAACACATTTTGGCAAGAGTTGTTTAAATTACAGAGCACCTAATTGAACATGAGCACATCTTATCACCCCTAGTCTGACAACAAAACAGAAGTAGTCAAAAAATGTTTAGAAACCTACTTGTGTTGTTTTTCTTCAGATAAACAACACCAGTGGGTGTAGTGGCTTCCCTTGGCAGAATGGTGGTACAATAATTCTTATCATACGACCACTAAAATGACCTCATATGAAGCAATGTATGATCAAATTCCACCAACAATCATTACCTATCTTCCTGGCACATACAATATCCAATCTATTGATACAATACTACAAGGTTTTACAACCACTCTAGTGGCTCTGAAGGATAGCCTCCACATGGCCCAAAATCGCATGAAGCAATAGGAAGAATAGCATCATTTAGAAAGGGTTTTCCAGGAAGGTGATCAGGTGTTTCTCAGGCTCCAACCTTACAAGAAAATATCACTCAAAGATCAGGGACATCACAAATTGGCATTTAAGTTTTATGGACCCTACTAGATCATTAAGAGTATTGGTTATGTGTCTTACAAATTGGCCCTTCCTGCTACTTCCAAAATCCATCTGACGGTCCATGTCTAAAGAAAGTGGTGGGACAGAATTGCAGAGTCCAAACCATCCTGCCAGAATTAGATGAAGAAGGTTCCCTATGGATCCAACCAGAATCAATCCTCAATAACCATGAACTTCAGCTATGTGGCCACAATATTAAGGAAGTGTTGATAAAGTGGAAGGACACAACACCAGAGGAGGCGACCTAAAAACCCTCGACCATACTTCAACGGTTTTCGCACCTGCAGCCTTGAGGACAAGGTTTATTTTGAAGGGGGAGGGCATGTTAAGATCTAATCCTAACCCCTCTCCATGGGTCATTAGTTAGTAGGATGTGTTTTCTATTTAATAAAGGAATACATTAGTTAATAAGGCCTAATAAATAAAGAAGAATAAATCAATGCAAGAATACCTAATAGAAGCTTACGCTTCTAGAAATATCTTCCTCTAGAATTTTCCTTAGAAGGTAGAATTAGTATAAATAAGAGTAGGAGGCATTAGATATTTTTTCTTGGAGATTATTGTAAGAGCTTTGCTCTGCTGGAGGTTTCCCCCTCAAAGAGGAAAATGAACATTTCTATAATAATAAAGTTTCTCTTCCTGGTGATTATTTTGGTGTTATTTTGGTGTTCTTCTAATAGTTTTATGGATATATCATTATTATTCTTCCATTTCCTGCTAGATATTTTCTATTCTACATAATATATTGTATCGGGAATATTGCAGCTTCCTCATACTCCCACTATCCAATACACACATTAAGCTTAGTAACCCATAGAGAAGCCCCCTTTGGTTAGGATTCCATTTACCCTAGTGTAAAGTGAAAAGGAGAGTTGGTGAGGTGGCAATGGCCAACCTCCTAGCTCCATAAGGCTAACCCCCATCTTTGGGAATTTGAGAAAAGGTGTTGTTTTGTGTGGTAACAAGGTATTTTGAGTTCCTTTTGTATCTATTATCTAAAATAAGCACCTCATTTAGCCATAAATAATTAAGGTTGGAATCATTGCTTAAAAGAATAACTTGGTTAGTTTCAGTTCTAGCATTAAAGTCTCCTAGCAAGATGGTATTTCCTTCATTCCTCAAACTATAAATATCTTGTTCTAGAGTATTATAGGGACAATTTTTGTCTATATTTTTCTCTTATGAAAAGTAAATTAACAGGAGAAAAATAACAAATTGTTATATAAATTATCTTAGCATTGATGTGTGATATTTCTATCTAAATGTATTGATTGAGAGGGTCTATCTTATGAAGCCAAATGTGAGGAGAAACATTTTTTTTTATATATATAAAATACTATGCCTCCAATCCCTCTACGATAGGATTTCTTGTTCCATGTTTACCATAAGACAAATCCTTCTATGTTAGGGACCTTAGACTCTCCATGCTCCCAGGTTTCCACTTGAAAAATAATATGAATTTCACTTGGTATCCAACTTAATATAGGACCTTTGTGCTATGAAAATACATGACAATTCCAAAAAAAGATCCAGAATCCTCCAAACTCTTATTTATTATTAGCATTGTGGTCTCTATCCCTAATAATAGATTTTCAATTTCTAATTATTGATTATTGACCTTCCTTCCTAGCTTCATTTACCTTTTGAACTCCTTCCTTAATTCAGCTTGGTCTTATAGAATGAGGTCTTCATTTATAAATATTCTCGGCCCTTTTAAGCTTGAAGATGTACTAAGTGTGACATATTTATGGCCATTACAACTTACCTTGACACATATCAACCTATATTTATGTTCTATTACTTTTCTCGACCTCTTTGCTTCTATGAAATAAGTTGTTTCAATTTGTGACTTATTTTTTATTTCTTATTTTACTATTGCTATTGCATCTTCGTCTTTCTTATCTTTTATACCAGCAATTATGAGATTCAAGTCTCTTTTGTTACACTCATGATCCATCTCAATTAACTTATTCATTTCTTCTTTGACAATTTTGATATCTAATTTATTTTCAAGACTAATTAGGGCCAAATTGTTTGTTAGTTTTTCTTCTACCTCTTTAATATTGTCTCTCAAGTTGATATTTTCTTCAACCTCTCCTTCTTGGGTTGATTATTTATGTTTTTTCATTTCTTGAAATCTAGCATCCATTTGATGCATTTGAGTCTCAAACCCTAACATTCTATTTTCTATCTTATATTTTAACAATCTAAATTTTTTATCGAGCATTGCCTCTAACTCTTTTTGAAGGTTCTCTTCTCTCATTTTTTCTAAAGATTCTATATATTCATAAAGTTTATCTAGGTTGACTTTTTCAGGCCTCCCTTTCACAAGTTGAGGTTTTTGAATATGTGGTGAAGTTCTCATAATGGAAAAAAATAAATAAGAAGAGAGGAACTTATGCACCTGATTTATAATAGTTTCATAAGACAACAATAACTTCAAACTCAATTCAATCGCCATAGAGACAACCCATCGATATTATAGCTCTAAAATCATTTGCAGTCACCATACTAGTCACTTGCCACGAACATTGTTGCAAAGATTATAACCCTAAAATGTTCCACATAATGAAACCAAATCTTGAGCCCATTGCACATTCTTCTACAGACCCTAGGGTTTTTTTCTCTCACTTCTTCAATCCCTAGCCAAAATCAGTGTCAATAGAACCAAATCTTCATCATGTTGCGAATTATTATGTAAACCTAGGATTGTCTTTTCCACTCATGTAACTTGTATTCACTGAAGAGAAGTATTCATCGCAGAAAAGTATTCCACTGTAGAGAAGTAATGCATGCACCGCATAGATGCATTATATTTACCACAGAGAAGTAATATATGCACTGCAGAGTGCAGAGAGAAATAATATATAAAGGTATTGATAGCTACTTAATTTTTTTCTAACAAAGTTTCCATGAGATATATTTTTGCATGAATTCTTACATAGATCATAAAATGCTTCTTACTATTTTAAGAAGAATAGAAATAAAAGTTCCCCAATGCATTTATAATGACATCCAAGCATGCACAAGTTGAAAACTACAATCACATGTGAGTCTAACCCAAACTAGAGAAAAATAAATAGAACCAATAGAGGGATGGAAAGACAAATACTAGGGTTTCATAGAAAATCCCTCACCTCCCGTGAACCATGGACTCACTTGGAGGATACAATCCATATCCTCTATATAGTCAAATTCCATAATAATAAAAAAACCCAAGTACAAATATAAACGCATGTTGGATTATTGAGAGGGGGGGTGAATCAATAATAGAGAAATTCAATCCCTTTTAACCACAAAATTCAAGTGTTATATCAATGTAGCAGTATCATCCAATAGTTTCAGAGTAAATAAACAATGAGCAAATGAGAAATCATACACATACATAGTACATTAGTGTGTTTACATGGAAACCCAAAGTGGGAGAAAACCACATAATGTTTTTTCTTATATGTCTTTAAGAATTACAATCATTGGAAGGACCAACTTCCTTTGTTTTCCAGCTGCAACTAGAAGGAGGCTCCAACCCCCTAGTTTCTCAGGCTACGACCCGAGGGAAGCTCCAACTCCCCAATTCTCTGGCTACAACCCCCTATGTTCTCCAGCTACAACCGAAAGGTGGCTACAACCACCCGTCCTTGCCCCGTCCAACCGCCCTGAAATATAAGTGCCAAATGTAGAAGTTGAATATGTCAGTGAATAAAGTCACTGAGAAACCTGTCACTATATACTCATCAACCAATCTGATCTATTCACATATACCTCAAATGTAGAAATTGAATATGTCACTGAGAAACCTGTCACTGTATACTCATCAACCAATCTGAACTGATCACATATACCTCAAACACTATACCACAAGTATCTACCTCAAACCATGTGCTAGAACATCATTGTTATACAACCTCTATCTATACCAATAACTTCAACAACATACCTCAACCAAAATCCCTCAAACATGAACCAATACTAAACTTCAGTAGATCTACCACAGATCAACTCTACAGCAAGCCATAAACTCCCAAGAGGGCATCCAACATATTTACAAGGAAAACCCTCAACTTGATTCATAAATTCAACACTACACATATGAGAACCATACCTTTTTTTTTCTTGTAGCATTCGGTTGCCGCAGTTTTGTTGCCACGAATCCATTGTCACGATTTTTATGCCACTTTTTTTGTTGTTGTTTTTCTGCCTCACTTTTCCTGCTGCACTTTTTCTACCACACTTTTTCTTCCACACTTTTCCTGCCGCACTTTTTCTGCCGTAGTTTTCCTACCACAATTTTTCTGCTGCACTTTTCCTGCCGCACTTTTTTTGCTGCAATTTTTTTTCCACACTTTTTCTGCGGCATGTTTTCTATCGCATTTTTCCTGCCACATTTTTCCTGCCGCACTTTTCCTGCTGCACCTTTTCTAGCATATTTTTCTGCTGCACTTTTCTCTATCAATAATACCTGCTCAAATAACCTTTCACAAAAATAGATATTCAATGATATTCAAGTGTGATTTGAATGAGATACCCTTGACTCTTATTTATACTTTTATGTAGCTTCCTCAAGTGATTACCTTCTAACCATCTTAAGTCACTTTCTTTATTTTAGGGTTAACCCACTTATAACCACTTGTCCACTTAACTTAACCACTTTCCATAATTAGTAAGTTCTCCATTAACTTTATTATTTAAATAATTTATTTTGCATCCTCTTAGACTTATGGTACACTTATCACTTCACTTTATTATTTAAATAATGTCTTCTTTGCAAACACTTTGACTACTTTGTACTTTTGGGGCTTCTAGATGACTCATGAGGGTTCTCCAACTTCGCATGGCCATAACTCTCTAACCGTGAGGAGTTATGTGACGTTCCACATACCACCAAAAATGACATGACATGTACTATCCGTATAGAATAGTTTTATCTACAAATATACAAAAAATCATATCATTATCCATCAAACAAACTTGGGTCCATTACCCAAGCATTTGTGCTATCGAAATTGGCTACTAGACTTTATTCAAGGGTTGACATCAACGACAACCAATCCAATTAATCAACAATCTCCCCCTTTGGCATTGATGGAAACACTTTCATGCAATACTGAAGTCATATCATGCAATATTGAAGTCATGTCACTCATGCTCTTCTTGTGACCATCGCTCCCCCTGGAACCATGCCTCTCTACTCTGCATCTAATAAGTCTCTCCCCCTTGTTCATCAATGGAAAAGGTATCTTTCTATCTAGGGTTTCTCCCCTAACTGAACTGTCCTTGGGGATACTCCCCCTGACTGAACTCTTCCTGAAACTTATCTCCCGATCTGAACTGTCCTCTTTATGGTACTTCCTTGTGTAAATCTAAGACATATAAGATAAGCATTCAAAATCATTCATTTTGGAGTAGAAATTACTCCGAGTCTCTCGCAAAGATACTCAAAGTCTTCTCATTGAAGCGGTTTTGTAAATATGTCTTCCACTTGTTATTTTGTGCCCACATATTCAACTCTGATGTTCTTCTCTGCAACCTGTTCTCGTAGAAAGTGATACTTGATTGGAATGTGCTTCGTCTTGGAGTGCATCACCGAGTTCTTTGAGATATTGATGGTCCTTGTATTATCACAATAGATTCCAATGGGCTCATCATACTCAACCTGTATATCTGTCAAAGTTTGTTTCATCCATAGAACCTGTGTACAACATGTTGATGCTGCAATATATTCTTCTTTGGTTGTAGATAAGGATACTGATGATTGTTTCTTGCTTAGCCATGATACTAAACACTCACCCAAGTAGAATGTTACTCCATTGGTGCTTTGTTGGTCATCAATGCAACCTTCCCAATCTGTATCTGTGTAGTAAATAAGTGATAGATCCTTTCCTTTTGGATACCATAATCCAAACTCTTATGTTTCTTTGAGATATCTAAAAATCCTCTTCACTACTACGACATGTGATTCCTTTGGTGCTTCCTGAAATCATTCCACCTGTCCAACTGCATACATTACATCTGGTCTGGATGTTGTCACATATAGTAAGCTACCAATCATTGACTTGTATTGCCTCTGGTCTATAGACTTTGAATCATCATATTTTCTCAACTTGCAATTGGTTTTCATAGGAGTGGTATCTGGTTTTCAATCTTCCATTCTGAACCTCTTTAGCATTTCTCTGATATACTTAGTTTGAGAAATAAAAATTCCTTGGTTGCTTTGACGTATCTTGATGTAGAGGTTGATGTCTGCTCTTCCTTTTATGAACCCTGCCTACTGTAAATATTTATCCAGTCTATAGTACAATGCTCTAGGAGTCTATTTTAGACCATACAAGGCCTTCTTCAATTTGCACACGTAAGTTGCGTTCTTTGACAACTGAAATCTTTCTGGTTGTTCGATATAGACTTCTTCTTTAAGTTTTTCTTCTTCTTCGTAAATTTGTTCCATTGATTCATTTTCTTCTTCCTTTAATTCTTGTCCACCTTTTTCATTAATTGTTACATTAATGCTTTCCACAACTTTGTTCAACCTCAGATTGTAACACTTGTATGCTTTCCTTGAACTTGAGTAACCAACAAGTACTCCTTTGTCCAAACGAGAGTCAAACTTTCCCATTCTGCCATCTTCTCTTTTGATGTAGCATTTTCTACCAAATACTCTGAAGTGATTCACATTTGTTGGTCTTCCTTTCCATAGCTCGTTGGAAGTTTTGTCATTTTTGTTTCTGAGAATTACTTTATTTTGAAAGTGAACTTTTGTATGCACTGCATGTGTCCAAAATATATCTGCCAATTTGAATCCATTAGCATTGTTCGAGCCATTTCCTGTGTAATTATCATCCATTATGATAATGTTCCTTTGTCTCTGAACCACTCTTTGAACCAATCTATGAATCCATGCTCTCATCCACTGTTATATATCTATACAAAACTGCTAAGTGTTCTTATGAATCCATCTCTATCCATATTGTCCAAGACTCTACTGCACACTGTCCATAATGTTGACCCATTTATCACCGTACTATCATGAAGTACTCACTGCTACAACTTATTGTACTTCTGCTAACTGGCTTCTCTATATATGTCTATTCAAACTCTGCAAGTTGATTGAAGGACGGTTCTTTGGTCTGTCGCATCGCATAGACTCCCCATGTCTAATATTCATGTTACCTGGGAGTCTGTAATCTGGATGGCTCAGAACAATTCTTGCTCTAATGTGTATTCATCATCATCTTCATTGGTAGATTCATCATTTCTTTGAGCTCTGACTTCTTTCTTTTTGTCTGTGGATTCATCTTTCACTACAATTGTAACATCTCGCTCTTGTGCACACTGAGAAAACTTATTTTTTGAGGACACTTGCTTGCAAGTGATCCGGATTATTATACTATTGGCCATTTGTTTATGATTATGAGGCATTATCGATGTGATTATATGTTATTTTGTGTATTTACATAAACAAGTGCTATTGATTGGGTTCTCCTGAGTGTGTAGGATTTTGGACCTCGAGGATGTAGAGGCATCAATGAAACCCCTTGGACTCTATATTAAGTCAGGGAGTGTACCATTGGGGTTTGATTGTTGTTGATATGACACATGCACATCGGATTAGATGTTATGATGATTGATTTTATTTCTGACATGATTCGTTGATGATGCAGGATGATGATAGCTTGTCGACCAGACTCATATGTGGAATAGAGGGGTCACGCACGACAATCAGAGATGTTGAGGGATAGGTGTGGACATCATCCCTACCACATCCTACTAGCACTCCCATCGTGGCTCGAACTATAGGTTAACAATTACCTAGTTCAATAAGACCCACGATGTCGTGAGGGAAAACTACGACAGTCGCTCACGATGATTCTAAGGGGTGCACAATGAGGCAGGGGCCTTATTCCTTAGAGGCCCTTAGTCTCCCACAAGATCACCTGACAGAGTATTGACTCTAGAGGTTTTTGATGTCTACCAAGTCAGTCAAGAGGCGAGTGGCACCCTTGGAGCACGCAGTGCATCCTGAAGGGCACATCGTGCAAGGGAAACAAAATGAGGCGAGTGGCACCCTTGGAGCACATAGTGCATCCTGAAGGGCATGTCGCGTAAGGGAAACAGAATGAGGTGAGTGGCACCCTTCGAGCACCTAGTGCATCCTGAAGGGCATGTCGCATTTTTAACTAATAAGTGAATAAACCTAGATGGCCTTAGAATGAATAATGTGATAAGAAATATTTAAAAACAATTTCCCTAATAAAATGTCGCCTAGCCTAGGAAAATAAAATCTAGGTCTAAGTGATAGTTGTGGTAAAATAACAATAATAATAATAATAATCATTAAACATGTGACCAAAAGGGGGTAAGAAAAGAGGGGTAAAAGGTAATTTTATAAACTTGCTAATTTGAGTTTTAGATAAAAAGGGAAAAGAAGGGAAACTTAAAAAGAATTGGCAAACTAAGGGAAAAAGGGGGAAACGTAAAGAAAAAGGGAAACATAAGGAAAAAGAAGAATGACTAACTTAGTAAGGAATCTTGCCATAAAGAACTTTCTAAATTGAAATCAACTAGGAAATTAGTAAGGGCGTAAGTCATTAAAATGTGTAAGGGAATATGGGGACACCTAGGAGCGGTTCTAGGAATGCTTTTAGGTGGGTAAGGGAAATAGAAGTAATTAAATAATTAATGAAATTAATTTCTGGTGCAACTAACGAGATGGGTGACATGTGTACAAGGGAGGTTATTTATGAATTAAATTATTGAAAAATAAATTAAATGGGAATTTGGGAAAGAAATCACTTAGAAACTCTATATAAAGGAGGGAGAAGGAGGAGTATGGAGGTATGCTTCATGTGTAACGTTACACTACAGAATTCTTGACTTGATCGACTTATCTTGTGGGAGTTGGGATACCCAGCTCAGTGGGGAGTGGTAGCTTGGCCTTGCGAGGTGAGTTGGGAGCTATTTTCTCTTCGGTTTAGTGTGTGTGGCCCCTTTGTGGCTCGGGGGTCTAAGGCGGAAGAAGAGTACCCCTAGAATCGGTTGGGAGGTACCAGTGAAGTCACATCGGTCGGCAAGCGGGAGCTGGACGTAGCGCGCGTGACAATGACTCGGAGTTGTCACCTTGGGGTACGGTACGCACGCATTTATTTTGAATGGTAGATTAATATTGAACTTTCACTTTCATTTATTCACTTTTAATTGTGTAAAGAAAGTGTTTTACTTAGCATTTTTAATCAAGAACTTAAACTCATCATAGCTTTATGCTCGCTGCATCGATTTGATCTCCTTGGCCACCAATCCTTGATTGTTTGACTTTTCATTTGTTTTATGGATTATTTGAAGAGTTTGTGCTTTATCTTTCGCCCTCGTCCCTAGATCATCAGTCTATGCCTAAGCAGTTGGCCAGGAGTCGGATCGATGGTCATCACTTCGGTGTTAATATACCTATAGATCCTAATGCCCTATTTTTCTGTGCGTGGATAATGAGCGAAGGATGTTTGACCAGCTGTCTACCCCTGTTGGTTGTTCCTGGTCGAGTGACTATCTTGCACCTTGTTGTGATTGATTAACTCTGCGATTTATTGCTTTGATGACGAATTTTTACTCTGCCTTGGTCCACACTAGACTACATTTTATTCTTTTATTGCTCTATGTTGAAAATGATTTGAAGTTGGTTTTAATGTGCAATGGTGGCATCGCTAATATGTAATGGTCAAATTTTATTACTCTTATTACTGTGTTTTCTCCTGTCGTTGGAATGATGATACTGAGTTTTTATCCTGCGTTTATCTGTGTCTTCATTGACAAAATACATTTATATTTTTACTCTGGATTTTATTCCTTACAGACTGGTGAATTTTCTCTCTGCAATTTAACACCTTGACTGTGATTTTCCTTTGCAATTTCATTATGTTTTAAAGATGAATTTACATTTCTCTCGGACCCATCTGGCCTACAAATTCCCTATGCATTTTAATATGTTTTAAGGGTGAATTTGGCCCTACGTTTTTCATACTTTGGCTTGTGTTTTTCCTCTGTGTTTCTGAATGCAATCACTTACTCTGTTTTTTATGACTATTGACTACGATTTACCATTTTTATAAGTCAGGGATGTCTACGCAGTGATTTCCTAAATGATTATTGATCAATGGCCGACTGTGGTGATTTTGGTGACATCGACTTTATTTATGTGTGACAGAATTATTAATAGACGTCGTTATCACTTGAACTATAGTAAACCTATATCTAAATAATACACAGTGAATCTCCCTAGTAAATATCAAATATATATTCTTATATTACACAATGACTATAGGTATTACGCAGTGATACAGATTTACACAATGATTTTATAATCTTTTGACAACAATGTCATATTTAATGTTTAATAAACAGAGTGTGAATGTGAATTTAATATATACTGAGAGTGTGACTACAAGTTAATATAGACAAAGAATGTGACTGTGAAATTAATATATATAGTTAGTGATCATGTGTACTAGGTGTTCATATACAACATGTTTATCATTACAGCAACAATATTATTCACCTGCAGACCGAGTTGGATTTAAAGGCTGAGTTTACTTATTGCCTTATTTAATTAAAAGGGTGAAACGGTTGTGTTGAATCCTGGGAATTTGATTTTGGAATGGGTATGGAATGGGATGGTTTTGGCAATTCCAGATTTTACCTTGACGCTCAGAACGTATCCATTTTTACCTCTGAACGGGAGAAATTTGAGATACATTGTTGCATCCCTTTTGCCCATTTATTGTGGGAGCTTACACTGGTTGAAAACGCTATGACGACCACGCTGATTATGGAGATTCAATGAATTGCCCCAGGGGCAACGTGTCTGCGCTTCTTGATGGACAACGATTTATTGGCGGCGAATAGATTTTGGATACTGGTACATGTGATTTAGGATTTAGAAGTTTATATGATTCTTGCCTAAATTCCATGTTAACCTAAAGTCTTTTTAATTAACCTTATGCCTAGAATCTTCGTCGTAATCTGTCCCAAACACTGATGTGAAAGGGTTATTAAAAATATTCGATGAAATCTTCAAAGGTTGTAGGCGATCAGAATTTAATCTGCACTCTAATACATTTCGAATCTTTCAAAAACTTATAGAATCTCTTATTATAATCACCATGTTTCTTATTAGAAACTCTTACTATTTAGAATCTCCAGATTTGATGATTATATATATATATAGTCGTTCTTATAGATTTGTTGACTATAGTAAATTGTGTGTTTATATATTTTTAATTATATATTACTGATATATATATATATATATATTTCACCAGATTTCGCTGGATTTATATTGGCGTGGGTAAGTTAGGCATCTTCCTCCCCTTCCCTGGTTCACTGTTTTTATGGCAGCTTTTCATTAATCATAGTAGTGGACAATAATGGTCATAATTACCAGTTCCTATTCAGTTCCTGATAGTCATAAGAAGGGAATCTTTTGATTTTCTATTTTTAATTAAATTTATATACTTTTGATTAAAAATTTATTTAAGGATATAAACTTGAGATTGGTTTACTTTCACGGTTGTTGGGATCTTAGATTGGAGGTTAAAATGTGTTTCCCTTATTTTAATATACCATATTTTACCATGGTAGGAATATTATAATTAAGTTATGCCAAGTGGCGGGATTGTTTTATTATTATTCCTTATCATTCCAATCTGTGTGAATCTGAAATCATGTGGAAGGAAGTATGGGATGCCTCAGGGATTTTGGTTAATTTTGTAGTTAGGTTAAGGATAATAATTAAATGGAATTTTTAGGACAATGTTGATTTATTCAAGTAAATTGATGCTCATTCTTTTAATGATGAAAAGGGGTTGTAATTAAGGAAGAATAGAGAAGGCTTGGTTTTTTATTATTCATGGCGTTTGCTGGAAAGGTTTAATGGAGGGTAAACTTTTGATTGCAGAAGTTAATGGAGGTATTACAAGATGTGGTTTTTATTCATTCCTTATTTTACTTGTGAAGATTGATTAAATGATTGTTTAATTAGCGTGCATGAACCTTAAATATAATTGTGCCTCAAGTTTGTTAATGCTAGATAAGATTGTATGTCAGTTTCCTTACGCACTTGAAATTTAAGGTTGATTGAAGTAACATCTCTATGCTTGGAATTGTTTATATGTGCACGGTGAAGGTGTTGGACACACCTACCACACTTAGTGGGGGGGTGAATGAGTGTGGGGATCTTTTTCACAAAACTTCTCTCCTACACAAAAACTTCTTAGTTAACATTCAACATTTATTCATAACCCATTCCTGTCATTTACCACCAGTTAGATGAGAAAATATATCAGCAACATATATCAGCAATATATCATCAACAAGTCATCACCACAAGGAACAAAAAGAACACAAGATGTATGTACAATTTTCCTTTTTAGTATCGACAACAATCCGAAGGTTTATCAACAACAACTGAATAGAGTACAACTCTACAAGAGAACCAGCTCTATAATGCAAGACTCAACTTACACCCTCAGCACCAACTGATATGAGGCAACAATCCTCAACAGATATCAATCTGTCAACAGGTACGCATCCTGTCAGTAGTGCAGCTAGCGTGTGCATGCACCCTGGCTCACTATAGCCCATGTATGCACGTGACCAGTGTATACAACAACCTGTGTATACCTTCTAAGTTGTTAGGGTTTGTCCTTCAAGATCAACTCAAATTCTCTACAATCAATATATCATTCTCTTTTGTCTCTGACTATCCAATCTCACTACCAGCCAGTCACAACACATCCAAGCTCTCCAATAGCTTTCTCATGATCCACAACAAATCAATATGAATGCTATCTCAATCATGTATAAACAACTAGTATACCATAGCAATCATGTCACCACTAAATCACAAGAGTATTGATCACTCCATCAACCAAATCATCCAAACTGAACCATATCATAGTATCCATACCAAGAATTCCCTAAGCATTCACGACACATCAAACAATAGTATCCATCAACACAATAATGTAAACATACCAGTGTCTCAATGATAGATCTGAGCCCATAGAATGCAGATCTAGAACCTGCCTCATCATCCAAGAGCTTGGCACCATCTCAAACACAAATCTCCATGATTTTATCCACTATAATCTCCATGTACACTATCATCCCACATATACCTCCAATGTATATGCACCCTATACATAGACAACCTGTGTATACCTCAGAAACTAGGATTTCTAAAGCTCCGAGAATTTTTTCGTCAAGATCTCCGACATTGCCAAAACATTGAGGTGTCCATGAGATCCTCCTCTCGCTCTCTTCCTCAGTATAGATCTTCAATCATGCTCAAGATATCCACACCAATAATATTCTCTCACAAGAAGCTCACCATCAATACTCCAAAAGATATTCACAAGAAGATCTCCATTGATCCACAAAAAGGATGATCTACAAGAGACCATTGTTATCTTATTTATACTTTCATCCTCTAGGTCACTTAACCCATTTTTAGGTCACTTAACCCATTTCTAGGTCACTTAACCTATTTTACTTATTTTAGGGTTAACCACTTTCCATGAATAGAAATTTCTCCAATACTTTATCATTTAAATATTCCTTCTTGATTTTGTCACCTTACTTTATTATTTAAATAATCCACCTTGATTTTGTCACTTGATTTTATCATTTAAATAATGATTTCTTCTTTTAGGTCACTTTGACTTCTTTTACCTTGGGGGCTTCAAGCCTTAATATGGGAGTCCTCCAATTTCATAAGGCCATAACTCTCAAACCGTGAGGAGTTACGTGACATTCCACATACCACCGGAAATGGTATGACAAAAACTATCCATCTAGGATAGTTTCACCAACAACTTCATTGATCTTCATTTCATTATTCCACATACAAGCATGGGTCCTCCAACCATTCTTCTAGGATAACTCAATCCGCGAAGCGTCTTCCCATGAGGGATTTCACCGTAAGGGGACCACTTTGGAGTTCATCCATTTGTGCACCTTATCAATCATGATAAGACAATAATGAGTCATCTTTTCATCAAACAAACTATGCATCATCATGTATAAATGACAACTCATTGATCCATATTCATCTATTGGTTTCTAATTTGACATCTATCAATCACTTGACATGAATCAGTCAAACTATTGGCATCAATGACAACATGATCCAACAATCTCCCCCTTTGGCATTGATGGCAATACCAACATTGATGTCAACACCAATTACAAATTATTGATGTCAACATGTAGATAAGGAATTCTCTACATCAATAGTCAATGTGACTATCTCTCCCCATCAATAAACATCAATCACATCAATGTGATTAACTCTCCCCCTTTGACATTAATGGCAAAGGGCCATTCTCCTCTTGGGGCTGATCCCCCTGTCTTGTTTCCACTGAATAATCTCTCCCCTTTTGAACAAGGGATATCAATCTGATGTAATGTTTCAAAAACATTTCTTATGCTCCCTCTATGACCATCGTTCCCCCTGGAATCATGCCTCTGTGCTCTTTCTTCAAATGTAGGGCTCTTTTCTAGGTATGCATCTGATAAATATCTCTTCCTAGAATCATGGGAAGAAGAATGACTCCCCTAAGAGTATTTCTCCCCCTATATTCTCTTCAATATGAACAATATGCTACCATATGACGATCCTTGGACCTGTTCATGCATCAAACTTGTTTTATACCATACATCATGAAACAAAAGATATGTCATCAATGAAATAGAGAATCATGAATAATATATCAACCAAGTACATCATGTACCTAAATGTGCCCACAATGCACAATCTATCAACCATATGCCTCTATCAATATGCCAACATGTCCATCTACCAATATTCCAACCATGTGCATCCACCAATATTCCAACCATGTGCATCTAATAATATTCCAACCATGTGCATCTATCAATATGCCAAAAAAATACCATCTATGAGTGTACCATTGTACATCATCACTTGCACCAAGCAAGTATATCAACCATGCATCAACAAACTATGGCTCCCCAATGATGTACAACATGACTAACAACTCAACTCACCAAATACATGTCTCAATATGTAGCCCAACCACATTCAAAATGCATGCACCATGATAACCAAGATATGCTTCCAATAATACATCATAAGATATATTAATGAAACTTCAAATATATACCAACCATGTACCTCAAAAGATCAACATCAATTCATACTCATGGGTTAGTGTCATGCACCCAAGATTTATTTTACATCATCACCTTACATGATCTAACATAGAACCATGAAAAACCTGCAGCTAACAGTGTCAGAATCCTGCAATAAACAATGTCAGACCCTGCATCATAGAGTTATACCATCACATCAAACTCCAATCATGTGCATATCCCTTTTCTTTAGGCTTCAACACATATACACGGTCTATTGCACAACATATTGCATATGTATGCGACCTATTCAAGGTCAACCTACATATGGATGTGATTGATACTATTGTCACCTGTGTATGCCTCGGTAGATGACTTATTTAATATCCCCTTCAATTTTTCATCTTGTTCTGGCTGTTCTGTCTTCTTCACCCACTTCTGTAGAGGTTCCTTCTTCTCAGAACTTGAGCTCTAAGCATCCATCTTTTCAAAGATGTATCCCTTTCTTACGTCATCCCTTCTTCTAGCCATGCTATGTGAAGTCCTCATCATGGACTTTCTTCTTTTGTTCCAACACTCCTAGGATTTGTGGACAAGTCCACTACAACTGTAGCATCTCATGGTGTTACAATGAACATCAATGTGTCCTACTTGATCACATCTCCAACACCTCATGGTGTTATAAAATCTTCCATTATATCTCCTTTCATAATATCTACACTCAAAATATTTGTGACCATATCCATTACATGAATAACAATGCCCATGAAAAATACTTTCTTACCTTTGCTTTGGTGTCCCAAAAGTAGCTTCTTGATGTCTTTCTTTCTTTTTTCTTTTGGAATTTTCCTTGCCTTGTGTATATGGTTGTTTTTCAAAATTGTCTTCCTTCTTTGATGGACTTACCTCATGCTTCTTTGAGGTACTTGCTTCAACATATGTAGCTTCTTCTTTGTATCCAAGACCTGATTTATAAAGTGGTGATCTTTGACTTTCCAAGATCTCATCCAATATTCGTGAGCTATTCAAGAATTTGTTTGACTTTTCTACCTTCTTTTTAAGGTCAACAATTTCAGCTTCTAACTTACAACACGACTCTTTCTTTTCATTTATTTGATTCCTCAATAGTTCCTCTATTCTTTTGGATTCTTTAATTTGGGTCTTGAGATGGACAATGGTTTCAAAACTTTTGCTAATCTCATCATCTACATTCATATCTTATTTTTCATTCTTTAGTCTTGTGATCTCTTCTTCCTTTTCTTCTAATTGAGTCTTATTGCTCTCTTCTTGTTCCTTGATCATTTCTTTTAAGTTCAAGATGTGCATTAGACTCCTCCTAAGAAAATTCTTAGTGTTATCTGAAAGATAGTTATAGTCTATATAATAATGATCACTTCTATATCTATATAAACCCTCTTCAACTTCCTTTTGAAGTTTTAATTGATTTTCTTCTATTCTTTTCATGGGATAAATACCATCAAACTTTACACAAAATGTTTCTATATCTTCTTCTTCACTTGTAGAGAAAAATTCATCATCATCATTGCAATCAAGGGTTTTTGAGGTTTCTTTACCTTAATTTGAAATATCTTCACTATCTTCCTTTTTGTCAATATCAACACATAATTCTTTTCCTTCATTTGAAATGTCTTCAAGATCTTCCTTTGTGATATCATCACTTGGTTCTTTATCTTCACTTGAAATGTTTTCAAAATCACATTTAGAAATAATGCATTCAAGAGTTTTTGGAGATTCTTTACCTTTAATGATCTTGATAGAGTGATCTTCAATATATTATTTCTCCTTCTTGCTTTGATATGTTTCCTCTAGCTTTAGCCATAGATCCTTGGCGGAAGTGCATTGTCCCATGCTCTTTTTGATAGGGCTTGAGAGTACACTAAGAATGGTATTGAGAGCCAATGCATCATTCTTCTTTCCTTCTCTTTGAGCTGGAAACTTTGACTTATTTTTCAATAGAATTGATTTGTCAATGGCTACCTTCCAAATAGTTGCTCCCATTGTCTTCAAATGTAATCTCATCTCTATTATCCAAGTAGAATAGTTTTCCTCATCAAGGATTGGAACTTCATCATACATTTTTGTGTCTATGGATATCCTTCAAGCTTGTTAAGGCTTGTAGTGAAGGCCCACTCTGATACCAATTGTTGGATACACCTACCACACTTAGAGGGTGGTTGAATGAGTGTGGGGATATTTTTACCAAAACTTCCCTCTTACACAAAAAATTCTTAGTTAACATTCAACATTTATTCATTACCCATTGTTTTCATTTACAACCAGTTAGATGAGAACATATATCAACAACATATATCAACAATATATCATCAACAAGTCATCACCACAAGGAACACAAAGAACACATGTATGTACAATTTTTCTTTTTATTATGGACAACAATCCGGGGGTTTATCAGCAACAACTGAATAGATTACAACTCTACAAGAGAACCAACTCTATAATGCAAGACTCATATTACACCCTCAGCACCAACTGAGATGAGGAAACAATCCTCAATAGATATCAATCTGTCAACAGGTGCGTGACCTGTCAGTAGTGCAGCCAGCGTGTGCACATGCCCTAGCTCACTACAACTTGTGTCTGCATGTGGCCAGTGTATAAAATAACTTGCATATACCTTCTGAGATGTTAGGGTTTGTCCTTCAAGATCAACTCAGATTCTCTGCAATCAATATATAATTCTCTTCTGTCTCTTACTATCCAATCTAACCACCAGCCAGTCACAACACATCCAATCTCTCCAATAGCTTACTCATGATCCACAAAAAATCAATATGAATGTTATCTCAATCATGTATAAACAACTAGTATACCATAGCAATCATGTCACCATTGAATCACAAGAGTACTAATCACTCCATTAACCAAATCATCCAAACTGAACCATATCATAGTATCCATACCAAGAATTACCTAAGAATTCACAACACATTAAACAATAGTATCGATCAAGACAATAATGTAACCATACCATTGTCTGAGTGATAGATTTGAGCCCATAGAATGCAGATCTGGAACCTGCCTCATCATCCAAGAGCTTAGGACCAGCTCAAACACAAATCTCCATGATTTTATCCACTATATGATCCTTGTACACAATCATCCCACGTATACCTCCAATGTATACGCACCCTATACACAGACAACACGTGTATACCTCATAAACTAAGGTTTCTTAAGCTCTGATAATTTTGGCGTCAAGGTCTCCGACATTGACAAAAAAATTATATGTCCATGAGATCCTCCTCTCTCTCTCTTCCTCATAATAGATCTTCAATCATGCTCAAGCAATCCACACCAATAAGATTCTCTCACAAGAATCTCTCCATTAATACTCCAAAAGATATTCACAAGAAGCTCTCGATTGATCCACAAAAGGATGATCTACAAGAGACCATTGCTATCTTATTTATACTTTCATCCTCTAGGTCACTTAACCCATTTTTAGGTCACTTATCCCATTTCTAGGTCACTTAACCTATTTTCCTTAGTTTAGGGTTAACCACTTTCCATGAATAGAAAGTTCTCCAATACTTTATCATTTAAATATTCCTTCTTGATTTTGTCACCTTACTTTATTATTTAAATAATCCACCTTGACTTTGTCACTTGGTTTTATCATTTAAATAATGATTTCTTCTTTTAGGTCATTTTGACTTCTTTGACCTTGGGGGCTTCAAGCCTTCATATGGGGGTCCTCCAACTTCATAAAGCCATAACTCTCAAACCGTGAGGATTTATGTGGCATTCCACATACCACCGAAAATGGTATGACAAGCATGATCCATCTAGGATAGTTTCACCAACAACTTCATTGATCTTCATTTCATTATTCCACATACAAGCATGGGTCCTCCAACCATTCTTCTAGGATAACTCAATCCACAAAGCGTCTTCCCATGAGGGCTTTCTCCATAAGGGGACCACTTTGGAGTTCATCCATTTGTTCACCTTATCAATCATGATAATAAAATAATGAGTCATATTTTCATCAAACAAACTATGCATCATCATGTATAAATGACAACTCATTGATCCATCTTCATCTATTGGTTTCCACTTTGACATATATCAATCACTTGACATCAATCAATCAAACTATTGGCATCAATGACAACATGATCCAACAATCTCCCCCTTTGGCATTGATGGCAATACCAACATTGATGTCAACACCAATTACCAATTATTGATGTCAACATGTAGATAAGGAATGCTCTACATCAATAGTCAATGTGACTATCTCTCCCCATCAATAAACATCAATCACATAAATGTGATTAAATCTCCCCCTTTGACATCAATGGAAAGGGCCCATTCTCCTCTTGGGGCTGCTCCCCCTGTCTTGTTGCCACTGAATAAACTATCCCCTTTTCAACAAGGGATATCAATCTGATGTAATGTTGAAAATACATTTCTGATGTTCCCTCTATGACTATCGCTCCCCCTGGAATCATGCCTCTATGTTCTTTCTTCAAATATAGGGCTATTTTCTAGGTATGCATCTGATAAATATCTCCTCCTAGAATCATGGGAAGAAGAATGACTCCCCCTAAGGGTATGTCTCCCCATATCTTCTCTGCAATATGAACAATATGCTACCATATGATGATCCTTGGACCTATTCATGCATAAAACTTGTGCCATACCATACATCATAAAACAAAATATATGTCATCAATGAAATAGAGAATCATGAATAATATATCAACCAAGTACATCATGTACCTAAATGTGCCCACAATGCACAATGTATCAACCATATGCCTCTATCAACATGCCAACATGTGTATCTACCAATATGCCAACCATGTGCATCTACCAATATGCCAACCATGTGCATCTATCAATATGTCAAACAAATACCATCTATAAGTGTACCATCATACATCATCACTTGCACCAAGAAAGTATATCAACCATGCATCAACAAGCTATGACTCCCCAGTGATGTACAACATGACTATCAACTCAACTCACCAACTACATGTATCAATATGCAGCCCAACCACATTCAAAATGCATTCACCATGATAACCAAGATATGCTTCCAATAATACATCATAATATATATCAATGAAACTTTAAATATGTACCAACCATGTACCCCAACAGATCAACATCAATTCATACTCATGGGTTAGTGTCATGCACCCAAGATTTATTTTACATCATCAACTTACATGATCTAACATAGAACAATGAAAAACCTGTAGCAAACAGTATCAGAATCCTGCAATGAACAATGCCAGACCCTGCATCATAGAGTTATACCATCACATCAAACTCCAATTTTGTGCATAGCCCTTTTCTTTCGGCTTCACCACATATATGCAGTCTGTTGCACAAAAACTCGCATATGTACGTGACCTATTCAAGGTCAGCCTACGTATGTATGCAACTGATACCATTGTCACCTGCGTATGCCTCAGTAGATTACTTATTTGATCTTCCCTTCAATTTTCCATCCTGTTTTGGTTGTTATGTCTTCTTCACCCACTTCTATAGAGGTTCATGCTTCTCATAACTCGAGCTCTGAGCATCCATCTTTTCAAAGATGTCTCCCTTACTTACTTCATTCCTTCTTCTGGGCATGATATGTGAATTCCTCATCATGGAATTTCTTCTTGTGTTCCATCACTTCTGGGATTTGTGGCCATGTCCACTACAGCTGTAGCATCTCATGGTGTTACAGTGAACATTAATGTGTCCTACTTGATCACATCTCCAACACCTCATGGTGTTATAAAATATTCCATTATATCTCTTTTCATAAGATCTACACTCAAAATATTTGTGACCATATCCATTACATGAATAAAAATGCCCATGAAAAATACTTTCATACATTTGCTTTGGTGTCCCAAAAGTAGCTTCTTGATGTCTTGCTTGCTTTGTTCTTTTGGAATTTTCCTTGCCTTTTGTAGATGGTTGTTTTGCAACATTGTCTTCCTTCTTTTATGGACTTACCTCATGCTTCTTTGAGGTGCTTTCTTCAGCATATGTAGCTTCTTCTTTGTATCCAAGACCTGATTTATCAAGTGGTGATATTTGACTTTTCTACCTTCTTTCTAAGGTCAACAATTTCAGATTCTAACTTACAACATGACTCTTCTTTTTCATTTATTTGATTCTTCAATATCTCCTCTATTATTTTGGATTCTTCAATTTGGGTCTTGATATGGACAATGGTTTCAAAACTTTTTCTAATCTCATCATCTACATTCATATCTTATTTTCCATTCTTTAGTCTTGTGATCGCTTCTTCCTTTTCTTCTAATTGACTCTTATTGCTCTCTTCTTGTTCCTTGATCATTTCTTTTAACTTCAAGATGTGTCTTAGACTCCTCCTAAGAAAATTCTTAGTGTTATATGAAAGATAGTTATAGTCTATATAATAATGATCACTTCTATATCTATATAAACCCTCTTCAACTTCCTTTTGAAGTTTTAATAGATTTTCTTCTATTCTTTTCATGGGATAAATACCATCAAACTTTACACAAACTTGTTCTAGATCTTCTTCTTCACTTGTAGAGAAAAAACCATCATCATCATTGCAATCAAGGGTTTTTTAGGGTTCTTTACCTTCATTTGAAATATCTTCACTAACTTCCTTTTTGCCAATATCAACACATAATTATTTGCCTTCATTTGAAATGTCTTCAAGATCTTCCTTTGTGCTATCATCACTTGATTCTTTATCTTCACTTGAAATGTTTTCAAAATCACATCTAGAAATAATGCATTCAAGAGTTTTTGGATATTCTTTACCTTTAGTGATCTTGATGGAGTGATATTCAATATCTTCTTTCTCCTTCTTGCTTTGATATGTTTCCTCTAGCTTTAGCCATAGATTCTTGGTGGAAGTGCATTGTCCCATGCTCTCTTTGATAGGGCTTGAGAGTCCACTAAGAATGATCTTGAGAGCCAATGCATCATTCTTCTTTCCTTCTCTTTGAGCTGCAAACTTTGATTTGTTTTTCAACGGAACGGATCCACCAATGGCTTCCTTCCAAATAGCTGCTCCCATTGTCTTCAAATGTAATCTCATCTCTATTCTCCAAGTAGAATATTTTTCTTCATCAAGGGTTGGAACTTCATCATCCATTTGTGTGTCTATGGATCTCCTTCAAGCTTGTTAAATCTTGTAGTGAAGGCCCTCTCTGATACCAATTTTTGGACACACCTACCACACTTAGAGGGGGGGTGAATGAGTGTGGGGATCTTTTTCCCAAAGCTTCCCTCTTACACAAAAACTTCTTAGTTAACATTCAACATTTATTCATTACCCATTGCTGTCATTTACCACCAGTTAGATGAGAACATATATCAACAATATATCATCAACAAGCCATCACCACAAGGAACAAAAATAACACAAGATGTATGTAAAAAATTTATTTTTATTATGGACAACAATCTGGGCCATAGAATGTAGATCTGAGCCCATAGAATGCAGATCTGTAACTTGCCTCATCATCCAAGAGCTTGGCACTAGCTCAAACACAAATCTCCATGATTGTATCCACTATACGCTCCATGTACACAGTCATCCTGCATATACCTCCAATGTATACGCACCCTATACACAGACAACCCACGTATACCTCAAAAACTAGGGTTTCTGAAGCTCCTAGAATTTTTTCTTCAAGATATCCAACATTGCCAAAACTTTGATGCGTCCATGAGATCCTCCTCTAGCTCTCTTCCTCATAATAGATCTTCAATCATGCTCAAGAGATCCACACCAATAATATGCTCTCACAAGAAGCTCTCCATCAATACTCCAAAAGATATTCACAAGAAGCTCTCCATTGATCCACAAAAAGGATGATCTACAAGAGGCCATTGCTATCTTATTTATACTTTCATCCTCTAGGTCACTTAACCCATTTTTAGGTCACTTAACCCATTTCTAGGTCACTTAACCTATTTTCCTTAATTTAGGGTTAACCACTTTCCATGAATAGAAAGTTCTCCAATACTTTATCATTTAAATATTCCTTCTTGATTTTGTCACCTTACTTTATTATTTATATAATCCACCTTGACTTTGTCACTTGATTTTATCATTTAAATAATGATTTGTTCTTTTAGGTCACTTTGACTTCTTTGACCTTGGGGGCTTCAAGCCTTCATATGGGGGTCCTCCAACTTCATAAGGCCATAAATCTCAAACCGTGAGAAGTTATGTGACATTCCACATACCATCGAAAATGGTATGACAAACACTATTCATCTAGGATAGTTTCACCAACAACTTCATTGATCTTCATTTCATTATTCCACATACAAGCATGGGTCCTCTAGCCATTCTTCTAGGATAAATCAATATGAAAAGTGTCTTCCCATGAGGGATTTCACCGTAAGGGGACCACTTTTGAGTTCATCCATTTGTGCACCTTATCAATCATGATAAGACAACAATTTTTCATCTTTTCATCTAGCAAACTATGCATCATCATGTATAAATGACAACTCATTGATCCATCTTCATCTATTGGTTTCCACTTTGACATCTATCAATCACTTCACATGAATCAATCAAACTATTGGCATCAATGACAACATGATCCAATAGAAGGGCCATTGACAATCAGTTGTTGTTGCTTGGTTACATCATGCCAAGTGTTGATTCAATGTTGCTTTTACTCGCTCACTTTAAGGATTCATGTTACTTGGGTCGTTGTTGTCTGTTGCCTGATTTGCGTGCGTGGTGTCGATGTCAGTTGGGGTGGTTTAACTATTGTCATCATTTCCTTCTTGCCTAAAAACAAAACTTTTTCACCTTTTCTTCGCTATTAGTTGTAACGATAGGGGTCGTTACATATGGTATCAGAGGAAGGTTCAACCCTGCGACTGTGGATCGCCAGGATTTCCACTACAATAAACCCTTGAGTATTAACCTAGCTTTAATTAAAACCTTAATGTATCCATGCAGTGATCTTGATTAGAGGATGCCACAAAGGTTTGTGGCATGGTGCCATGGAAGGATGTGCGACGCCTCTAGAGGTGCCTGCACCCTTGAAGTCTAACCCACAAGGGGAAGAACAAGTCCTGGGGCTGGAGTTGATTGTTGTAAGGAATGATAATGGTCTGACAAAGTCCTTCCAAATATTGTTAGAGGCCTTGTTTCACCATCTGTACTAAGATGAGGCCAGGGCGCCTGTACCCCTAAGGGTCCACAGCGTGCCCAACTAGTATCGTTAGTATTCACTGTAAACTCGAGAAGGTCAAATTTCTCGAGTTCTTTGGTGCCCCGGACAATGCAGTCATAGATGCATTGTGGGATAATATGGTGATGTTCTTTGCACTTCACGAATATACTTCCAACATGAAGGTCCACATGGCGGTATTCAACTAAAGGGGAGAACTCTTCTATGGTGAAAGACACTCCTGTCGCATTTGAACGTGGAAGTCGAAGACGTGTCATAGGAATGGTTCTGAGAAAGGTATCTATATAAGGGATTCATTGAGCGTCGGCTCAAGGAGTTCAATGCCTTACGATAGGGAGACCATATGGTTCACGAGTATGATGCCCATTTTTGGAGTTGCATCAGTATGCTTCCCTCCAAATTACCAATAAACTTAAGGTCAACAAGTTTGTGTTGAGCCTTAATGTTAGGATTCAGATTCTACTTCGGGTACCAGGGATACTGGACTGAATAAAGTGTGTTGGAATGTGGAGAGCCACATTACCAATGCGACTGCCTAGTGGAGAGGACTAGAGTAGCTAGATTAGTCGGACCCACTACCATGGGAGATTTGGGCAAGGCCCATCAAATTCATGCAGTGGTGGATAACCGCCAGGAAAAGCACCATTCGACTACACTCAATACGTCAGGTGTCATCGTTGACCAGACGCTTACTATTTTTGATAGATCCTGGTGCTACCGAGAGTTTCATTTATGCTGCAACGCTAAAAAGGATTAAGGTAAAGGTAGTCAAAAAGGATGAGTTTAACTTTGTAGAGATGGATCAAGATCCAAACTGAAGGTTGGAGGGAAGGTTACAGGCTGTACCCTTAACCTGGGATAGTTTGTCACCATGGCCAACATGTACATCATGATATTAGGATCTTATGACATCATGATTGGTATGGACTTCCTGGAATTGCATGAGGCGATACTCAACCATAAGACGAAATGATTGAGCTTGGTCTATGATGAGGGGTAGAGGCACGTGATTGTAGATTTGAACCAGGGAGTTTCCTTGAGGTTTATCCCTTCCTTACAGTTATGGAAGATAATGAGCAAGGGATGTAAGATTTATGTGATCCTTGTGTTAAACAAGAAGGGAGTAGTAGAAGGTCTAGAACACCCTTCGGTGGTGAGAGAGTTGTGGACTTCTTCCCGGAGGAGTTACCTGACATGTCTCCGGAGAGGGAATTGAAATTTACCATAGACCTAAAACTGGGGTAGAACCAATAACAGGAAGGCCTTATCAAATGTCAACCCCAGAGTTATAGGAGTTGAGAATGAAACTGAAGCAGTTGCTAGACCTGGGACTTATACATCCTAGTGTGTCACCTTGGAGTGTGCTTGTTTATTTCATACGAAAGAAGGATGGTTCATGGAGACACTACCTTGTTGGACTAAAGATTGGACTAAAAACGGACCACTGTGGACTACAACACATCTTTACACAAAGCGACCTAAACGCACGATAACGACGTTTGTCAAAACTGCTTAGTGAGTATGATTACGATATTACTTACATAAAAGGAACAATGAATAGAGTGGAAAATGAATTGAGTTGAAGACCACACATATTTTTGGTGTTGCCTCTTTAGATGAATCTATGTGAAAATATTTTAACTTTACAGTACGACGATGACTGGTACAAAGAGGTCAAGGATTTTATCGAAAAAAACATAATGATGGTACCAAGATTTGAAGGATTTACATTTGAAAATGACGGAATATTGAGATTTACATGCCACCGAGCGACGAGTTGAGGAGTTTGATCCTAAATAAGGCTCACAGAGAAGTGTACATGTCTCACCCAGGGGTCACGAAGATGAGGGCAGACCTTAAACCCTTATTCTTATGGAAAGGAATGAAGGAAGACATATTCAACTATATAGCGAGATGTCTAGAATGTCAGTAGGTAAAGGTTGAACATAGACATCCAGTAGAATTATTACAGCCACATGCTATTTCGGAATCGAAATAGGAGGTCATTTTGATGGATTTCATTGTTGTATTTCCACTTACGGCAAGGAGACACGACCCGATTTTTGTGGTAGTCAACACTCTGATAAAGAGTGCTCATTTTATTCCTGTGCGTACATGGTATAAAGCACTTGGCATAGCTAGAGTTTTCATCAGTGATATTGTGAGGCTTCATGGTCTGACTAAGAGGATTATATCCGATCGAGGATCGGTGTTTACTGGACGGTTTTGGACTAGTTTCCAAGAGGCCTTGGGAACCCAACTTAACTTTAGTACTTCTTATCACCCGGAGACAGAAGGGAAGACCTAACGAACAAACCAAATCTATGAGGATATGTTGCACATGTACGTAATGGACAAACAAAAGCGTTGGTATGAATTATTTCCATTAATAGAATTTGCATATAACCACAGTTAGCAAGCACCATTAGGATGGCGCCTTTCGAGTTTCTTTATGGGCGACCATGTCTGACGCCTTTGAGTTTGGATAGACTTGAGGATAGGGTCCTAGTGGGACCAGAAGGAATCCGAGAAATGGAAGATCAAATGCAAACAATAAGACAAAGGATCAAAGAAGCACAGGATCGAAAAAAGAGTTATGTCGGTGCGCACTGTGTCGACCGTAGTTACGAAGTGGTGATCGAGTCTTCTTGCGGGTAAAACCTCATAAGATTTTGATCAAGTTTGGAAAGGGTGATAAAACTCTCTCCTAGGTTCATGGGACCTTTCGAGATTGTGGAGAAGAAGGGGGTCGTGGCCTATCGACTAGCCTTGCCTGATTCTTTGAGGCATATGCACAATGCTTTTCACGTATCTGTTTTGAGACATTATATTAGTGATCCTACACATGTTATTGACATGATATCCTTGCAGGTATCTAACAAGGGTGCACTCACGGCTGAGCTAGTCCACATCCTGGATCATCGCATTCGATGGCTATGGTGTCAAATCGTAGATCAGGTCAAGGTCTAGTGGGATAACTATAGTCCACACTCGACGACCTACTAGGACGCATATGATATGCGCCAGCAATTTCCATTTTTTTTTTATCGATAGACTTGTGATATTGTGGTACACACTATTTCGACAATTTTATACTGTGAAACTTTGGGACAAAGTTTAGACCAAGAGGGGGGTGTATGTAACATCCCGCTCTTGTGCGCATTGAGAAAACTTATTCTTTGAGGACACTTGCTTCCAAGTGATCTGGATTATTATACTATTGGTCGTTTGTTTATGATTATGAGGCATTATGGATGTGATTATATGTTATTTTGTGTATTTACATAGACATGTGCTATTGATTGGGTTCTCTTGAGTGTGCAGGATTTTGGACCTTGAGGATGCAGAGGCATCAATGAAACCCCCTGGACTCTGAATCGAGTCAGGGAGTGGACCATTGGGGTTTCATTGTTGTTGATATGACATATGCACATCTAATTAGATGTTATGATGATTGATTATATTTCTGACATGATTCGTTGATGATGTAGGTTGACGATAGCTTGCTGACCAGACTCACATGTGGAGTAGAGGGGTCATGCACGACAACCAGAAACATTGAGAGAGAGGTGTGGACAGCAGCTCTGCCACAGCCTACTAGCACTCCCATCATGGCTCAAACTGTAGGTTAACGATTAACTATTTCAAGAAGATAGACGATGTCATGAGGGCAGACTGCGACAGTCGCTCACGATGATTCCAAGGGGCGCAAAATGAGGCAGGGGCCTTATTCCTTAGAGACCCTTAGTCTCCCACAAGATCACCTGATGAAGTATTGAATCCAGGGGATTTTTATGTCTACCAAGTCATTCAAGAGGCAAGTGGCACCCTTGGAGCACGTAGTGCATCTTGAAAGGAACGTCGCGCAAGGAAAACAGAATGAGGCGAGTGGCACCCTTGGAGCACGTAGTGTGTCCTGAAGGTCATGTCACGCAAGGGAAACAAAATGAGGTGAGTGGAACCCTTGGAGAACTTAGTGCATCCTGAAGGGCGCGTCGCGTTGTTAACTAATAAGTGGATAAACCTAGATGGACTTAGAACAAATAATGTGATAAGAAAGATTTTAAAAACAATTCCCTAATAACATTTCGCCTAGCCTGTGAAAATAAAATCTAGGTCTAAGTGATACTTGTGGTAATAATAATAATAATAATAATAATAATAATAATTAAACATGTGACTAAAAGGGGGTAAGAAATTCAATTAATTTATTAAATCAAATTATATTGAGAAACAAAAATTTTAAAAGGGACTTGATTGTTTTTCTACTTATGCTAATTAAAATTTATTAATTAAAAGCGAAGAGGGGTAAAAGGTAATTTTCTATACTTGCTAATTTGAGTTTTAGATAAAAAGGGAAAAGAGGGGAAACTTAAAAAGAATTGGGAAACTAAGGGAAAAAGGGGGAAACATAAAGAAAAAGGGAAACATAAGGAAAAAGAAGAATGACTAACTTAGTAAGGGATCTTTCGATTAAGAAATTTCTAAATTGAACTCAACTAGGAAACAAGTAAGGGCGTAAGTCATTAAAATGTGTAAGGGAATATGGGGACACCTAGGAGAGATTCTAGGAATGCTTTTAGGTGGGTGAGGTAAATAGGAGTAATTAAATAATTAATGAAATTAATTTCTGGTGCAACTAAGGGGATGGGTGACATATGTACGAGGGAGGTTATTTCTGAATTAAATTATTGAAAAATCAATTATATGGGAATTTGGGAAAGAAATCACTTAGAAACTCTATAAAAAGGAGGGAGGAGGAGGAGTATGAAGGTTTTATTCATGCGTAACATTACACTGCAGAATTTTTTACTTCACTGACTTATCCTGTGGGAGTTGGGATACCCAACTCGGTGAGGAGTGGTAGCTCGACCTTGAGAGGTGAGTTGGGAGCTAGTTGTTCTTTGGATTAGTGTGTGTGGCCCCTTTGCGTCTCAGGGGGCTAAGGGGGAAGAAGAGTACCCCTAGAATTGGCTGGGAGGTATCGGTGAAGTCACATTGGTCGGTAGGCAGGAGTTGGATGGAGCGCGTGCGACAATGACTCAGAGCTATCACCTTGGGATACAGTACACATGTATTTATTTTGAATGGTAGATTAATATTGAACTTGTGCTTTCATTTCTGTACTTTCAATTGTGTAAAGAAAGTGTTTTACTTAGCATTTTTAATCGAGAACTTAAAGTCATCATAGTTTTACGCTCGCTGCATCGATTTGATCTCCTTGGCCACCGATCCTTGATTGCTTGATTGTTCTGTTTGTTTTATGGATTATTTGAAGAGTTTGTTCTTTATATTTAGTCCTCATCCCTAGATCATCAGTCCACGTCAGAGTAGTCGGTCAGGAGCCGGATCAACGTTCGTCACTTCGGTGTTAATAGACCTATAGATCCTAATGTCATGCTTTTCTATGTGTGGATGATGAGAGAAGGATGTTTTCCTAGTTGTCTACCCCTGTTGGTTATTCCTAGTCGAGTGACTATCTTGCACTTGTTGCGATTGATTAACTATGTGATTTATTGCTTTCATGATGAATTTTTACTCTGCCTTGGGCCACACTAGACTGTGTTTTATTCTTGTATTGCTCTACGTTGACAATGATTTGTAGTTTCTTTTAATGTGCAATGGTGGAATTGTTACTGTATAATGGTCGAATGTTATTACTCTTATTACTGCGTTTTCTCCTGCAGTTGGAATGATGATACTAAGTTTTCTCCTACATTTATCTACGTCTTGATTGATGAAATACCTTTATCTTTTTACTCTGAATTTTATTCCTTACAGACTGACAATTTTTTGCTCTGCAATTTAACACATTGACTGTAATTTTCCTCTGCAATTTCATTATGTTTTAAAGACGAATTTACCTTGCACTTGAACCCATCTAGCCTGCAAATTCCCTATGCATTTTGATCTGTTTTAAGGGTGAATTTTGCCCTGCATTTTTCATACTCTATCTTGCGTTTTTCCTCAACGGTTTTGAATGAAATCACTTACTTTGTGTTTTATGACTATTGACTACGATTTACCATTTTTATAAGTCAGGGATGTCTACGCAATGATTTCCTAGATGATTATTGATCAATGACTGACTGTGGCGATTTTGGTGACAACGACTTTATTTATGTGTGACAAAATTATTAATAGACAATGTTATCACTTGAACTATAGCGAACCTATATCTAAATAATACACAGTGAATATCCCTAGTAATATACAACAAATATATATCCTTATATTACACAATGACTATAGGTATTACGCAGTGATACACATTTACACAACGATTTTATAATCTTTAGACAACAATGTCATATTTAATGTTTAATAAACAGAGTGTGACTGCGAATTTAATATATACTGAGAGTGTGAATGAAAGTTAATATATACAGAGAATGTGACTACAAAATTAATATATACAGTTAGCGATCCTGTGTAACAGGTGTTCATAGACAGCATGTTTATCATTACAGCGACAATATTATTCACCTGCAGACCGAGTTGGATTTAAAAGTTGAGTTTACTTATTTCCTTATTTAATTAAAAGGGTGAAACAGTTGCCCTGAATCCTGGGAATTTGATTTTGGAATGGGTATGGTGTGGGACAGTTTTGGCAATTCCATATTTTATATTGATGCTCAAAATGCATCCATTTTTACCTCTAAATGGGAGAAATTCGAGATTCATTGTTGTAGCCCTTTTGCCCATTTATTATGGTATCTTACACTGGTCGAAAACTCTACGATGACCATGCTGATTATGGAGATTCAATGAATTTCCCCAGGGGCAATGCATCTGCACCTCTTGATGGACAGTGATTTGTTGGCGGTGAATAACTTTTGGATACTGGTACCTGTGATTTAGGATTTATAAGTTTAGATGAATCTTTCCTAAATTCTTTGTTAACCTAAAGTCTTTCTAACTAACCCTATGCCAAGAATATTCGTCTTAATCTGTCCCAAGCACTGATGTGAAAGGGTTATTAAGAAGATTCAACGAAATCTTCAAAGGTTGTAGGCGATTAGAATTTAATCTGCACTCTAATACATTTTGAATCATTCACAAACTTATAGAATCTCTTATTATAATCACCGTGTTTCTTATTAGAAACTCTTACTATTTAGAATCGCCATATTTTTTGATTATATATATTTATAGTCACATTTATAGATTTGTTGACTATAGTAAATTGTGTGTTTATATAATTTTTATTATATATTACTAATTATATATTTTCCTGACTTAGTATTTTAAGATATATATATATATATATAATCCCACCGTCTCTTATTAGAATCTCTTGTCATTTGGAATCACTAAATTTCACCATATTTCGCTGGATTTATATTGGCGTGGGTAAGTCAAGAGTCTTCCTTGCCTTCCCTGGTTCACTGTTTTTATGGCATCTTTTCATTAATCATAGTAGTGGACCATAATGGTCGTAATTACCAGTTCCTAATCAATTCCTGTCAGTCATAAGAAGGGAATCTTTTGAAAAAAAAATTAATGAAATTTATATACTTTTGATTAAAATTTTATTTAAGGATATAAACTTGAGATTGGTTTACTTTGATGGTTGTTGGGCTCTTAGATTGGAGATTAAAATCGGTTTCCCTCATTTTAATATACCAGATTTTACCATGGTCAGAATATCATAATTAAGTTCTGCCAAGTGGCAGGATTGTTTTATTATTATTCCTTATCAGTGTAATCCATGTGAATCTGAAATCGTGTGGAAGGAAGTATGGGATGCCTAGGGGATTTTGGTTAATTTTGCAGCTAGGTTAAGGATAATAATTAAATGGAATTTTTAGGACAATGTTGATTTATTCAAGTAAACTGATGCTTACTATTTTAATGATGAAAGGGGATTGTAATTAAGGAAGAATGGATAAGGCTTGGTTTTTTATTATTCATAGAGTTTGCTAGAAAGGTTTAATGGAGGGTAAACTTTTGATTGCATAAGTTAATGGATGTATTACAAGATGTGGGTTTTAGTCATTCCTTATGGGTAAAATGACAGAGATGGGTTACACTTTTGTGACAATCTCATCTCCAAAATTCTGAAATATATTCTTTCGGCCGAACTAATATTATTTTTTGGTCGAAAGATAATTTTTTTAGCCAAACTAATTTTTGGCCGAACTATGGAACGTCAAATCGAACTGTACAATGATAGCGCTCTCGATTTTTCATGTAGAAATTTAATCGGATGAATTATTTCCATCCGACAATATCTTTTTAGCCGAAATATATTCAGGCCGAAAACATCGTTCGGCCGAAAGATTCTTTCGGCCGAACTATTCTTTCGGCCGAAAACGTCTTTCAGCCGAAAAATGGCTTATATATTAACCAGACATCAAAATTGTAATGTTTTTCTTGACTGCTACTGTGATTGATTGTGTTGTGTGAGGGACCGAGTGGTGGCGCAAATTGTTTTGTGTGAGGGACTGTGTTGAGTGTTGGTGCAGACTAAGTGTTGGAATGGATTGTGCTGTGTGAGGGACTGTGTTGATTTTTGGCGCAGACTGTGTTGAGTGTTGGCGCGAACTCTGTTGTGTGAGGGACTGTGTTGAGTGTTGGCGCCGACTGTGTTGAGTGTTGGCGCGGATTGTGTTGAGTGTTGGCGTGAACTGTATTGTGTTGGCGCGGACTGGTGTTGGTGGGCGCTCATTCGGGCGGTTGTGTTGTCGTGTTGGTGGGTGCTCCTTTGGGTGGGTGGGCCGAGATCTAGGTAAGCTCCAAATTCACAGTGATATTTTAGTTTTTCTTTTTCTTTTAATTTTATTTTTTAATTTAATTTTAATTTTAATTTATAAATCAGGCTTTGAAGCCAAGTCATGGGTGAGCACGGACATGTTGTCGTGTTGGTGTTGATGGGCACTCCTTCAAGTGGTTGTGTTGTCATGTTAGTGGGTGATCCTTCGGGCGAGATTCAGGTAAGCTCAAGATTCAACTCAAAATTCCCACTAATATTTTAGTTTTTTTTTTATTTAGTTTTTTTTTTTAATTTAAATTATGTTAAATTTCGGCCCCTATACCCAAGTCGTGGGCATGCCAACGTCTTGGCCATAGGGTTGGTCCCCCATGGCCAAGTCACACTCCACTAGACTATGACTTGGCCATGGGGGGATAGCTCTGTGGCCAAGCCGTTGGTGTGCTCACGGCTTGGCCACAGAGCTGGTTGTAGGGGCCCAGCCTTGTGGCAACACCATTGGTTCGTAGTAGAACTCTTAGACCTGTGTGTAATGATCAAGCTTCATGATATTACAATATTTACATAATATGTAACATATAGGATATTTATCTCCTTCTTTTACCTTATATGACTCATTCATACACTGAACCCATGTAATATCATACTGGTTTGAAACTAGCTTATAATATGCATTGATTATACTTAACTTAGTTGTACTTATACTCTAATCATCTTACTTATTAGGGTGTATGTTTCCCATATAGTTTAGCTCAGCTTTATTGATAGGTTAGTCTCTATGATAATCCTTATACCATTCATAGTAACACTGCCTTATTACCGTAATCAAATCAAGTAGTATAAGCATGTACAAGCTTTGTATTCAATTAATCTAGTTATGATGGAATCTAAATACCATTAAATCAATAGTCACTAATAAGGGAAAGTTGGAATATTGTTATCCATATTTGATATGCTAATATAGTATGAACAAGTAGAAGCTTACTATGAGACCAGTGTGATTCCCAGCTGTTATCACTGAAATTTCGTCCGCGCAGGGCGACAAGAACTCTGCATCATCAACACGGAAAAACAGTCGTTCATGGCACAAGGATTAACTCCACAGCACAGCAAAAGGGTCAAAACTATGCAAAAATGGCCAAAAAATTAAAAAGCGCGATGCACCCACTGAGCGCATGCGCGCGTGCAACATCTTCGTATTTTGGGCGCATATGCGCGACTGTGGAGTGCAAAACCCGCGCGCCTGCCAAACGGCGCATTTATGAAGCTGGTCGGCCTCCCAACCACTAATGGATCGGCTCCCAAGTCGATTTGACATCAAATCCGAGCTCAATCTGCGTGGGGAGGC
>ML794756.1:59214-69504 GCA_009831015.1 Picea engelmannii
AAATATCACTAACACATATGAATGAATATGATGACAAGTTAAAAACTCTCACCATCTAGGAGGAGAATAAAAAATGCATCCTGATGATTGGGGGAGTTCGGGTATTCCTACCAGACAGCCAAGTGAAAGCCAGTGCATATGATGAAAATGCAATAGAAAAATAAGGACAACCAACGGTGACTGTCATGATGAAGGAGAAGATATCAGAAGCTTCCCAAGGAGAAGAATAAAAGCATTCAACAGAATGGCTCAAAATTTTCAGCCAAGAAGCTAAAATAGAAATGACTACAACATTGGAGCTTGCATAAGAAGAGAAAGAAGATGGCATAGATTTTGTTGATCTATGTAAATAATTGGAAGCCCTAGAGAGAAGGGTGATGGTGTAAAGTTTTCAAATCCAACGAGTCAAGTTGGAAGCAGGTGAGGAAGCATACCAGCCAGGGGAACAATTGGAAGAAGTTGAAAATATGTTAGCAGGAGAACTAGCAGCAACAAGGTTGTCATAGGAAGAATCCTAGCAACATCTTGATGAGGATATTATGGAATTGAAGTTGGTAGCAGCGTGGCAACTCAATTCCATGAGGGGGAAAAATCGCAAGGGGGATCGAATTGATCTACACATCAACAAGGTGGAAATGCACCCAAGAAGAATGCATAAGGAGAGCCAGCATGTTGAACAGCTGGAAGAGGTGATTGAGAAGATCAAAAGGCTGATGTTGAGGTCAGTGCAAGAAAAAGTAAGCAAAGGGAAGCTGAGCAGAGGAAAACCTGCCATAGCAGCAGGGAAGAAGAAAAAAAAGCAGCAGCAACAACGAAGCAGTGGAGTAGATGGACAGCTCCAAAAGAGAGTTTGGGATCTAGGTGGATTTCAACAGAGATGGGAAGCTCATGAGTAGGAGCTCATGATTTTTTCACAGCAATGGAGTATGATGCAGGAGCATCACTTCACGTCAACAATGTGCCAGTCGACCAACACATTCAACGCTCATTCAAGGAAGGAGAGGCACAACCCTCTCATTTTCAAATTTCAAATTTGTAATGAAATGATTGTAAGGATGGTAGAGCCAAGCCATGCTTTTGTGTAGGCTATAGTCAGTGTCACCTTTAATGGTTGACAGGATGAGATCTAGATCCGATCCAGACTAGACAACCATTGAATGAAATTCAATGTAAATTAATGAGAGTAGGTAGCTTGGATGGAAGAGCTCGAGGAGCCCCTCTTTTGTAAAAAAGAAGATATTTTTGGTATCTAGAGAGAGATTTAGTTCGTCATGAGTGAGGCAGAAGCAAAAGGATAGTTAGATTAGAGAGGAAAAGAGAGGAGTCGAGACTCTATCACAGTCCGAGATTTTGTAACCTTTGTACAGGCATTATGAATTGAATACAAATAGAGCAATCTTTCTTGCATAAGAATCTTTATGTGTTTATGTGTTTGTGAATGTATTTTATGCTTTTATGTGTGTATATTGTAGATGTATGTTAGATGCCATCTGCAGGGATGGATAGATTTTCTCATCTATTTAGGAGTTTCTTTGATTTTCCAGTCTGGGCTCTTTATGGCTTCATGCAAGGGGTTGCATGATAGAGTACTGAGGACTCTATAAGCAAGTGCAAAGAGTGCACATCTGAGTTCTACAGAATTCAAGCAAAGACGTGCCAGGAGGGAGCACCAGAAGAATTTATAGACTGGGGAGGAGAAGCCTCAAGTTTGTTGAATACCTTGGAGGTGAGACTATGTAGAGAAGGTACAAAGAGAAAGACAAAACTGCTGCATTTTTTGTAGAGCTCTGCTAGGAGGGCATTAAGCAAGTGAATAGAGTGCAATAGGGAACTCTCTTTCGATTTCTGAAAGAAGAGAAGTGTTGAGAAGGAAGACACTCGTAGAGTTACTGAACACTCTGTCGGCTCAGCAAGGTGTGCTTGAGAAGGAGGTTTTCAGGAGGGCATCAATTTCCCCTTTGAAGGGAGAGACAAGGGTCGAGTCTCTTAGAGGTTTGAGCCAGCAAATCTCAGAAGGAATAGTGCTCTTGCGCACAAATTTCAAACAGAAAGAAGCGGTATATTGAAACCCTTCAAGGTTCCAAGGCGAAGGAAGCTCAAGAGGGACAACGTTCTCAGAACGTAGACGAGACCCAAAGTCTCTGAGCTTGAGGAAGAATCAAGTGTCAAACCCTTCGACACTTAGAAAATCTTCTAAGGTAAGGAAGGAGCACATCTCAGGAGGAAGGAGAACAGTTGTCATTGGATTGGCACTGGGGGAAAGGATTAGGACCATTTAATTCCATGTCCAAACACACAGGGGAATGTGCACAGGGAAGATCAAGTTTGAACCGTCAGATCTAAGCGCAGAGGACTGATAGCCATCAGATCTGGAAGAAGGCGCACGAGTTTTAACCTTGTGTATGCAGAGGAGAACGGACTCATCAAAGTTCCGATTAGATTGAAATCGTTCATCATCTCATAGGATGCATGGCAGAGGTCCGCATAAGTCGAAGGTTTGAAAGGGGAAGAACCAACATCATCGTGGTCATCCATCGGAGAGGACACGTGGTGAGGGTTTGGCATTTTGTTGACGCGCTACACAGAGGAAGTCAATGGAGGAAGCAACGAGGACTCGTGATACACAAAGCTCCAATGTGCTCAACAGGTTTATCCCCAGGCCATAGCCAAAGGACCGTCAAGCCCTATTTTGGGTTTCGAAACTTGAAGGAGTCAGGGGACTCAGCACAGGATTCGCGAAGTCACAAATTCCAGAGTGACTTTTGGAGTAAGCCTTGTGGACACAGGTAGGGTTCATGTGGATAAGGATATGAGGGGAGTTAACCCGGTGCTCATCCCTCATCGAATATCATCTATCGGGAGTGGAGATTCAAGGGCGACTCATACGTTGAAGCCCCGATTCGCGATAACACCATTTGTTGGTGTGGACCTTGGTCATAGTTCCATGGTCGTGTGGAGAAAGGGCTCACACCTAGTGCAAGTTTGCACAGGCGGTGCCTAACAAAAGGATCTGTGGATTTGTTCAAGGGTTCAAGCAGGGAACTAAAAGAGTCGCTTCGACTCAAAGGGAAGTGTACGAATGATCCTTGACTGGGAGATCGTGTAGAACCTGCTGAGGTAGGTGTATTGAGTCATGTTTACACACATGTATTGATTATGCTTATTACCCATGTTTCAACCATTGTAAGATATGGCATAGCCCATTCGATAAAGGAAACACATACTATTTTACCAGTATTAGCTATGTGTAATTGATTACGAGAATACATACTCTTATATCCAATAGGTTGTAAGATTATATGGACCTATATTAGACTCGAGTAAAGTGTAAGATATGACTAGATCTCTAATCCCATATGAATTATAACATCACGATTATTCCCTACGTAACTATAGAAGAAACATGGACCCTTCATTAAACATAATGATACTAGTATGATTACCCTTTGCCCATACTTGCTTGAATACAAGCTATGTTATATTGCTCGTATTAGTGTAATACAAACGCTTAAACTAAACACAATGACTAGACTGTAATAGCTTGGAATCCATAACTCTTAGTGGTATCACTTACATCTTATTCAAGTTAACTAAGCAAGCTCATATTGCTTTTATTACAGTCTTGTTAATCAATGTTCTTAAGCTTCTTACTAAGCTTCATTAGCCTTACATCATACTTATTATAGATATGATGTATCCTTGCAATGGTCTGTTCATTACTATTATAACAACAACTCTTTACGTAATCAATTGATTAAGAGTTATTGATAACATAGCATGCTAATTGGTTAGTATGAATATGCTTGATTACCTTACTTGCACTCAATACTAGCTCTTATCCTAATAAGGTGTATCGTGTCTCACATACATACCTGTTGTATTCATGTTCTACTTGCTTTGATCATAGTAGTAATACCCTTAATAGTGCACTTTTACCATTATTTTCAGCTTCTTTGTATGCCCCTTTCAAAATATCACCAGTTTTGCAAAGTCTTAGAATTAGAAATAATGACTTGCTTTATATAAAAACAATATTATTATTAAATATTTAATCTTTAACTCACTCAAATATTTATCATATTTATCGAGAAGATCCTATGTACTATCCCATCCAACCATAATATATTATACACTATAACAAGTAAACTATGCATGTTGGAAAATATGGATAATATATTGGAAAAATATAGAAAATATATTGAATGATCAAATTTCAAAACAAAACATCCTAGAAAAGCATTTTCTAGATCACAAAGATAATGTAAGAATATCACCTAAAATACTTCATTAGAATCATTGTAGACATTACCATTGGGACCATTAATTTTGTGACAATTAAGACTCACCCAATTGCATCTTCTTCAAAATATATATGTCATTAAAACTCACATTACTATTTGTAGAAATAGGCTTCATTACCACCATAATTTTTTTGACAATTAAGAATTACTCAGTTGCATCTTCTTCAAAATATATATCACTCATTCCTACCATTAATAAATTATTAACTTGTATCTGTAATCCCCTTGCTTGTTGTTTTACTGAATTGATTTCCCTTGGCAAACCCAACATCTGATTTCAATGAATTCGATGTGTGGGATTTATTGATTATTATGAAAATATTGTGGTTTTATCTTTTTTACCTTATCCCTTTAGTCATCAGTCCATGGCTGAGCAGTTGGCCAGGAGCCGAATCGACAGTCTTCAATTCGGTGTTTAAAGACCTATAGATTCAAATTCCCTGTTTTTTTGTGCATCGATGATGAGTGAAGGATAGTAATTTTGCATGTTGTCTATCCCTTTACTTATATTTGATTTGATTGATTCATTGTTGAATGTTTACTCTTTGCGCATTCTTATGAATGAGTACCTATGCGGCTTGATTGATTAAAAATTTGATTTCTCTCTGCATTTTTAATTGCTTGAACTTGGGTACATCCTTGCATTTTTATTGATAAACTTTGCATTGTGAATGATAAACCTTTGAGTTGAATGAAAATCCCTTGGCGAACCCAACTTCTGATTTCAATGACTTCTTTGTGTGGGTTTTATTGATTATTATGAAAATATTGTGTTTTTATCTTCCGTCCCTTATCCCTTTAGTCATCAGTCTGTGCCTGAGTAGTCGGCTAGAAGTTGAATCAACGGTCGTCACTTTGGTGTTTAAAGACTTATAGATTCAAATGCCATGTTTTTCTATGCATGGATGATGAGTGAAGGATAATAATTTGTTTTTTTGTCTATCCCTTACTTATCTTTGATTTGATTGATTCATGTCTGAATGTTTAGTCTTTGCCCCTTCTTATGAACGAGTACCTCTGCAGCCTGATTGATTAAAACTCTGATTTCTCTATGTTTTTTTAATTGCTTGAAATTGGGTACATCTATGTCTTTTTATTGATAAACTCTGCATTGTGAATGATCACCTCTGCCAAGTCACAGTCATTTCAAACATTTTGTATTTTATAAAAAAAATTCATAAAAAATTCATAAAAAATTCAAATTGTTCATGTTTTTATTTCAAACTTATTTTATTTTATAAAAATTACAAATCTGTACGAATTAAATTTATAATTCCATTTTTACATATGTAATATTAGATTACAATGGAGGATTAATATATATACAATGGAAAATTTTTAAAACATACATATTTAAATTTAATAAATATACTATAAAAATACATATTTGGACATTAATAAATAATTTATAAACATACATATTTAGTCTCCCACTCTCATGTTGTTTTGAAATTGTAGTGACCCTTTGATTAAATGAATAATTATAACTAATACTTCATTGTGGATAATAAAGTCTAATTTAGAAATAAAATATTTTACAAACTGCAAAAAACCTTCACTGGTGGCATGTTCTCATACCATAGGCAACCAGTCAATGTTTGGGAGAGCAACATGATGGCTGGTCATTCACCATCCTTGAATTAAAATAACCCTAATGTGAGTAGTTTTGATGGATTAACATATGGATCAAGTGAGATTTGTACTTGAATGACCTAGTACCCCTAAAATATTCAAAATGTTGGTGGATTGTATTTTCCAAGAACTTCCAGAAGTCAAACCTTATGAAGATTTGATTCTTGAGGTGTGACAAGGCTACTAGGAAATAATATGTTACAATGTAACATACAATTACATTGTAATATGTTATATAGTAATATATGTTATGAAATATTACATTGTAATATGATATGGAAAATCTGCATTAATATAGCACAACAAATAGAAAACAAATTGTGAAACATAGGTAGTATATTCACTATAGTCATTCCCTCAACCTGTAGAATATATACACTTGTGTAGATTTGGTTTTTCCTTGAAATTTATCCGATCAACATTTAATGTAATATGATTGGCATTTAAGTCAGCAACTAACTGAATTATTGAAAATTGAAGAGGAATTAAAACTACTTTATTTGTTAATCACATATTACTTTTTTGTGTCCTAGATTGTCGCTATTGTTTATGAAACTTTGGACATGGAGGGATATGATATTAGGTTTAATAATCAACAACAAATAAACTCAAAACTATATCAAGCAAGGGAGTTAGGGAGTTTATAGTTAAGAAATGGAACTTAGTGGAAATATGGTTCCTTTATGTAACAATTAGGTATAAATCCCTTAGTGGAAATCCCATAGTTTATAGTAAAATTAGGTCCCTTTATGTAACTTTAGGTGACCATAAAATATTTCACAGTTATTTATAGCATTTTCTATATTATCAAAGAATATCACCTAAACTACTCCATTAGAACCATTGTAGACATTATCATTTGGAACCATTAATTTTGTGACAATTAAAACTCACTCAATTGCATCTTCTTCAAAATATATACACCATTACAACTCACATTACTATTTGTAGAAATAGGCCTCATTAGCGCCATAAATTTTGTGACAATTAAGAATCACTCAATTGCATCTTCTTCAAAATATATACCCCATTAAAACTCACATTACTATGTTTACAATAGTTTATGATGCACTTACATTTGTAATTATTGTCATGATTGCTCTCAATCAACGTGAATTTCTACTTTATATGACTATATTTTATCTAGATTTCTAACTCCAACTAAGCCTCACAAATATTACATTTGTTCCACCTCATCTTAATTTATATTAGGAATACGAACAACCCTCAAACCCATCCCATGTAACATGACAATAAAGGAATTAGTATAAAAACTCAATGACATTTAAACAATTCTAATGGGAAGTTTAAAGAAATGACATATAATCCATGTTCATGCAAGACCTTCACCTCATCGTGATTAAAACATGTTGATGTTATTAGTGGGTGTGTGAGGTTATGATGATTAAACTCTTTGTTTTGGGGATTCTAATGCATTGTATTATATGTGGTCTTTGTGGATCCAACCATAGGGAACATTTAAGGAATCTTATAGAAATGTTCTAATATGTTTTTTTAGTGGATCCAACCATAGGGAACTTTTAATGAATCCCCTTGTTTGTTGTTATTTTGAATTGATTTCCCTTGGGGAACCCAAATTCTGATTTCAATGACTTCTATGTGTGGGTTTTATTGATTATTATGAAAATATTGTGGTTTAATATTTTTTCCCTTATCTCTTTAGTCATTAGTTCATGACTAAGCAGTCGGCCAAGAGCCGAATCAATGGTCCTAACTTCAGTGTTTAAAGACCTATAGATTCAAATGCCCTGTTTTTTTGTTCATGGATGATGAGTGAAAGATAATAATTTTCCCTAATGTCTATCCCTTACTTATCTTTGAGCTGATTGATTCATCGCTGAATGTTTAGTCTTTACACCTTCTTATGAACGAGTACCTCTGTGACTTGATTGATTAAAATTTTGATTTCTCTCTGTGTTTTTAATTGCTTGAACTTGGGTACATCTTTGCATTTTTATTGATAAATTTTTCATTGTGGATAGATATTGAGGAGAGATGTTAACACAAGATTATCCAAACATTCCTCGCAAATTCTCTAGGTTATCCCAAGAAGAAAGAACAAGAACTCCTTCTTCGACTGAGACTTCGAGTGACCAACAACAATCTCGTCGAAAGAGATATTCAAATGAGTCTGTGAATAGATCAACTGCAGAACCTACTCAAGAAAGTGGTATGGATGCATAATTCTTAGATAGGTTGCGCATTGATACTACTACACCTGAGAATGTAGGGAATACCTCAGAACAAGAGAATATTCCTGGTAATTTTATTTAATTTTGTTTATTTTTGTTGTATTTTTGTGTATTTAAATTTATGTGAAGTTAAATATTGTAATTAGTTTAAAATGTCTGTATAAACAACGAGTTTATAGAAAGGGATGACAATGAAAGAGAGAGTGGTTTTCACGAAGATTCAAATGTCGATGCAGAGGGTGAATGTGGATTTAGGAAGTTGTGTTATCAATAAACAGAAGATTACACGCATACGTTCACCTATTCTTCGGATGTTGGTGATGAACTTCTCTGGGAAGGGCTTACTGAAGCAATGACGCTTGAGCGATGCTAAAGTGTTAAAAGGAGGTTGGAAAATGATTTTGTGGTCTTGGAACACCCTCAGGAGACTAAACAAATCTTGCAAATTGTTTTTCATTCATTGAAAAACTTTATGGACGCATATCAGAATATGGGGCCAACCACTGACAGTTTTGTCGATCTAATGAGGTGGTGAAATTCAAAGGTGATAGACCCTAATAAATGGGAGACAGTAAAAAATAGAGTTTCAAAAGAAGACATCATTTCGATGTACAATTTCAAAGAGAGCCCAAAGCGGAAGATGTTGAAGGTGCAATATTTTAAGCACCCTGACATTGCAGGACATCTGTATAACAAATTTTTTGCGGCATATGGAAAACTGTCATGGAATGATGAGGTTCCACACTATTTTGCAAGACACCATTTTGCAGATTTTTTCTTGCACATGCACCCTGATTATACTAGTATACCATCCAAATATTATGGGACTGGTAAATGACGTACATATGATCACAAAGGAGCATATTGAAGTGCGGCATTGTCAAGGCCTCCACAACCTTTAGTACCTCGCCCAACAGGGGAATTTACTTCACTTTCAGAGATGCATGTTACATCAAAGGTTGAAAAAGAGGCCAGGAATGCAATCGGGGAAAATTTGGAAGCAATTTTTTATGGTGTTGATGTTGGCATGAACTGTTAGCGAGTGAAAGTCAATTCTCGGGCCACGTTTCTTTATAAAACAGATGTGGAGTTCGATACAATGTCAGTAGAAGATGTTTTGGTGTATGCAAAAAAAAATTGGGATGGTTGGAAGAAGGTCATTCAAAATGATGACCCGAACCACAGATTGGTATGTGCTCTAGTTAGAAAAAATTTTATGCATTTTATGATAGTTTACTTATAATTCTAGATTTAGATCTCATTGTATCTAAATCAAGTTCTGATTACTATTAATTGCAGCTTGGAGATATGTTAAATGAATCTCCAGTAAGTAGGGGACTTGATTTGATAAGTTTAAATTTGAATGGGTTGAATCTAACTCTAACTCACAATTTGTTTTATCAAGAACACAATAACATCACCTGGGATGAGAATTTCACCTGAAGGATTTGGAACCTTATCCACAAGGAGAATTTCACTTGAAGGATTTGAGACTTTATCCACAAGGAGATAAGTATTTCATTGGAATAATGACTTAATATGGAGATTTGTGAACTTTCTTCATACACAGTTCTATATTTATTTTCAAATTATTATCTAACTCTAACTCACAATTTTTTTTACCAAGAACATAATTTTTCTCTTTAATTTTTTATAAGATTTTAGATAAGATTTACAAATTGTTTAAATTATGTACTCTTAATTGGAGAGTAACTATCTTAAATCTGTTTAACTGTGGTTGAGTATGTTATTATTTATTATTGTTTATTTAATATTTAGTTACAGTATATATGTGAATATGTGTTATTTGTTTTTTTATTATTGTTTTTTATTATTACAGATGTCTAAATTATATTTGGTGGAAAATATGTTTACAATATATTTTGTGGGAAAGAGTATGTTAGAGGATGAGACTTAACTCTTTTGGTATGTATGTCAATTTTGTTTTAATCACAATTTTTTAATATTGTATTATTTCACATGTTTGAATTGTAAAAAAAAAAAAATTAATTTTTTTTTTTTGTTTGCAGGTATGAAGTGATCTATCTTAAAGCGATGGCTTAGAGTCCAAAATTTTGGAGTTAAATGTCTTAGTTTTGTTATCATTATAAAATGAATGTGAAACTTATGTATTTTACAGTGTA
>ML794756.1:94516-104796 GCA_009831015.1 Picea engelmannii
AACTAGTAAAAGGGTTGAAAGATAAATATTAGGGTTTCATACATAATCCCTTACCACCCATCAACCCTGGACTATCTTGGAAGATACAATACATATATTCTACATAGTCCAATTATGTAATAAAAAAAAAACTCAAGCAAAAGAACATGAATACAACTTCCTCTTGAAGAAGGGTTTCTAAGAAAGAGAAATTTAATTGTGAGAGCAACTAGACGAGGTCAAAGCCCATTGAAACAATAGATAAAACCATGATCACATCAAAACTATTATTTATCATCCACTTCTCTTTCCAAATAAATGATATGCAAAGAAGTAATGTTGTCAATGAAGAATCGACCTTTATAATGAGGGCAAGAGAAATCCCCTTAATCGAAAGATGTTATAAATTCCTTAAAGGAATAAGGCATTGAAGGAGCATTTGTTGCAACCATTCGAATAGGATTAGCTCTATCTCTTAAATATCATAAGTCATGTTATCCAAGGATATACTCAACAATTAAATATTTCCACAACTAATCCTATGAAAAAACTTAACACACTAACTAATATATCCACTATATAATATATCTATGAGATCAATAAAAAGAAATCAAATAAATCAACCTGATATATCTGGTAAACAATCAAAAGAATTATTGCAAGTTAAGGCATATTTATATTGAAAAAATTACTATAAGGAAACATAGCTACTAAACTAAACCTATGAAAAAAATTAACTCACTAACTAATATATCAATGAAACTAAATCAAATAAATCAACCTGATATAAACAATCAAAAGAATTATTACAAGTTAATGCATATCTATATTGAAAAAATGACTATAAGGAAACATTGATACTAGAAAATGCATGCCTATAAAATAATAGAAGTGGAATCTTTGCATTAATGAATAAATATGGTCAAATCCATATCAATCACAAACCCTTCTTTATATATATAAACTAATCACTCTCCTTTGATAAATTAACCATTATTATAATTTTATCCATCTTAAAATTACAAAACAATATAAATAATCTCACCAAAAAAATTTCCTTTTTCTTGGAAATGCACAATTTGTTTACTATGCAAAACTAAACCTTAGAACTCAAACAAACCTATCGTTATATCATATGAACCTTACAATTACATGTAATTAAAAATATCAACCAACCACAACGGCATCACCTTGTTTAAGCTTCTAATTTATTATTGCAATCATAAGATAGGGTGAACCCTTTAAATTTTAGGTCATGGCCAAGCCAGACACCAAATTGGGCCCAACGATTTTACTGGTAAAGTCTACGAAGGTACACATACCCTACCCCCTATGGATTTGAACTTTTGACCTCTTAAGAGGAAACACATGTTCTTAACCATTAGGCCCACTCAGGATGTATATTTCTCAGGATACAATATTTATTTTATTTTTTTAATTTCATTGGTCGATATTTGACCATGTTGACATTGGGATACTCTACCCCAAACCTCTCTGCAGTTGAGGTATCAGGATCTGACATTGGGATACTCTCCCTCCCATGTTCTGTGGAGATATCCATTATAGTTCATCACTACCTTCGACACCACTACATTCAATGCCTCATCTCCCGATAATCTGCATGCATTCAGACAAATCTGCTTGTATTTAATCAAGGAGCTATTGATCACTTCTATTCAATGCAAACTCCTCAACTCATGTATGATTACAATTTAGTTGGTTGTGAAGGTATCGGTTCCTTTGAATTGTCGATGGGGAGGGTGGTGTGATATCATATACATAGTTGTAGCCGCCACCACCTTCACCTCTACCAAAGCATCCATTACCACCACCACCACTAAAGCCTCAAACCTTGCCCCATCCATTCTCTCTGATGTGGCTCTACCCTCTGTCTGAACCAATGTTTTTCTCCTCACCGTTGCTTTGACCCCCAACCGTGGTTAATGATATCCTCTTCATTGTATCTTCACCCCAACCTTGACCATCGATATCCTCTTCATCATTGCTTCGCCCCAACCTCAGCTCCTAGATTCCTCTTCACGATGTGCACATCATATCAAGTTTTAAATTGATGTAAAAATAAATATTTAAAGAATCTTTAGACTCCATAACATTCGTGCATTTTCTATCTAAGTCTATTGAATTTTTTTTTCTTTTTTGGTGTAGATAACTTGATTTTCTAAAGTTGAAAATGTGAATATGAAATGTAAGCTATAGAACCTTTATTTCATTTCATTTATAGAGTTTCATGATTTTTTAATTTATTTCAAGCATATTTTAATGTTCAGGAAATGTAAGATATGCACTTGTTGATCAAAAAACTTGATCACCTAGATTTCTTGCCCTTGGAATAATATATATAAGAATAAAAATAAAATTGAAATATTATTAGTTCATAGTGTAGTCCCCAGTCTCATCTTTGTTACGCATTTTACTGATTAAAAATCTGAGTCTGTATGTTGATCAAGATATCCAAGTTTTTTTTCAATCGCCCAAAGAGGACTTTTTCATGTGCAACACAAGTAATTTTATTGGAAATAATATTTTCTAAATTTATACTCATTTTCATAACCATTCTCGTTTTCTTAGAACCACATACTTTCTTTGAACCACTCAAGACTAAGTCTTGACTTAGTCTCATTTTCTTGGTTCATTTTCTTCATTCTTCAATCATACATTTTCTTGTTTTTTCCATCCCACACTTAACCATTTTAATAAGATTGTGGACCTACATCCCTTCTCCCCCTTACCTATTCATCCCTTACCCCCGATCTGCATTTCCTTAACCCCTCCACTCATCCCTCTCCCCACTCACCCACACTTAACCATATTTCCCATCCCCCTCACCTCTTCATCCAAACCTACACTCGATGCAGACCTATACCCCTTCCCTCCACATACATTAACCCTATTATGCATCCCCTTAATCATCTTACCTCCTCTCCATGTGGATCTATGAACCTCCTCTCCTATCCTCCCTCACCCCACATCCCTCACTCCATGTCTGCATTCCCTCCCCCCTCTCTCCTCCCTCATGATTTTCCTCCCCACCTCTCGTCTACCTTTTCACTTACTTAACCATTTATCCTAAGTTTTTCCCATTATACCATTAACCAATGAGATCACTCCACATGGAAGCCAAGTATTTGTACACATGGCATCCAACTAGTGATGACACATGGCGATAAATGGGAGTGTTACATGTGGCAGTTCATGGTGACCTATCACACAATGACACATGGTGATGATGTGGACTGATAACTCATTACTGAATCATGTTGATTAGATGGTGACTGGGCACCTATTGGAGAATGACTAGGAAGTTAAAATATTTAATTATTTCATTAATTTTCTAAGGGGTTGAATCACTAATTCTTAATAGCCTCCATCTGTTTTACACAAAATCTTTGCTAAATATTTCAATATAAAAATCAAAATTTCAAAAACTCCCATGCATGTGGGATATACATTTTGAAGAAAAAGTCAAAATTTCAAAGGAGGAGGGAAAAATAAAATAAAGGGCCTAAATTGCCCCATGAAATTAATTAACGGTTGTTGAGTCTTGATGTTCCAAAGGCCGTAACTTGAGATATGGGAGTTGGATTTGGGAAAACATTAACTCATTGGAAAGGTAATTCGATGAGGAAGATGATGGAATGGGTACTAAGAGCTTAAATTGGCCAAAATATTCTCAAAAAATAAAATAAAAATCAGCTATATTTTTATGCTTTGCTGATAAATTTGCTTCGAACCTCAACTTCCTGAGCTTATAACTTGAGATCCATAACTCCAAATTGTGATCAGGAGGACTCATTGGAAAGATGAATTGATTAATATTTATTATAGAATATTTTTCATGGTTAAAAGGGAAAATATTGTACTTATAAAATTAAAACATAATCCACTTTTGTTAAAAGCAGTCAACTTGAAATTTTGAGAATAAAGTTTATTAAATTAAATTTATTAAAGGAATAAGTGGACCTTTCTTGGAGGAACGAATTTCAATGACATAAAGTCATTAATGAGAATTCAATAAAGTAAAAATTAAAAGTGTTTTACTCCAAAAAGGAATCGTGGAAATTTCTAGAAAGGCAAACCCTAACTACTTCAAGAACATTGAGAACAGATTTTTAAAAGGGCAAGAGAAGGAATCATCATGGGGTTGGAAGTCATAATTTTTTACAAAGCTGAAAATTATACAAGAAGCAAAACTCTATATGTCCAATATTTTTTGGACTGGCCTGCTAAAACTTGTCTCTCTACGTCTTCTTCTTTTTTGTTTCTTTCCATCAAATCTCCCATGAATGCATGTAAATTAGGAAGATTTGGGTCTAAGAATTTATTTCTCTTGAAATATTTAGTCATCTTGTAACATTTCAAGTCCAAAGGAGCGATATCCCTACTTGTAAAAGGTAGATGTAGTTCATTTTAGTTCATGTAATCGCCATTGAGACATTGTTAAAGTTGTTTCGGTTCTTTTGTTTCGGGCATTATTGAACTTGTCATATTGAGTTATTTTTATAATTTCTCTTGCAAAGAACTATTCGGGGAACTACATTAGTGATTTTTCATAATTTGAGTTGAAATCATGTGATTTCAAATGTCTTTCCTATCGAAATCATTTTGGCTTTAAATGAAGTTATCATTTAAATTTATTTGAAGACTTTTCATTTCTTCATCTTGCAAAAGTCATAGAAGATGATGAGTCAGTTTATCTTACAAGAAATAAAGAATGTTTGTTTTAGGGAGATTCCAAAACCTTGTAGACACAAATCTCTGCTAACACACTTTATCATATCTTTTATTTAAATGATCTAATTTGTATTTGTATAACTATATGTAAGGGTTATATATATATATATATATATATATATATATATATATATATATATATATATATATATATATATATATATATATATATAATCTTTCTTGGAAAATATTTCAAAGTTTTCTCTTTAGCATTCACTCTTTACATTCATTGTAAAATCATACAAAGAATCTTCCAATGTTTCATCCAAAGAGGAGTACCACCTCTATAAAAACATAGGAGGATTCATATTCGCACGAGGTTTTTGTTTGGGTCTCGACCAATATAAACATCAACAACACTCTAAATGGATTATTTTTTAATTTATTTCATGCATATTTTAATGTTAAAGAAGTGTAAGATATGCACTCTAAACAAATTAGTATTTTGAGGATTTTAAATAAGCATTCTAGTTATGATACACTTGATTTTATGCCAAAAAATATGTATACATGTATAGACTTAATAAACAAATGAAACTTTACTTTTAAACTTAACCTGCCAAAATATGGTAAAGATCTAGTTGGGAAAGCATCGAAGTAAAGCTTTCACTGGTCTGATCCATTCCCATCCTATCAAGTTGGTTAAATCAGAGACATATTTTCTAGTCCCAAGGAATACAAGATCTTTATTGTTGGCATAGGCGATGCTTGGTTGATTCAGATTAATGAGATACTTTAGCATGCATAGACTATGCTTGGTTAATTATGATCATTAAGTTACTCCAAATTGAGATGGGAGAAATAGAAAATCCAAGAAGATAAGAGAATCTCTTAAAAATATGTACAAAATTAGCCAAAATCTAAGAAAACATTGAAATCTAATAAAATCTAAGAATCTAATCAAATCTAAGAAACATTGAAATCTAATAAATCAGAACAAATCTCAACGCAAGTGTGTAATAGAAAAGTCCTACCCTATCATTGGTCATATGTAAATTTTATTGGATATTCCACTCTAACAATTCATCACAACAGATCTAATAAAAAAATAGAAATCTACACTATGAAGGTTAAATTCCTTTAGATTCCAAAATATTTAGTTATTGGTTTTCTGCTTATGCATGAAATAGATAAAATATGGAAAATAGAGAACATTAAAGTACAATAACACACCATCCATGAGATAACACAAATATTTTCTCTGGGAAACCCTTACAGGACAAAACCCAGCTAGAAGGTGAGGTTGCTCTACTCTCTTTTCTCTGGTATGGAAACCATGCAAGTACAAATGAGAAGGCACTCTCTATGGAGTTATATGAGACCTATGGCCTATTTATATGCTACATAACATTAAACCCCTATGTTATGCTCTCTAATTTCTTACTCCCAGTTGTTTTTCTCTGCTATGGAAAATACAATAACATAGAATGGAACCCCTTCTCATCCTAGTGGACTAGTATTTAACATATATTGATAGCCATATAGGGGTATGTTTTTTACTTCCTTGACCCTCAATTTTGGTAAGGTTTTGAAACTTCTATAATATTCTTGAAATTCCTCATGTGGATATCCCCATATGCATGAGTAATGGGGGTTGTCGTCGCATCCTCTCGTACCATGGTGGTTAACATTATAGGCCAACTTGTCGGAGGCATAAATTGTTCATATAAAATATGGTTGATGCACGGTATGCATCGTTCGAAAGGTATCGGAGTATATAATACCATCTAGTGGGTGGGCATATATTTTGAACATCATAACCCCAAAAAACACAATTTAATGCCTCAAAATGGCTCCATAAGGTTCTGGACCTGGACCCCAATTTTCCAAACTAGGGCATGTCATTAAAATGACCCTACAAGTTGATTCCTCCAATTTTTTCCATTCTAAAATAATCGAGATAGATGAAACATAATATAATGATCTAATCTGGATCATACCTCCCCATTTTGGGAGGTTTTTGGTCCCCAAAATATTTACTAAATGAGGTGAGGAAATTTTTCATATACTTTTTAAATGAAGTACCACTTTGTTTTTCCTGGAAGTTGTCCTTTCAACCTAATCTACCAAAGTTCATGTCACTCATGTCTTGTAGTTATGGATCACTTTTTCAAAATTGTGTCCTCTGCCAACTATTGAGGAAAAGATATGAAATAATCTTACTCAAGCATTTTCAGATTTTGCTTGGCTAAAGAAAAATAGATGGGAATATCACCCTATGTTTATAGCCATCAAATTAATATCCTAACTCACAAGTATTGATTACAAGTGCTTAGGCTAATCTTTTTATAAATAAAATATTGCTGGAAAAATCATTATTTATATGATTTTCTAAATATAACAGTTGTTAAAATAAATGTAGAGACAGAAGCAAAGACACCAAGATGATAATTAAGACAGATGAGAGGTAAAACAATCCCTTATTTCATTCCAATTCACCCAAGAGTCATTCTCTTGACAAAATTTCATGAAGAAATTTCGGACCAAAGTCAAACTTAGACATCCCCGATGGAACATACAAAAGGACCTCTGACATAAAATCAAAATTGAACTCTAAAAGCTAGATCATCTTGCCACAGAATGTTGCCCACTCGACTCTGTACAATAGCCTTTGTCATTTATGAAAACTACTTCACAAACAGACAAGTCTACACAGACTATCAAAGATAGATCAACACCTCGGAAAAACAAGTGACTGAATGATGTAATTCAACCCTGAATTTTGTTGTCTACAATAAGATCCTACTATCATAAAAAACAATTATGCTTGTGATAAATTAAGGAATGAATAAAAAATGAACTATCTCAACATAAACTCAAAGAAAAAACCTTATTATGCTTCTCCTTCTATGCCCCCCTTTTGTTCCTCCCTTTCCTTTAGCCTTTAAGAAATTGGAATTGGTTGAAGTAGTTGAACTACCTCATTAGTTAAGTTAACTAAAAAATCAACCAATTTTTTAGTTAGGGGGGGGAGAGTAATAAATCATAATAAGGGTTTTAATTAAATAATAACTAGTAGGTGGAACCCCTTTTGACTCCCCTTTATCTCTTAAAATCATAACATAACTATTTAATTAAGCAAAACACCCATCCTTGTGACTCCCATCATCACATTCACATTTGACAATTTGTCTCATTGATATTTGAAATTATTTTCAAAAAAATATATCACTCATATATCCAAAGAAAACATGTTGTCCAAAACTTTTGAAGTCAACTGTCATCAATAATGCATAAAATAAAAACTCAAAAACCATATTTCCCACTCTGAGATGCAATATTTCCTTGATTTTTGTTGTCACCCTTTGATTTCTCTGAATTTTCCTTTGGCTGTGTTGATCCTTTAGGCCTAATTTCATTCATCACATGAGAAAAATCGTCCCTCAAATGTATCCGGGAAGACACGGATTTATCAGAGCCATTGGAGGGTGAGGAAGGGGAAGCAGTGGATTTTCCTTTATCAGGGGCATGGTGGGACTCGGTTTTCAACCTTTTGCTAGCATGAGAGGACTGAGCTAGCGAGTGGACAGGTGCAGCTTGGGAAATATGGTTAATAGGTGGGGGAGTAGGTAAGGGAAAATTGGGCTAGCCGCGATGTTGGGAGACTGTCGGGTGGACAATATCTTTCCATCCATCGTTTTCAGGAACCTCGGGCTGTAATGAGACATGAGAGGGCACGAGAATAACAGGGGCATGTGAACCTTTTCTGATGTGGGATAGAGTATGTTCTCAAATAATCAAATGTTAAAGTTCAAAATTAGGTCTTCATCATGATCTAAACTTAAATAAATTTGAATGTACCATTTAAGAGAACGATAAGCTTATATAGGGGTTCTATATATTTCAAAATAATTGATCAAAGTGTTGAATAGGAAAGGCTAAACTAAAAATTTGAGTAAACACATTTTTTTATATCTGTCATATTCGAATGGGCTCATCATACTCAACCTGTATATCTGTCAGAGTTTGTTTCATCAATAGAACCTGTGTACAACATGTTGTTGCTGCAATATATTCTACTTCGGTTGTAGATAAGGATATTCATGATTGTTTCTTTCTTGGCCATGATACTAAACACTCACCCAAGTAGAATGTTGCTCCACTAGTGCTTTGTTTGTCATCAATGCAACCTGCCCAATCAGCATCTGTGTAGAAAATAAGTGATAGAACATTTCCTTTTGGATATGATAATCCAAACTCTTATGTTCCTTTGAGATATCTGAAAATCCTCTTCACTACTACGACATGTGATTCATTTGGTGTTGTTTAAAATCGTTCCACTTGTCCAACTACATACATTACATCTGGTCTGGATGTTTTCACATATAGTAAGCTACCAATCATTGACATGTATTGTGTCTGGTTTATAGATTTTGAATCATCATCTTTGCTAAACTTGCAATTGGTTTGCATAGGAGTGGTATTTGGTTTGCAATCTTCCATTCCGAACCTCTTTAACATTTCTCTGATATAGTTAATTGGAGAAATAAAAATTCCTTGGTTGCATTGACGTATCTTGATGTAGAGGTTAATGTCTACACTTCCTTTTCTAAACCCTTCCTGTTGTAGATATTTATCCAGTCTAGAGTGCCATTCTCTAGGAGCCTCTTTTAGACCATACAAGGCCTTCTTCAATTTGCACATGTAAGCTGCATTAATTGACAACTGAAATCCTTCTGGTTGTTTTTTGTATACTTCTTCTTCAAGTTCTACTTCTTCTTCGTAAATTTGTTCCATTGATTCATTTTCTTCTTCCTTTAATTCTTGTCCACCTGTTTCATCAATTGTTACATTGATTCTTTCCACAACTTTGTTCAACCTCAGATTGTAACACTTGTATGTTTTCCTTGTACTTGAGTAACCAACAAGTACTCATTTGTCCACACGAGCGTCAAACTTTCCCATTCTATCATATTCTCTTTTGATGTAGCATTTTCTTCCAAATACTTTGAAGTTCTTCACATTTGATGGTCTTCCTTTCCATAGCTCATAGGAAGTTTTTTCATTGTTGTTTCTGAGCATTACTTTATCTTGAATGTGAACTCTTGTATGCACTGCATGTGTCCAAAAAATATATGTCAATTTGAATCCATTAGCATTGTTCGAGCCATTTCCTTTGTAATTATCATCCATTACGATAATGTTATTTTTTCTCTGAACCACTCTTTGAACCAATCTATGAATCCATGCTCTCATCCACTGTCATATATCTATCCAAACCTGCTAAGTGTTCTTATGAATCCATCTATGTTCATATTGTCCAAGACTCTACTGCACATTGTCCATAATGTTGACCCATTTATCACTATACTATCATGAAGTATTCACTACTACAACTTATTGTACTTATGTTCATTGAATGCTATGGATCTGTCTATTAAAACTCTGCAAGTTGCTCAAAGGATGGTTCTTTGGTCTATCACAGCTATCGCATAAACTCCCCTGTCCAATATTCATGTTACCTGGGAGTCTCTAATCAGGATGGCTCATAACAATTCCTTCTCTAATGTGTATTCATCATCATATTCATTGGTAGATTCATCATCTCT
>ML794756.1:111921-141035 GCA_009831015.1 Picea engelmannii
CAATATAATTAAGATTAATAGCTCAAAGAGTTAACTCAATTGTATAGACTCAAACATGAATTTATCATACTTATTGTTGGGAATAAATTGGACTCTCTTGATTTCCCCTACCCAAACAACATTACAGAAAAATATTCATATTTTATTATAATATAAAAACATCATTCCAAAAGATGATAAAAAAATAACATTGTTGTATTATATTTTTCCATTAACTTTAAAAGAATCAACTAGAATGGATATATTTTCCCATTTAAATTTTAAAAATCCATGAAAATGGATATCAAAACTGGGAATTTAATAAGTAATGTTTTATCAGCATATATAGAGAGGTGTTGTCTAACTGTTTTAAGTTTTTTGTCTTCTAATTAGAATCCAGCAACATAAATCTCAATCAAAATCACAAGTTTTTATTGCTTAAATTGCATTGAAAAACTATTAAAACACTAGAATTATATAGATTTAATCTCTCAAATCTACAAATCCAACTATATCTAGTCTGATTTCAAGTAAATATCCTTAAAAAATATAACCAAGAAAAAACAAAAAATTAATACATTTAAACTAAGGCTATATATAAAAATTTCAATTTTTAATTATAAATTTTTTCACTTAGAATATTTCTTTTTTAATTATAATATTTGTTGATAGCTTTGAAAATTCAACCTAAAAGAAAGCGAATTATAAATAAATATATGAAAATTTTTCACAATTCATCAACAGCACCTGGGGAACTTTGAAAAAATCAACCTAAATGAAAGCACTAGTTTATATATATATATATAATCTAAACAACTAACCAGAGCCACATAGTTGGTAACTCTGAAAGAGTAGACCTATTACTACTTCATATATTTTTTCAGCCACATAACTGATAACTTTGAAAGACTCTACAGATTACTGTTGCAATGTATTTTTACAAAAAAAACTTCAACCAACAACAATAACAGTGGGTAGCCTGAAAGGCTCTACAGGATCAGTGTTGTTGAACCTTTGACCTACAAACTCCCACTGAAAAATAAACGCGCCCAGGACAGAGAGTTCCCTCACTCTCTCATATCACAAGGATCGCAATTGCTGCTGGAATTCAAGAACCTCATCACCACCGATCAGTAGAATCCATGGCAGATTAATGGAGTCCGGCCGAATCTCTGTGCAACTGGACTGCCGTTACCCACAGCAACTGTCGTCCAATGGACAGAGTGATCTCCCTCGAACTCACATCTATGGATCGGTTTTGCAGATTGAATGAATAAATGGCTGCTGCCCCGGTGGGCGCCGCCCCATAACCCTTAAAAAAAAAAAAAAAACAAGAAATGGGGCCGTGTAGATCCATAGAGGCGAGGTTGAGGACAATCAGTCTGTCCATTGAATGACTGGTGCTGTGGCAAAGCCAGTCCAGTTGCAGAGAGACACGGCAGGACTCCAATCTGCCATGGACATGGACTCTTAATAAGAATCTCTCGCTACTGATGAGGCGCTGGAACCCAACAGCAATGGCTGATCAATCTTGCGACACAGAAGAGAAGGGAAAAGAGACGACGAACCAACCTCGCAAGAGTGAGCCGAGCGATGAGGAAGCCATGGAGATTGATATAAATAAGTTAGAGCGTGTTTTATTTTAATAAAAAAAAAAACCTAAAAACTGGTTTAATTAAACCTTGGATGCCATTGAAAGTACAGATTATATTTTGTCTGGCTGGTGGGCGTTTGCCGGCCACAATCACATGAAGTGCATCTTATGTGTCGGCCACGTTGCTTTACTTTCATCAGAAGTTATCTTAACGTGATTCTCTTTAAGTAAGAAAAAAAAAAAAAAAAAACTTTTAATAATTTTCGTCATTTTCTTAATGCCAATGTTGTGGAGGGAGATGATCCACTTGCATCACTATCTTAGAAGGTAGATATTGCATTGAATGTGTAGGTTTTAGGTTTTCCATATTCGTAAAAAAATATATATATATATATTTCTAGAAAATTTAAGCAATTATATGACACTATTTTATTCAAATTAGTAAAAATATAAAATTAAAATGGTTTGTTTATGATTTAAAAAAAAAAATTAGAATGCAAACAATCAATGAAATGAAAATTTTAATTATTCAAGAGTTTGTAAAATCACATTTATGGATGATTTAATAATTATAATTAAAGGCAATGTATCATTGAAAACATCCCTCAAACCTAACACTTTCTTGTCTCTATCAACAAGTGTTAGTAGTGGTATGGGGACGGACCTGTAAGCTAATATAAATGTCGAATTAGGTGTTGATTTGGTGTGCAAAAAGGAGGGGGAAGAAAATTGTGCCTCCATGTGCTCCCCCTTGTGATGGCATTAGAGTATAAAGGAACGACAAACACCACAATGCATTCAAGAGAAAAGGGTAGCAACTCACCACCCCCTTACCTCATTCATTATCTAGACTACGAGTATAATGAATAGTACAATGTCAATGTCAGTGTACGAAAAATTCGAGGTTTGGGGGATTAATAGCATAATGGAAGGCTCCATTCGGTTCGAAGGAGAATGAGCTCCATTTGTAGCCTACTCTATGTCTCACTATTCTGGGAATACGTCGTCATCAGTTGAACATTCCCATGGCACATTGTCATTCTAGGAGTAGATGGTGCCTCCTTTGCAATATGAAGTAAGGAGTTAAAGAAATGTGAGAAGGATATTGCAAACACCAATGGGAGTGTGACTTATTTAGCAATCTAATGGAATGAATGGAAGGAGGGATTTGAGAAGCAATGGAAGGAACATAACAAATTTAGGGACCAATGCACTATTGACATAGGAGAGAACATACTCAAAATTTGTGAATGGGAAGAGGACTCAGAAAATGTTAATCATGTTACAAGGTAGACAAGCTCAAATGACCTTTGATATTGCGTCCATGCAATCTCTATTGGAGTGCATTATGTCATTTTTCAATCTCCTCCTTGACTTTGTTGTTCCTCCTCAACCAAGTTGCATGGACATCTCCATGGACTCAACATCCTCTATCCCCCTAGCAATTCAGTGGATCATGTTATCACTCACATGGTGTATGAAGATAGAATTCCACCTACTCACATAACAGTGTCTATTACAATGGTTATAGATTCTAAAGAGACATCAAAACTAACTCAATCAGGAGGTGGATGCACATTCTAAGAGTAATTGATATTTCTTAGTTTTATGTAGATCCATTGTTATTTTGTGTTTTTCTTAACCTAGTTTGATTTGTGATATTCTTTGATCTCTTCCCTAAGTGTTTTTTAAACAATTATCAAGTTGTTAAAGTTCATAGGCTAAAAGTGTTATAAGAGTAGGGAGTATACCATGTTTCCCTGCCCCCATTTTGCAATACATTAATACAAAACCCCTAATACATTAATACAAAACATATATATATATATATATTAAATTTCAAGAGCTAATTTCTTTTTATATCGTGTGTTTAATATATCCAAAATAAAAATGGATTTACAATGATACTAATGGAAGAGGATTAATATAGTATAATGTATACAAAATTAAAAATGATGTCAATTTAAATGAGTAATATCATTCAAACAAAAAATATCTTTTAAAAATTATAATGATGTTAAATTTTTTCATTTTTATAAGATATAACTCTATTTAATGTAACTTAATTATTTTTAATGATATTTATTAAATTATTTTTGTATGAAGAGAATCTAGGTGCATTTTGTAGCTATGTTGAAGATGTGTATTGTGCCTCAAGTTGACATGACACTTATCCAATATCATATGTCTAAAAAATAACAATCATGATATGTGTAACATTCCTACATATAAACCAAAATAGAATAATATAATAAAATATTAATGTAAAATATTAAATTTAAAGAAAGAATATCAAGTATATGTTAATGTTTCATCAAAACTTGTACAAGAGATCTAGCTAAAGCAAGTACAAACAAAGCTTATCAAGAAAGGAAGAGGGATTCAATATGGAAGAATGAGAAAATATATTCACACTATTCCAATGAGTTGATCAATGAATGAATGATTGATACATATGATGATCAAAATGATATAGTGAATGAGTGGAATACACTCATATATATAGGGTAGAACATTCCATAATTAAGCAAATCAATCAAGCAGTTAGATTTCCTTAAGAATGCATCCATGCATAATAGTGATGATCTAAATAGAAAGTCTAAAATAGAACTAGTCAGTTAACTCCCATTGAACCAGTGTGTCAAAAATAGAAATTTCTCCAATACCCCCCTAGAATATCACTATGGAGTAAAAAATGAGTTCTGACAACTAGGCCATATTAGGTATTCATATACAATGCAACTAATGAACACTGAATAAAAATGAGGAAAGAGGAAAAACCGCATCGGAACAAAACCCCCCCTCAAAAGAAAATGCATCAAAAGAAGAAAAGGAAGATGCTAGGCAACTGTGTTATTCACTGCAAGACGATCCCGCAAAGTCTGAAACTTCTGCTCACTAAAAGTATTTGTGAAGATATAGAAATATCTATGGATCTGATGAAGTCCATTGGCAACTTGTCTAGACTTGTACCTCTTTATCCTATGGACCCATCTACACCTCAAAATATTCCTTTCTGGTGGAAGTGGAACCAGATCCCAAGTTTGATTCTCTAGGAGTGAGTCATACTCCTTCTACATGGCTTCTTTCCATAATGGATTGCCCACAGCTTCATTGTAGGTCCGTGGATCAGAATATTGAACCATATACAAATGCATGGGCATTGTATGTTCAGAAGTTGAAAGTATATGAAAAGGTTCATCATGTTGAGATCGAGTCCTCCTCAAATCCAATGGATTCCCTGCAAGGACACATGTTGGTTGAAGTGTGAATTGTGGCCTCTTGGGAATCTACTAAAGCTTCGAGACTGGATTCTTATCTAGCTATACTACCTACTTATTTCCTTGTACATAATATGAGTGTATTGAATCATCTCTAATGTCTGGAACTGATGGAAGCACAAGAGTATCTGCAAGTTGCACTGGAGGTGCATGCAAAGTACTATCCTTATGTGTAAGTAGAAAAGAGAAGTCATCGTCAGAAAACATAGTGAATTTTTACAACCTTGACTTGTGATCCACCTCATCAATTGCAATAATGGAATTGTCACACATATCAAGTACAGAAACTAAATCTGATGTAAATTCAACCTTTTTACCTTTCTAAGTGATCTGATAAACTGAGAGCATATTCATAGAAATATTTGGAACATGTAAACATTCTCAAAACTGTCATTATGGAGTTCCACTCTTCCCTCTCCTACTACTACTACTAGAGTATCATCCCCCATGAGAATAGGGGGTCTTGAGCATGAAATCAAAGAAGCGAAAAATTCATTTTTCACCGCCATATGATGTGATGCGTCAGAATCTATAATCCATGAATCAGTTGAGGAATTAATTACAACAAGAGCATGATGATTACATTTCTTAGGAGTAGGATCGTTTTCCTTCTGCTTCTTGACTCCTTTTGGAATGAAGTTTCCAAGATTGTTATGTTGAATTACATGTTCACAAGATCGATTTGCTTCTTCATGCATGCAGATTCTTCATGATTCAGTTTATTGTAGTAAGTACACTTCTTTCCCTTCTTCTTCTTCTTGGAATCTAAAGACTCTTTGGAACCTAAAGAATTGTTAAAGGGTTTGGATTATCCCTCCTTCTCGTTCTATTTCTCCTTTTTGTTTTGTTTGGATTATCCTTTTCCATCATGCACGATGAGTGCATGTGCTTTGTGCTTTGGGATCCTTGATTAGGCCCATCTAAATGAGTTTTTCCTGCTCATGTGTGAGAGAATCAATGAATTGATCCATGGTAGGCATCTTCCAATTTGTTCCCATGAGATACCTGCTAGAATGGATAGTGGAAACATAGACAGAATATTTTGGTCCTAGCTTGGCCAAGATTGTTAGAATAAGTTGGTCCACTTGTTTATAATTATAAATACCACAAGATTCCAAGATCAATATCAAATATTTAAACTTGGTAAAGAAATCATGTATATTATCAAAAAATTTAGAATCCAAGGTATTCAACTATACCTCAAACATATGACCTCTCATCTGATCTTGCTTTCCAAAGAGACTTTCCAAGGTGGTCTAGATCGTGTTTGGAGTCTTTCATGCTGCAACATGAAACCATAAATTAGATGAAATCAATTCAAGAAGAAGTCATATGGCCTCACCATTTTGGTTTGCCCATCTAGTCTTCTCAATTGCTGATGTAAGTTATGTTTATGTCCCCATCGTCAAATTGTACAGTCTTTTCCTTTTGAGTTAGAATTCAACATTGGGATTCCAATCAAAATAATTGTATGGTGTGAGGATTACCACCAAGTTTGATTGTATAATAGGTGGACCATATCCATATCTTCCACTGTGTCTGAGAACCCTAAAATTTATCGTCAATCTGCAAGTGAAAAACTAAGAAATCATTGTACAAAGGGCACATCAAATGGAAATTTTGTATAAGTTTTAGGAGGCGATCTTTCGGCTCCCTTTTTGAGAAAACAGTGAGGAATTTCGCTAAATGATTGAAACCCCACTTGTAGAATGGGTCTATTTACTTCTCACGTGGGTCGTTTCCTCAGAAAGTTAATATTTTGGGAGAAATCACTGCAGAAAGGTACGACCATAGATTCATATCAGTTTCAAGAGGTGATATTACAACTTCCTTTCTAAGTAAACGGTGTGGAATGTCGCCAAACAGTTGAAAACCCACTTTAATAATAGATCTATTTACTTCTCTCGTGGATCGTTTCCTTAGAAAGTTAATATTTTTGGAGAAATCACTGCAAAAAGGTGCGACCATGGATTTTTCTCAATGAAACTCTAATTTTCCTTATTCTCTAGCTTATCTGGCTTGCTCCAAGTAGCTTAGCTCTGATACCATGTCAATGTTTCAACAAAACCTACACAAGTTATCTAGCTAAAGAAAGTATAAACAAATCTTATCAAGAAAAGAAGAGAGATTCAATATGGAAGAATGAGAAAATATATTCACACTAATCCAATGAGCTGATCAATAAATGAATGATTGGTACATATGATGATCAATATGATACAATGAATGAGTGGAATACACTCATATATAGGGCAGGGCATTCCATAATTAAGAAAATAAATCAAGTAGTTAGTTTTCCTTAGGAATGGATTAATGCATAATAGTGATGATCTAAATAGAAAGTCTAAAATGGAACTAGTCAAATAACTCCCACTTAATTAGTGTGTCAAAAATAGAAATTTATCCAACAATATATATAGATATAGAACATATACACTAGCCTAGACCCATCTTAGCTGGGGATCTTTTAAGTTTCCATAGATTTGTATCTAATTTATTTTAAACCTAGAATTGGAGTTAAACTTCTATATTGGTTCTCACTTAAATGAAAACAATAATAACCTTTGTAATTTTATGTCCACCGTGTTCAAATATAGAAATGACTTTTTGAATAATATTTAATTTAATTACATGCATATGTCCAATAAATAATATTTGTCTTGGGGATTGGTAAACGTCATCATAATCAATAAAGATGATATAAAATGGATCATTAATCAACTATATCATCAGTGTTTCATTGAGACTATGAAATTTTCTTGGTTGTATAATCTCAAATTAATTGGCCAATAGGAGATTGTGCATCTAGAGACTTTGAATCCCTCATAGCACTATGTTAATCATTAATATATTTTAGTGCTACATTCATCAAATAATTTCATGGGTTAATTTTTGTAGAGAAAGTTCCATATAGCAATAGCCACTATAGTTGTACAGTTAACCCATCCATTTTCCATACCATCCATTGCCATTTTAGTTGTATGTTGTTTCTACCAATCTTCTCACAATTGTTAGTCATATGATTTGTTGTAATTGAGCCACACATTGATTTGTTGCATCAATAATTGTATGATCCCCCATTCCATAAAAACCAATAAGTCGCAATTAAACCTAAAATTTGACATTTCTTTTGCCTATGAAATGAAAATGTGATGACTATTGGGTGTTTTCCTTTCCTTTCATTTTACTTTTTATGAAAATTCTTAAGTGTAAATTTATTTATTTGGAAATAAGATCTTAGCACCAAATAAGGTTGGAATTTTGTCCATGATTTTATCATCAACCTTATTCAACTACCCACCATTCTATCATAGCTTCCATCTGCAGGCTGCAACTCTATTTCCTAAAACTAGTGCATATTATAAGGTAGCCTCCGAGTGATGAGGAAAATTCTATTCCTAAAGAAATATTTCATAAAGCTAAGCTCCTTGCTAACTCAAGTGTCATTGGTCTCATATATTTGTCGAGCATATTTCAACCTATAAAAGAATAGAATTCAATATACTCATCCTAAGGGCTCAAACCACATTACCTAATTTGACAAAAACCATAGGGAAAGGAACTGTAGAAGTCTCAATCAAATCGTAAGACCTATTAATAATGACAACTATTAAAAATTATGACAAGTTTTCTAGAAATATTAACATCAAACTAACAATTTTAGTAAATTTGTCCCTATAATCGTTGACATGCTAAATTTATTCCAAGCCTGACCATAGTTGATACAACTACTAATTGACCATACTACTCATTGGAGAGGGACTTAGAAGGGGTAGGTTTCATTATTGTTTCCACTCTAAAATAAAATATTTTCATGCTAATATTATTTTGGAAGCGATGATTCAATCCATTGATCCACCTCTAACAATGATTAGGTCTTCATGACTAATAATCTCCTCACCATGTTTGCTAAAAACCTCACTTTAAAAAGTTGTTGCTCATATCTTTGTTTCATTCTTCATATTGTAGAACTTTTTCAATCAAATGATGTTGACCCTCCTCTACCCCTCTCACCATGGGGAATTTCTATGATTTTTCTTATTGATACCCTTCAAGTGGGAGGATGAAGAATTATTGTTGTTTGGGCATGAGTATGCCAAATACCCTATACTGAACATCATGTTTTTCATTTTAAAGTAACTTGCTCACAATTCACTTTTTGTTTCTATGTAGAGGTTTTGATTGTTATTTAAATATTTTCTCATAAACCTTTCATGAGATTCATTTTCACGCAAATTCTTATATAGATCATAAAATTATTCTTTCTAGTTTTAAAAGAATAGAAATAAAGGTTCTGCATGCATTTCTAATGACATCTAAACATGCACAAGTTGAAAAATCCAATCACATGTGAGTCTAACTCAAGCAGATAAAAAGAAAGAAAACCAATAAAAAGTTTGAAAGACAAATACTAGAGTTTCATGCAAAAACTCTAACCACCCATGAACCCTGGACTATCTTGAAAGATACGATCCATATTTTCTACATAGTCAACTTCTGTAATAAAAAAAAAAACTCAAGAAAAAAAGATAAATACAGTTTCCTCTTGAAGGAGAGGTTTCTAAGAAAGAAAAATTTGGTTGTCAGAGCAACTAGATGAGGTCAAAGCCCATTGAAACAATACATGAAACCATGATGAAGTCAAAGTTATTCTTTCTCATTTACTTCTCATTCCAAATAAATGATGTGCAAAGAAGTAGTGTTGTCAGTGAAGAGTTGACCTTTGTAGTGCGGGAAAGAGAGTCCCCTTAATCGAAAGGTGTTATAAATTCCTTAAAAGGATAAGGCATTGAAGGAGCATGTGTTGCAACCATTCAAATAAGATTAACTCTATCTCTTAAATAACATGGATCGTGTTATTCAAAGATCTACTCAACGATTAAATCTTTCCACAACTAAACCTATAAAAAAATTTAACACAATAACTAATATATCCATAAAATCAATAAAACCAAATTAAATAAATCAACCTAATTTATCCCACAAACCATAAAAAAAATCATTTCAAGTTAATGCATTACTTATATTGAAAAAATGACTATAAGGAAACATGGATAGTAGAAAACTCATGCCTATAAAATAATAGAAGAGAAATCTTTACATCAATAAATATGGTAAAATCCATATCAAGTCACAAACCATTCTTTATATATAGAAATCACTATCTTTGATAAATTAACCATTATTATAATTTTATCCATCTTAAAATTACAAAACAATATAAAAAATCTCACAAAAAAAATTCCTTCACAATTCTTTTATTATGCAAAACTAAAGCTTATAACTCAAATAAACCTATCGTTATCTCATATGAACCTCATAATTACATGTAATTAAAAATATCAACCAACCACACTTGTTTAACCTTCTAATTTATTATTTCAATCACAAGACAGGGTAAACCCTTTAAATTTCAGACTTTACCTCTCCATGACAGGGTAAGCCTTTTAAATTATAGACTTTATCTGTCCCAAACTACAAGGGGTTTGCTATTATTTCCAAAAAGGTTTTACTATTATTAGTGCTTACCCAAGCAGGTACTATAGTTATCGGTTACGATAAAAAGTTATATTACTTTCTTCTTTTTTACAGTTTACCTAAGGTTTTTTTATATTTTTTATTAAATTTATTTGATCAAATATAAAATATATATTATTTATTATATTTTTTATTAAACATATTTTATGAAATATAAAAATGTATATTTTTTGTATTCTTGAAAATAATTTTTTGATTGGTTTAAACTTGTTTGATGTTACATAATTGTCATGTTGTGTTTGTAATATTTTATGATATTTGTTAGGCTACAAAATTTATTTAAAATAAAATAAAATTGGTCATTCTTTGACCATGCTAACATTGGGATACTTTGCTCCAGACCACTTTGAAGTTGAGTTATCAGGGTCTAACATTGGGATACTCTCCCTACCATGTTCCATGGCAATATGCATTATAGTTCATCACTACCTTTGGCACCACTACAGTCAATGCCTTGTCTTGTGGTGATCTGCATGCATCCGAGCAATCTGCATGAATTTAAGCAAGGAGCTATTGATCACTGCTATTCAATGCAAACTTCTCAACTCATCTATGATTACCAATTCAGTTGTTTGTGAAGGTATTGGTTCCTTTGAACTGTTGATGGTGAGGGTGGTGTGGCATAGTAGACATAGTTGTAGCCATCGCCACCTTCACCTCTATCAAAGCATCCACGACCATCATCAATATTGAAGCCTCGAAACATGCCCCATCCATGCCCTCTATTGCGGCTATGCCCTCTATATGAACTAGTGTTGTTCTCCTCACCATTGCTTTGACCCCCAACCTTGGACATCGATATCCTATTCATTGTTGCTTCACCCCAACCTAGACCATCAATATCCTCTTCATCGTTGCTTCACCCCAACCTCAGCTACTAGAGTCATCTTCACGATGTGAACATCATATCAAGTTTTAAAGTGATATAAATATAAATGTTGAATGAATTTTTAGACTCCATAAAGGTTGTGCAGTCGCTATTTGAGTCGACTGCATTTTATTTTATTTTGTTTGGTGCAGATAACTTAATTTTCTAAAGTTGAAATGTGAATATGAAATGTAAGCTATGAAACCTTTATTTCATTTCATTTACAAAGTTTCATGATTTTTTAATTTATTTCAACCATATTTTAATGTTCAGGAAATGTAAGTTATGCACTTGTTGATCAAAAACTTTGATCACCCAGATTTCCTTCCCTTGGAATAAAAAAAAAATCAATATAAGAGTAAGGAAATTTTGAAATATTATCATTTTATAGTTTATCCCTCAGTCTCAGCTTCGTCATGCATTTTACAGATTAAAAATATGATTTGGTATGCTTAAGATATCCAATTTTTTTTTTGATCGCCCAAAGAGAACTTTTTCATGTGCAACACAACTAATTTTATTGGAAATAAGATTTTATAAAATTATGTTCATTTTCATAACCATGCCCATTTTCTTGGAACCACTCGAGACTAAGTCTTGACTTAGTCTCATTTTTTTGGTTCATTTTCTTAGTTCTTCGTTCATACATTTTCTTGTTTTTTCCATCCCATACTTAACCATTTTAATAAGCTTGCAGACCTACATCCCTTCTCCCCCTTACCTATGTATCCCTTACCCTCAATCCACATTTCCTTACTCCCTCTCCACTCATCCCTCTCGGTTACACACAAAAATTTCACACTTGAGTGTCACACCCTAAGTATCACAAGTGTCGCAAAGTGATGTATGCACCTTTTTAAGTGTCACATGCATTATCGCTAGTGTCATATGCACATTACCAAGTGTCTCATTCACTTTTCTAAGTGTCACAGCCCATTGACACCATGAAATAATTTTTTCACAATCCCTAATTCATGTTAGAAGAAGAAGACCTCTCATCTGACAGTCAAAACATACATTTTTCTTGGAAAAATTGACCATTTTTGGGCATTTTAGAAGGGTGGTGCTCCCCTACCCATGTTGAGGGGGCGCCAACACTCCTCTGGCATTAATTAGGGGGCACCATGGCACTCTTTATCTCACTAAGGGGGGGCATCAGTCTTGTTAGAGGAAAAGGTGGGATCCTCCACCTTTTCCTAAGGGTCATCTCTCTTGGGATGAGGTTGGTTGTGGTCAAATCATATACTATGGATTCATATTAGGATAAAATCCCAACCTTGAGGATCCATATCCTCAACCATATCCCTCATTTTCTCATGGTTTTTGTACCTCTCAAGCCTATATATTGAAAGTATTTCCAAGGAGAAGGGGGGAAGAATTTAGATATCAAAACTTTGATCTTGGGAGAAGCATCAACATTTTGATTTCAAGGTTTTCATGCAAGGGTTGTAAGTGCATCGTCAAGCATGATTTTTAAGTGCCTTCTTTGGCTTTCCAATTAATGATAACTTGGCCTATTCCCTTCAATTTCACGTGTTCTACATTTGGTTGTCTATTGTCATTTCAATATTCATAGATAGATCTGCTTTGTCTATACATATAGATTAGGAGGAAGAGTTCCTTTTCTATTCTTTGCAAGAATTCAGTTGTGTTGAGGAGCTTGGAGATCATGTCCAAGGTGTTAGCACAAAAATTTGCATTATCAAATTTGGTCCTTTCACTGTGAAATTTCCATGACGATGTGAAATATTCCATGTCAACTATTGGCACAGGGGTAGACCCAAGGTTCAACACTTAACAACACACCAACAAAACCCCGACTATCATCCCTTTCGCAAACACCTGCGAAGTAGGCGAAGTCTCACCCAAGGTAGAAGTAAGGGGGTTATAGGACGCAGGTTTCTATAACCAGGTTGGGACACAGATCTGTGATAATAACACTTCGTAGAGTATTATGTTAACGCTTAGAAGATGGCATGCATTAGTTCATTAATCCTCTTAACATTGCAGGACCTAACCAAAGACAAATCGGCACAGTAACAATGAATGATTATATAACCTAATAACTTATCATTATAAGTTAGATCTAGCATTCATTCATCCTTAACACAAGTAAAGCACTTAAGAAAAAATGGAGCAGATTCATAACATAAATAACACAGAACAAAGAAAACAAAAGACACAAGATATACGTGGTTCACCCCAATGTGGGGCTACGTCCACCAATGATGCAGACCCCCCTTCTATCCTAAGGGTTGCGTGACCTCCCAGTCTAGTATTGATCAAGGAACTGAGTCTTACTGACTCTTCATCCCCTCAAGAACCTCAATTCCACTTAACAGGCCCTCTTTCCCTTAAATCACAGGTTGTATGGAACTCGTGGCCTTCTCCTTAACACCTTTAACCTTCAACATATTTAGGCGCTATCTCTCCTGGTTAATCCCCTCCCTTTATGTGACTAAGGTTGTGACCATTCGCCTAATCGAAAGGCACATCACGACTTCGCGTATCGGGCCTTTTCATGCGAGTCACTCCGACTCTCCTAACTTCTGAAATCCCAACAGGAGCCTAGCGCATGCTAGCCCCTCTATTCCCCCTCACCGATGTGACCCTTCGTTGTGACCATGGGCCAATCTCTCAAGCATTTCGTGATTTCAAGTCTCATGAGTTCACACTTCATGAGTCATCTCCCTAGATGCTCAATGGTCCAGATCCCTTCTCGAGTCGACGCCTCAGATCAAATCTTCGTGGTTTTGGATTCTAAGAGTTCCTAGAACTCTTACCTCTGATTTCTCGAGTTGTGAAGTCCCAAAAAACTAGATCTATGGTCCAAATCCCTCCTTCGATCAACGGTTGTGATCTTTTCATGATTTCGCGATTCACGAGTTCTTGTAACTCGAACTTTGACTTCTTTGAGTCACAAGTCAACGAAATTCTGAGCTCACGCCACATGTCCTCCTTAATGATGGATGGTCCTGTTGATTTCAAAACGATCAACGACTGTGATCTTTTAGCGATTTCTCATTTCGAGAATTCTCACAACTCTGCTCTTTGACCTTTCCACCCTGCGAGTCAAATAAATGTTGATCTCCTGCCACGTGTCGTGTCTTAATGGACGGTTCTGATGATTTTGGAATTTTGTGACCTTGTTCTTCCTGTGTACGTTCAAATCTTTAATGTTAGTGCACTTTACCTTGATCAAGCAACTATGATCTGTTTGCACTCAGATCGAACAGTTGACATCTTTCCTCCTCTCCACTTGCTCCTCATTTTCTAGACATTCATCGGATCGTCCAGATCTTCCCTCTGAGCTAAATCTTTCTTCAGACTTAGAATATTTTTGAAAGGATTTAAAGAATTCAACCTTTATCCTTCTTGCGAGTCCATTTCTTGGATCTCGTTCGCACTTCTTGGAAAGTGATACTCCTCCTAAGATTGATCTCTCCAAAGATTTTGATATCCCAAGCACTTCTTGCTTTTCTGGGAAATTCGTCAAACTCAGATCCAAATATTCTTGAAAAGAATCCTTCTCGCCTCTGTGGTGTTCTTCTTCTCTCATCCTTCGACTTCTTCATGGAGTCACTTTGACTCTTCGTCGAATTCTAGGTCTGTGCACTCTTTGCAATAGATCTTTACACAAGATTCAAGTTCTTGCGATGACTGTGCACTCCTTGCGGTAGTCGCTTTACACTTCCGACAAAGAAAGTATTACACTATTTCTTCTAAGATTTACGAGTTGAAACAAACCCTATCAACACACTCTTTGCAGACTATGTGCACACCTTGCATCGTCTCATGAAAAAAATCAATTTTAAAATTTATACAATCATTTCAAATTTACATGCACTTGTAGCAAGATTCATTCATTCTCGAAAAGATTGACGACAACAATAGGGAAATTGTAAACAATATTCACACCATACATTGGATCAATTTTCCTCTGTTATCTTCATTCAAAATCAAGAAAATGGTTACAACAAAACTCAAACAACAATCACTGCTCTGAGATTCCTACTTGATCACAGTTATCATAACCCTTCTTTTGGGCGTACAAAATCTCTCTTTATACAAAAGAAACAAACTAACTACTATCTAATTGTGGTTACATTGAGACTAGGGTTAATCTCCCAAGTCACGCATGTTCATTTTGTCTCCACGCATGTGATATTTCCTCTTTTGGTTTCTATCGCTTCAAAATATTTGCAGTACTGGCTAGCATTCGAGACTCTGGATTGGATCTCAGGCCCTGAGTTGTCCTGCCACATGTACTTGTTGACGATGCTCCTACATCATACTCCCCCTCGACAAAAATTCATGGAATCCTGTCCATGAGATCCTATACCAACTTTCCATGCTTTTGGATATCCTCTTCACTTCCCCAACTGGAATCTTCTATTGGGTGTCCCTTCCACTTGACCAGATATTCAAAATAGGTCTTCCTTCGGGTCTTCTTACCAATCCTCTAATCAACGATCTTTTCCATCTGTGTTTTTTCTTCTATAGGCATTTGTTTCTCCCACTGAATATTATCCTGATCTGTTGATCCCTTTGTTTCATCCTTCCTGTAAGGATACAAGTCTGAGACGTTGAATATGGTCAATATGCCCACATCATCTGGCAGCTCAATCTCATAGGCGTTTGCATCAAACTTCCTTAAGATCTTGCATGGCCCTATCGTCTTCATCTTTAGTTTGTTGTATGTCCCCCTAGGGAACCTCTCCTTCCTGAGATGTGCTAGAACCTGATCTCATATTTCAAATTGAATTTCTCTGCGATGTTGATCAACTCTACGTTTTTACTCTTGGCTATAATTCTGCAACTTCACTCTCATCCGGCTATGGAGCTTCTGCATTTCTGCAGCGAAATCTTCTGCTCCAATGCTCTTGATCTCACTCCGTTCCAAGTCTCTCAAATCAGATACTCCTCTGGGTTGCATTCCATACAATATTTGGAATGGGATCCTCCCATTTCTCCTATTTGGTGAGTTAGTGTATGCAAATTATGCTCGTGGCATAATCTTATCCCACTTATTATGGTGCTCAGTGACCAGAATCCTCAATAAATTTCCGAAAATTTTGTTTAACACCTCAGTCTACACATTTGTTTGAGGGTGATGAGCTGAGATGAAGGACAAATCTATTCCCAACTTCTTCCATGGTGTTCTCCAAAAATGACCAACAAATTTCTTGTCTCTGGCTGAGACAATGCTTCTGGGTAGGCTGTGAAGTCTCACAACTTCCTTAAAGAACAAATTCGCAACATGTGTTGCATCACTAGTCTTCTGACATGGGATAAAGTGTGCCATATTTGAAAATCTATCCACCACCACAAATATGGAATCGCATACTCTTTGCGTTCTTGGAAGTCCCAACACAAAATCCATGTGTATTGCACCTTAAGGCCTCTCTGGTATAGGCAATGGTTGATACAATCCAGTGTTATGTATTTTACCTTTTGCATGTTGGCAGATTCTACATCTGTTCACGAATTTTACCACATATGTTTTCATACCTAGAAAATAGTATGAATTGTTCAACTGTGCAAATGTCTTATCATGGCCAAAATCTACAGCCAATCCTCCACTATGTTTTTCCTTCAAAAGGTTATCCCTCATTGAGAATTTTGGTATGCACAATTGATTGCCTTTGAAAAACAATCCCTCTTGAATCATATACTCTGTCCACTGGCTTCTATCTCTCATCATAGGATTCACACATGCTTCGTATGCCTCCTTGAAATCTGGATCATCACTGTACATTTCCTCAAGGTGTTTGAACCCTAAGGTATTACCTGAAATTCCTGCAGAATCAAACATCTCATGCTCAATGCATCAGCAACTTTGTTAGCATTCCAAACAATATGTTTTATGACAAAATTAAAATTTTGCATAAACTCAATCCATTGTGCATGCCTCTGATTCAATTTTTTCTGTCTGGTTATGAATTGTAAAGCTTGTTTATCACTATACAAGACAAATTATTATGGGACAAGGTAATGTCTCCATTTCTTCAGGGCTTGGATTATGGCATAAAAATCCTTGTCATAGGTGAAGTATTTTCTCTTAGTCTCATTCATATTCTCGTTGAAGTAAGAAAAATGTCTATTGTCCTGGCTCAAAACTCCAATTGCAAAGCCATTTGCATCACATCTCACTTGAAATATTTTCTCAAAATTTGGCAAGACCAGAATTGGTCACTCTTTTATTTTCTCCTTTAGTATATTGAAGCTCTTATCGGCCTCCTCTGTCCATTTAAAAGACTTTTCCCTTTTTTTCATTGTATCCATCATTGGTGCACAAATTCCACTGAAGTCTCTGATGAACTTCCTATAGAAACTTGCTAATCCATGGAAGCTTATTACCTCAAACATGCTCCTTAGTGATGGCCATTCTTTGATTTCTTTCACCTTCTCCGGATCCATCTTCAGTTCATTTGAAGAGATCACAAAACCCAAGTAAATGAGGTATGTCTTCATAAAAGAGGACTTCTTCAGGTTTATCAACAACTTCTCCTGATGTATTCTCCTCATCACTAATGGCAGGTGCCTCAAATTCTCCTCCTTATTCTTGCTAAAGATCAATTTATCATCTAGATACACAACCACGAACTTTCCAATGAAATATTTTAGTATTTCATTCATCAACCTCATAAAAGTACTCGGGGCATTGGTTAAGCAAAATGGCATAACAAGCCACTCATACAAACCTTCATTTGTCTTAAAGGTTGTCTTCCACTCATCACCTTCCCTCATTATGATTTGGTGATATCCACTTTTCAAATCTATCTTAGAAAAGAAATTTTCTCCACTTAAACAGTCCATCAAATCATATATTCTTGGAAAAGGGAATCTATACCTGATAGTGATATTATTGATGGCTCTCGAGTCTGTACACATTCTCCATCCTCCATCTTTCTTTGGACTCAACACAGTTGGTACTGCGCATGGACTCAAGTTCTCTTTGACCAAACCCTTGTCTAACAATTCCTGGACTTGGTTCTTTACCTCCTCATTCTCTTGAGGTGTCAGTCTGTAAGCTCCTTTGTTCAGCAGACTTTATCCTGGTATCAAATCGATATGATGGTTGATACTTCTAATGGGTGGCAACAAGTTAGGCAACTCATCCACCACTATTTTAGCAAAATTATCCAATAGTTCATGAACTTCTTCAAGAAAATCATCCATTTAAGTACTTGTAAGGATAACTCTGGGTTTCCTCACCACATCAAACTGCATCTCCTATTATTTTTTTACTTCTTTCAGGAGTTCCTTCCCACTCATGAGAAGTATGATTATGTTGGCTTCCTCCTTCACTTTCTTCTCTTGTATTGGCAGCAACATGTGTGTTCTACCATTCTTCTCCAAGGTGTATGTATTCTTCCTCCCATCATGAATGACATTCCTGACAAACTGCCATGGTATTCCAAACAAAATATGGCATACATCCATGGGAATTACATCACACAGAATTTCATCTCTATATCCTCCTATCTTAAATTCAACCAAGCATTATTTAGTAACCATTACCTGGTGTCCTTTCTACAACCATGAGAATTTATATGGCTCTAGGTGTGCAGTTGTCTCCAGCTCCAATTTATCCACCATCTCCGTGGATACTAAGTTATCAGTGCTCCCACTATCAATTGTCACATTGCATACTCTGTCTTTAGTCTTGCAAGTTGTCTTGAATAGATTGTTCCTCTGTACTGGATTTTTAACTTCTACCTCTGGTTTTAAGAGAACCTTTCTCATCATCAGGGATGGTCCATCCTCTACTCCTTTTGCTTCAACATTCTCTCTTTGTGCTTCCAAAATGTGAGATTCTCCTCCTTCTTTCTTTTTCTCAAGGCATTCATAAGACATGTGCCCTATCTTTCCATAGGCATAACATCTTATTCCTCCTCTGCCTCTTCCTCTAGAAGAGTTCCTTCCACCACCCTGTCTTCCTTGGAAACATCCTCCTCTTTCCAAGTGACTGTGTGGAGTTTCAACCTCATCCTTGGAATTATTCACTTTGTCATGGGCAAATCCCTTGTCTTTGTTTGGGGCTGAGATTTTACCTCTACCTCATTGGCTTTGTTTTCTGGACAACTTCTCTTATGCTTTCAGTGCAAACTGATAAGAATCCTCGACTGTCCTTACCAACATCATGTTGAGCTCATCCTAGATTTCATACCTCATGCCATTTATATACCTGGCAACTTTTTCTTCATCCCTCTCTCTTTTTCCAACTCTGATGTTCAGCTTGTATAACTCCTTTGTGTATTCTTTGACTGTCATAAGATTCTATCTCAGGTTTTGTAGCTTCCTGAACAGATTGATATGATAATCTTTGGGCATGACTTTAGCCTTCATCTTGGCTACCATTCTGTCCCAATTCTTTATCTTTTGTTTGCCTCTACTTCTCCTCTCAGCCTGCAGTTCATCCCACCATAGTGTTGCATGTCTTTTAAGCCTGGTGAAAGCATGTCTCACCCTTTTCTCCCCATCGACATCTTCATAATCAAAATATTTGTCCATGGACCTTATTCAATCCAGCAGCTCTTCAGCATCCAAATTTCCTTCATACACTGGGACCTCTATCTTGGCTCTAGCTCCCAATCTAACAATTGCTCTTAGCAAGCATTCTTCATAAACGTGTTCCCCTATAGCTTCTTTAGCTTCTACATCTTCTCTCTCTTCATCTCTTACGTCTCTAGCATCAAGTCCTCTTCTCTGCGTTGCTTCCATTGCTTCCAACCTTGCACGAAGTTCTCACATCTCTCTTTCTACAACACAATTGGCTAAAGGTGGCTCCCCTCATCTCCTTGGTGGCATTGTGTTGACTGTCTCTTACACACAGAGTACAAATTCGAGTTATTTTTATCCTTTGCCTGAAATCTACAGATGAAAATCAGCTTTGATACCACTTGATGCAGACCCCACTTCTATCCTAAGGGTTGCACAACCTCCCGGTCTAGGATCGATCAAGGAACTGAGTCCGACTGACTCTTCGGCCCCTCAAGAACCTCAATTCCACTTAACAGGCCTTATTTCCCTTAAACCACAAGTTGTATGCAACTCACAACCTTCTCCTTAATGCCTTTAAGCTTCAGCGTATTTAGGCGCTAGCTCTCCTGGTTAAGCCCCTCCCTTTATGTGACTAAGGCTATGACCAGTCACCTAATCGAAAGGTGCATCGTGACTTCACGTATCGGGACTTTGCATGCAAGTCACTCTGACTCTCCCGACTTTTGAAATCCTGACAGGAGCCTAGTGCATGCCAGCCCCTCTATTCCCCCTCATCGATGTGACCCTTCGTTGTGACCATGGGCCAATCTCTTGAAAGTTTCGCGATTTCACGTCTCGTGAGTTCACACTTCATGAGTCATCTCCCTAGACGCTCAACGGTCCAGATCTCTTCTTGAACCGATGGCTCAGATTAAATCTTTGCGGTTTCGGGTTTTGCAATTTCCCAGAACTCTTACCTCTGATTTCCCGAGTTGCAAAGTCCTGAAAAAACCATATCTATGGTCCAAATCTCTCTTTAGATTAGCAGTTGTGATCTTTTTGCGATTTTTTGATTCACGAGTTCTTGTAACTCGACCTTTGACTTATTTGAGTCACGATTCAGCGAAATGATGAGCTCAGAACGATCAACGGCTGTGATCTTTTCACGTTTCGCGAATTCTCACAACTTTGTTCTTTGACCTTTTCACCCTGCGAGTTAGCGAAATGTTGATCTCCTGCCATGTGTCCTATCTTGATGGATGGTTCCGATGATTTTGGAAATTTGTGACCTTGTTCCTCCTATGTACATTCAAAGCTTTAATTTTAGTGAACTTTACCTTGATCAGACATTTATGATCCATTTGTGCTCAAATCGAATAGTTGAGATATTTCCTCCTCTGCACTTGCTCCTCGTTATCTGGATGTTGATCGGATGGTCCATATCTTCCCTCTGAGCTAAAGATTTCTTCATACTTAGAAGATTTTCGAAAGGATTTAAAGACTTCGACCTTTATCCTTCTGGTGAGTCCATTTCTTGGATCTCATTCACGCTTCTTAGAAAGTGTTACTCCTCCTGAGCTTGATCTCTCCAAATATTTCGATCTCCCAAGAACTTCTTGATTTTCTGGGAAATTCATCGAACTCAGATCCAAAGATTCTTGAAAATAATCCTTTCTCGGCTTCCTGACGTTCTTTCGCTCTCATCCTTTGACTTCTTTACAGAGTCGATTCAACTCTTCGTCGAATTCCAGGTCTGTGCACTCTTTGCAACAGATCTTTACACAAGATTTGAGTTCTTGCGACGACTGTGCACTCCTTGCGGCAGTCACTTTACACTTCCTACAAAGAAATTCTTAGGTTGTTTCTTCTAATCTTTACAAGTCGAAACAAGCCCTATCAATGCACTCTTTGTGGATTGTGTGCACACCTTGCACCGACTCATGAAGAAAATCGATTTTAAAATTTATACAAGCATTTCAAAGCTACATGCACTTGTAGCAAGATTCATTCATTCTTGAAAAGATTGACGACAACAACAGGGAAATTGTATACAATATTCACACCATACATTGGATCAATTTTCCTTTGTTATCTTCATTCAAAATCAAGAAAATGGTTACAAAAAAACTCAAACAACAATCATTGCTCTAAGATTCCTACTTGCTCATAGCTATCATAACCCTTCTTTAGAGCGTACAAAATCTCTCTTTATATAAAAGAAACAAACTAACTGTTATCTAATTATAGTTACATTGAGACTAGGGTTAAGCTCCCAAGTCATTTGTGTGCATTTTGTCTCCACGCATGTGATCTTTCCTCTTTTAGTTTCTATCGCTTCAAAAGATTTGCAGTATTGGCTAGCGTTCAAGACTCTGGATTGGCTCTCAGACATTGAGTTGTCCTGCCACGTGTACTTGCTGACGCTCTTGCATCAACCAACCGCTTCACCTCTTTATTATTCATTTGAATCTTACATTCATCCACTCCTATGCACTAAGACATAGATTCAAGCTTCAAACCAGATAGGAGATACGTGCACTGAGCACCAGATCCTCCTTCCAAAACTAGGTCAAGGCCCAGAGCCAACTCTCTATTAAGCACAAATCCTTAACACATATACATTCCCTTGCACAAAGCCACTTGAACTACTTGCACTTAGCTCAAAATACTCCCCCATAAATAATCTATTCTTCTTTATTTATACTTTTACAAATCCTTACAATAGGGCCAAACATGGGGAGAACCCATGGGTCGACATCCCATAAACCCATTACAAAAACCCTAGAGGACCCCTTACTGGGTCCACATAGCCTGCAAAATAAGTGAGATATGTGATCTTAGCTACTCATGGGTGCTCCATCTTCGACTATCATGTCGAAGTCCAAAAGTGGGCCAAATATGAACAAGGTTTCCTCAAAACTTGGTTGAGGGCCAACAGGCCCCCAACACTCATCTGTGACTCATCCCGATTCACTCAGGTCTATACAATATTGCTTTGAATGCCTCAATCTTAATTCGATTTTCTTTGACTTTCTTCTTCGCCTGAGCCTCCTGCTCAGCGAGCTCCTAGATCATTTTCTATGTAACAATCCCTTCCAGGTGTTGTTCTACTGCTACAACCACTTGATCCAATTGTTAGCCATGCCCATAAATTTCTTCAAACACCTTGTAGGATTTATCTTGCACAGGTTGTAGCTTCTGTGTGACTTCCATTACCTTACCATGGAGGGCAATGATCTATTGTTGTATTGTACATTGGTCCTAGGATCTCTTCATTCTTTATACCACACTTGGCAGCTTCATCTGCGCTTGTACTGAAAATTCTTGTTGTTGTACCTCCTATAACTATGCTTCCAACTTCCTTAGCTCTAGATCCTCATCGAGGCATTCATATGTCTATGTGCTTCTATCACTCAGTTGTTTGAATTCCAAGTCTAGGGATCTTATCCTTACTGTTGTGTTCTTAGTGGTCTCCTCCCTCTCGTCACGCACCTCCTGTAGGGTGCTCGGTACTGTTTGGGCCTCCAATTCTATTATCATGGCCCGAAGCTGCTAGAGGGTCTCAGTGAGCTTTACTATTTGAGCTTCGACCAACTCTTCCCCTTCCTATGCCAAGCCTAGCATAGAGCGACATGCTTTACTCACCACTTCTTTGATTGTGGCCCTCTCTGCAAGAAACTTCTCCTTTACTCTCTATAGCTGGGCCTTTTTCTCCTGAAGCTTTGCTTTCTCACTAGACTGTCTAACATGCTCGACTCGGGTGACTATGGGGCTTCCTATGGTGTCGGTGTTAGATAATTTTGTATCATTGATAGGTACAAGAAACTCCTCTGGCCATTCCTTTGTGATATGCTCCATATCTCTGTTTGTCATCTTGTAGTACGACTTTAATTCTTCATGGTTCTCATCTCTACGCACGGTGATGTAGATAAAATGAGGATTAGCACGGAACTTTGTTATTGGTCAGTACTGGTGCAAGGTGTACAGTGTCTTGCGCAGAAATTATTCAATGGCGACCTTTAACTGTTGGTAGTATGCATGAAACATGGCATTGGACTGCCACTTCTTCTTCATGTCGTTGGTGTACCACAGGGTTGAAAATCAAGCAGCCAAAGACTCCGAAGGTTCGATCTCTGGAAAGGTGGCTCCTTTAGGAATTTTCCAAGCAACAAATGTGATCAAAATGATCAGCCACTTGTAATGGAATTCATATCCCAAGTACTGGGCTTTTTGTTAATCCTTCTCTAGCTCATTGACGAGGTAGTTCACCCAGTTCATTTGCATGCCCTCCACACATTTTCCTCCAAGGTCCACCACGAACCCAATGACCTGTGTGGGGTGGTTCTTCCTCATGAGATTTCCAGCTAGGAGTTATCAAGCAAGGCACACTACACCATCTTGTATAGAGGCTACCTTGTAACTTTGCTTTCCTTTCTCTACTTCTTCGTAAGCTTCTTTCATGAGTTGTGTCAGGGAATGGTCCGAGGCCTTCCCTAGATAAAATTGATGAGGGTTGAGACCCTTCACACTTAAGCCTGTGATCTGGTGGATTAGCGCCAGATCCACAGTAATCCCCCTATCAAGCCATAAGTATCCTCCATGATAGCACGACAACAGGAGTTTAACGCAAGCGTTAACCTCCTGGTGGCAGCCAAAATGTGGGATCTTCATCACACTTAACAAAGTGGATTGCACCAACTCCTTAATCCATGGTTGGGAGATGAGGTGAGGATTCTTTCTGGTTGTCTTCGTGAGATAGCGGTGGGGTACTAGCATAGTGTAGTTCTTCCTGTCTCCTAAATTTAAGTCGTTGTTTTTCAATAACGGGATTTGTCCTAACTGACTCCCGACTATGCAGATTCCTTTTGGAATATACACAGTGAACACGACGTACTCAAAATTGCAAGGGATATTTTCACAGTTAACAATTCCAGCCAAAGGTGGGATATACTCGGGTAGGATCGATAGGATATGCTTCGCATTAGCCATATCATCGCGGTGCTTACTTCGCTTCTCATTCATGGGGTTAACGCTGCCAGAACGATGTCCAGTTGAAGGGGAAGCCTACAGTCCCCTAGTTGACAACACTTGAACACCTTCAGATATCATTCTGTCAGCCATTAGATTCTTGAGAACTTCCTTAACAAACTTCTCTAATTCACTAGGTTCGCCTGACATTCTAGTTTTTAACAAATAGGCAAGGTAGGCAAATAGACAGACAGGGTATACAAACAGACATGCGGGGTCTAGTTTTAGATAACACAACTCAACACTTGGATAATTATCTATTTAGCTCAGTCAATCACGGGTAGTAAAAAGTGGTCCTGGCGCAGCAACCAATGAGTTAAATAAGTGGGACACTGTAATGGATCTTCCAATAGCTAGGAAATACTTCCATCAATGTAACTTTGTCCATTATGGCACGGTTTCAACATCCCAAAGAAGTCCATAAGCTCATAAATGTGTTTCCTAACTGTTCTGGAGCGTCATTCTAACGGTCGGGGCACCTCCAACGGTCATATAACTTCACCAGGGTGAAGTCCAATTTTGCATAGACCTGTTGTTCAAACGAGGTTCAATTCCTGCGAACCTGCCTCCTACGAGGTTCCAGTCTGCAAAGTCTTCCATATGGTTTATGTAGCTTCTTTTAGCTTTTCCATCTTAGATTTATTTTTATTGATCTTTCTTTCCTTCTTTCCTATTATCTGAGTCTCTCTAACTGTTTCTAGAATCCTCTTTCCATTCTTATTCTTATCTTCCCCTAGCATAGTGACTTCACACTGTTGAGGTGCCCTCAAAGGGTATGAAGTTAATATATATTTTCTTAAAAATTCTCGGGTGGATGTACTTATTTCTGGAATAGATAGGTCCTTCAATCCTTCTTGCATTCTTTCAACCTTGATAGTCAGTTCTCTTTCCTTCTGTCTCTCCTGTGTTATTTCTTTGTTCTGTTGCTTCAACTTATCCTCTCGTTCTTCTATTATTCGATTTATTTTTCTAGCTATGAAATTCTTTAGTTCTTTCTTTTTCTTTTCTATAGCTTCTTCCTTTGCCTTCCTTTTGATATGATCCTTTTGAATCCAAGTCTTGCCTAACAAAAGTGGGAAAGGGGTGTTGTCCCCTACAAACTTAATGACTTCAAATTCTTCTTCAGACGATGTTCCCTGAACAATAATAGGTATATTAGTTACTCTTCCACATAAATTTATCATCTTACCTTTAAACAAGCCTATCCTTCCCAATGAAGGTACCATAGTAGGATTTCCCAAAATAACCCAAGTTTCTTCTGTCATAATATTCACTTGTGTTTCCTCATCCAAGACACAGTCTATGTCGAATTCTTATATTCTTGCACTTATCCATTGTTTTGTTTTCAGGATTTCTGGTAAACTGACATCTTTGTGAGCATCCATCATTTCTTTCAACTGTGATATCATAGTTTGAACTTCCTCTGACCCTTTCTCTTTATGAATTTCTAATATGCCCTTGGTATCTTGATTTTCTTCATATTTTTCTTGTCTCATGTTCATCCTTTCAACTTTAGCAATCATCCTTGGACAATCCTCAACCTCATGACCAACAATATTACAACAAAGACAAATAGGACCTGCATCAGGGCATTCCTTAGAAAGATGTCCCGGTCTTCTACAATTATAACAAAATGTCAATCCTCTTTTTCTTTTAAATGTTCCCCAACCTTTTATGTACTGTTCATCTCCTCTAGGATCATAGTGTTGGATCTACAATCTGTAAAAAAAAAACTAGGTTCCTGCATCCACTTATTAGTCAAAAAACTATTTCTATGCATATTAATAACATATCTTTCTTCATTTCCATTAAATTTACTCAATTCAACTCTTTATTTTAACCGTTCCCTAGCCTTCAGACCAGGACATAATCTATTAAACATACTTAAGTTCATGCTTTCAAAACAAAAATTTTCACTTATATTTTTTTTGTCAAAGCAAAATTTTTTACCTCTTTTCTTCAGACTGGATTTCTTTCTTAACACAAAGCTTCGCAAGTCAATTAGAGTATTTCACACTTCAACAACATATCTACGCAAATAGCTTCTCTTTTTATTTACTTCAGTTCCTAGCAATCACAGTTTCAGGTCCCAGCAACGAAACCATTTGTTGGCATAGGGGCAGACCCAGGGTTCAATGCATAACAACGCACCAACAAAACCTTGACTATTGGCCCTTTCAGCAACTCCTACAAAGAAGACGAAGTCTCACCTAAGGTAGAAGTAGGGGGGGTTACAGGACGCAGGTGTCTGTAACCAGGTTGGGACACAAATCTGTGATAATAACACTTTGTAGAATATTCTATTAACTCTTACAATATGACATGCATTAGTTCATTAATCCTCTTAACATCACAGGGCCTAACCAAAGATAAATCGGTGCAGTAACAACGAATAATTATATAACCTAATCACTTCGCATTATAAGTTATATCTAGCATTCATTCATCCTTAACACAAGTAAAGCACTTAAGAAACAAAATATGTATCTATCATACACAATAATCAAAGCACTAGGCAGATTCATAACATAAATAACACAGCACAAATCAAACAAAAGACACAAGATATACGTGGTTCACCCCAGTGTGGGGCTACGTCCACCAACTGCTTTGCCTCTTTATTATTTGTCTGAATCTTACATTCATCCACTCCTATGCACTAAGCCATCAAGTCAAGCTTCACACTGGACAGGAGATCCGCGCACTAAGCACCAGATCCTCCTTCCAAAACTAGGTCAAGGCCTGGAGACAACTCTCTATCAAGCACAAATCCTTAACACACATACATTCTCTTGCACAAAGCCACTCGAACTACTTGCACTTAGCTCAAAAGACTCCCCCTTATACAATCTATTCTTCTTTATTTATACTTTTAAAAACCCTTACAATAGGGCCAAACATGGGGAGAACCCATGGGCTGACATCCCATAAACCCATTACAAAAACCCTAGAGGACCCCTTACTGGTTCCACATAGCCCAGAAAATAAGTGAGATCTGTAATCTCAGCTCCTCCTGGGCACTCCATCTTCGACCAGTGTGTCGAATTCCAAAAGTGGGTCAAATCTGACCAATGTTTCCTCAAAACTTGGTCAAGGGCCAACATCAACGCCAAAGTTTGAAATATTTTTGTAGCATCAAATAGCCATGTTGGTGCCAATTATCGTGATCATCAATAACAAAAAAAAGTTATAATTGGGGGTAAAAAAAATTGTAAGTATGGGCCAGGAAAAATTGGTTTTTTAAAACTAATTTTTTTCTCAGGTCTCTAAAGAGAGTTTGGATAAAAAACAATATCAGTCCAAGGCGCAATCTCGAAGTATATGTTTTATGCCAAATCTCCAAGCCACAAGTCAACACAATGCTAGTCGATGCCCAAAGTTCAACAAAAGGCACTAAGGAGGATATCCCATGAGTTTACATACACTACGCGTCGATTTAATCTCTGTGTAGTTGCATATACAAAGTTTAGAATCATGTGTATGCATTTGCATGTGGGATTATTTGCACAATGCGAAAATAAAAACACATCATAGAATCAAACTTGATTGCTTGATAATTTATGGGATGCATGAATGAACTAATGAGAATTGTGGCTGCTGACAAAAGGGATGAGCTAGAGTTTTTGCAAGGGGGGTGGTTCGATTTGAAAATCATTGTAAAGATCCCCAGTGGCATCAACTGGACCACTACTTTGAAAAGTTATGCATGGATCTTCCAAACATAATAAATTAAAACATGAAAGTGAAGCAATGATGACAAAGTCCATGGAGGCTATGTTGGCATGGAGGTTTGCAACTCTCAATTTTTCAGTTGTCCATGGTTTTCCAAATCTAGTGCCTCCTCTGTCATTATGGATGGATTACCTTCCAACTTTCAAAGAAGACAAGGGGGGAAATCATGCTCAACATCTCGTTACATTTCATCAATGCATGGATCAACTAGACATTCATCATGAGGATGTGTCGATGAAACTGTTCATGTACTCTTTAAAAGGTGATGCACGAGAATGGTACTTTTCTCTTCCTGCTTCCAACATATTCTCCTTGAGAGATTTCCATGTTGCATTCAATGATCATTGTAAAAGGTATTTTTCCAAACAACTTCTTTTTGAGCACTATGTGAGGAATTTCATTAAGATATCCAACATATTATTTTTTCTAGTAGTGAGAATGGAAGAGATTATACGAATGAAGATGTGGACGAGAAATCATTCATACATGGAACTCTTTCTATTTTTGCTTCCCAAGAAGAAGGTTTTTGAGATGTAGTTGGTGATAGTATTGATGATTACATGGTTGTAGATTGTAATGTCCCCACTTTGGGACATCATCACAGGGC
>ML794756.1:141085-161966 GCA_009831015.1 Picea engelmannii
GGGTATTTGAGAGGCATTGTGGGGTCCAGCTTGCATTGATGATCATATTCCATCATTATGATCCATTCCACATAGGTTGGCTTTGGTTTCGTTGCATTCCGACGATTTCCATGATTTTGACTATTTTGAGCTATAAGTCAATGAAATTCACTAAAGAGGTCATTTTGGGCACATTACTTGGGGGAACCTCTCAGTGTAATATCTCATTGGAATTGGGAGGAGCAACACTATAGGATGGGATGGCTAGAAGTGATTTTTAGTGGCCAGGGAAGCCACAAGGAGAGATAAGGAGCCTTTCAAAGGTAAAAAGGTTAATTAATTAATTAAAGTGATTTAATTAATTAATTAATTATTAATAAAATGAAAGTCACTTTGGAAGGACAGGGTGAGCCAAAAGTATAAAGGAAAGGCAAGGGCCTCTTCTCATTCATTCATGTATGATCTTATTTTGATTTCTGGCTTCTAGCTAGTGAGCCTAGTATTGGGGGTTTTGAGGGTTTTGACATAACAAACCCTATAGGACGATTCAGTGGTGAAAGATTACACCTATCTTGTACCAAGCTTGGTCTCAGAGATGCCATACTCTCCCACACCATTCTAGTTCTAGATCTAATCAGTTGTAGGAGGATACTACATCAGTTTCACATGCAGATAGAGAGAGGGTGCACCAGTTGAGCGATTCTAGCAAGAGGGGTGCACCATCTTTGGAGAGAGATTCGTTGTGGGAGATTGGCAGGGCTGTTGAGGATTCTATCACTTGGTTTTTCATTGTAGAGCCTTGGACATCAGATCTAGTGCTTTCTGAGACAGTTTTATGGCTCAAATTATTTCTTGAGCAGTGGGGCGAATTGAAGAGAAGGAGGACGTTTTTGAGATCCAGACCTAGTCCGTTTGGAGGGGTTACACTTCAGATCTGACCCTGAAACTTTACCTAATGACTTGAAGTGTCCCGATCTATATTTCTGGAGAGTTTTAGAGCATTTGGAGGCCTCCTTTAGCAGGGTCGAATTATCTAGGGTTTCAGTCATCCAGTGGGGCACACCATTCAGTGGGGGATTTCATATCTACAGAGATTGAGAGGGATCTTGGAGATTTGGTCACATGGATTGTTCTTACCATCACCCGATATATCAGTTGGCATATTTATTAGGGTGATTGGACACTTTTGGCAGTAGGGCCGAGTTATTGAGGGTTTCAGCCTTCTATTCGAGTGTGGCATTCTTCAGCTGGAGAGTTTGGCATTCAGATCTGTTGGTATTGATATTCATTTCTTATTCAGCCTTTGGATGCATCTTTTGTATTAGCGGGAGCATTTTGTAGCAGCTCTTATCTATTATCTATCTTCTTGGCCATCTGTTGAGCATTCCAGATTGGCATCTCCATTGTAGCAAGTTTCTCTATTTTATGAATAAAGAAGAATTGAGATGTTTTGGCTTGTCTGTCTTATTGCATATGGTTGAGGTATGTTCCATGGTTATCTCTTTCTGTTATTTTCTACATACACACATAAAAACACATCTAAAAGGTAGATCAACAAAGTGTTTGACGAAATACCTCACTCAGATTTTTTTTTTAAAAAGACACCAAAACAGTGATGATCCTTGCATAATGGCTTGGGATCATTACAGTGGTATCAGAGCTTAAATCCTGCAAACCTGAGGGGTATTTATGGATAGTTGGAAGGAGATGAATTTGTTTTACCTTGCTAGAGAGAGTATGATCTATAAAGGGGAATATTACACCCTTGGGGAGGAAACTAGGGCTCAATTGACATTCCAACAGTTTTTATCTATAAAAAATCCTAGGTGGAGCAAAGAGGAGATTACATATTGAGGGATTCCAGCAAGAGCGGCGCACCATCTTTGGAGAGAGATTCGTTGTAGGATATTGGTAGGGTTGTTGAGGATTATATCACTTGGGTTTTCATTGTAGGGCCTTGGACATCAAATCTAGTGCTTTCTGAGATAGTTTTATGGCTCAAATTATTTCTTGAGCAGTGGGGCTAATTGAAGAGAAGGAGGGCGTTTTTGAGATCCAGATCTAGTCCGTTTGGAGGGGTTACACTTCAGATCTGACCCTGAGACTTTACCTAGTGACTTGCAGTGTCCCGATCTATATTTCTGGATAGTTTCAGAGCATTTGGAGGCCTCCTTCAGCAGGGCCGAATTATCTAGGGTTTCAGTCATCCAGTGGGGCACACCATTCAGTGGGGGATTTCAGATCTACAGAGATTGAGAGGGATCTTGGAGATTTGATCACCTGGGTTGTTCTTACCATCACCTGATCTATTAGTTTGCATATTTATTAGGGTGATTGGACACTTTTGGCAGCAGGGTCGAGTTATTGAGGGTTTCAGCCTTCTATTGGAGCGTGGCATTCTTCATCTGGAGAGTTTGGAATTCAGATCTGTTGGTATTAATATTCATTTCTTATTCAGCCTTTGGAGACATCTTCTGTATTAGTGGGAGCATTTTGTAGCAGCTCTTATCTATTATCTATCTTCTTGGCCATCTGTTGAGCATTCCAGATCGGCATCTCCATTGTAGCAGGTTTCTCTATTTTATGAATAAATAAGAATTGAGATGTTTTGGGTTGTCTATCTTATTGCATATGGTTGAGGTATGTTCCATGGTTATCTCTTTCTGTTATTTGCTACATACACACATAAAAACACATCTAAAAGGTAGATCAACAAAGTGTTTGACGAAATACCTCACTCAGAAAAAGTTTTAAAAAGACACCAAAATAGTGATGATCCTTGCATAATGGCTTGGGATAATTACATAGATGCATTAAATTCTTCCCCTGATGAACCTACTATTTCAAATTTATATGAAGGATACCAAACAGATTATGAAAAAAAAATTGTTTCAGAATTAGCTAAAGAGCTTCATAATAGAATTCAAAACTTAGATTCATTCTTGAATAGTTATGGTTATGATAGGGAACATATTTTTACATCAATACATAATGAAATCTTCAGCAATAATCCTATTTATGACAGCTATGTATCAGATTCATGGGAAGGAAGTAAAGGGGGTGATGTTGAACTTATGTTAGTTGTAGAAATACTAATTAAGAGAGCTTACAAAATCAACCATTATTTTCCTTTTACCTAGCAGATGCAGATCAACAATCTTTAGAAATTGGTGAATTTGTTATTGATATTCCTTAATCAGCAATAGAGTATTTCTTTCTTGAATGGAAAGAACCTAGGTGTTTTTACCAAGATCCAGTGGTTATTTACATGGAATTGAAATGGAGTAGAAAGCCTTCTATCTTTGACTTTTTTAAAGACAGAATTTAAGAGTTGTAAGTATGATATTCAAGCATGTTTGCTCCTATATTTTTCATTTCTTCTCATTTTATTTGTTCTTAAAGATGGAAGTTCATTTTAGTTAGGTAACTGATTTATTGAATGGTTGAACTGAAAATTTCCCTACACTTAATCAGGGTTGTTTACTATATTAGAGTAGACTTATGTATATAAATAACCTCACACCATGAGCATGTGGTTTTCAGTTAAGTTTGTTTGCAGTATGATTTTAGTATGACAATGTTTTAGTTTTCAATAAAGAGAAGAGATGCTCTCAGTATTAGGCATAAATATGATTGTTCTTGGCAGCTCGGAGGGAGCATGTCATCCCCCATGGAGCCTATGTTAGTACACAAATTTGTATTATGAAGTTTGGTCCTTTCATTGTGAAATTTCCATGACGCTACAAAATATTTCATATCAACGCCGATGTTTATAATATTTTCTTAGCACAAAATAGCCATGTTGGTTCCAATTTTTCATGATCGTCAATGACAAAAAAAAGTTAGATTTGGGGGTAAAAAAATTTGTAAGTATGGGCCAAAAAAATTGGTTTTTTAAAACTAATTTTGTTATTGGGTCTCTAAATAGAGTTTGGATAAAAAAAATTATTGGCCCAAGGCCCAATATCGAAGTATATACTTTATGCCAAATATCCAAGCCACAAGTCAACACAATGCTAGTCGATGCCCAAATCTCAACACAAGGCGCTAAGGAGGAGATCCCACAGGTCTACATGCACTATGGGTCGAGTTAATCTTTGGGAAGTTGCATATACAAAGTTTAGAATCTCATGTATGCATTTTCATGTGGGATTATTTGCACAATGCAAAAATAAAAATGAAACATAGAATCAGACTTTCTTGGTTGATAAGTTATGGGATGCATGAATGAGCTAATGAGAATTGTGGTTGCTGAAAAAAGGGATGAGCTAGATTTTTTGCAAGGGAGGTGGTCTGATTTGGAAATAATTTACACAGTCATTAAACCATTCAATTAAATAGTTAATAATCTAATTAATTATACTAGTGTACATGTGTAGGGTATGTGTACATAGCTAGTGGACATAAAGTCTACACATGTGTTAATGATAAACAAACAATGCCTCTAGTGCATAGTTCCTATATGATCACAGTAAGACATGTAGGACAACAAATGAATCATTTAGTAATTATAACTAACAAAACTACAAGAATTCATCAAGAATTGATCATCACGATTAAAATATCAAAAAGGAAATCATAATAAGTGTTTTGGAACCAAGTGAGAAATCAAGAATGGCACGAATAATCTCATAACACTTTTCTCAACTAAAATCAAATCATCCTTCCTTTCTAACGTACTTCCATCTTCCATATTATCCTTTTCTCTGTTGGACTAAGCTGGAGCATCAACTATATTGAGCTAACTCCAGATAGAACCTGTAAGTGGAAGTGTCATGCATCTCGACCAAGATTCCCCAGCAGGAAACTGGCAGTCACCATCACACGTCTAGGGGAGTGTGACTGCACATAGCCCTCCCACAACTCCAAGTTTCTGAGGATAAACAGTGGGAAATACCTTCACCCCTCCTCATAGAACTAGGGTCAACACCCTACATCAAGCCATACTATGCAACTATTTTTCTTAGAGTCATATCATCAAACATCCACTATGGGCAAGCTATGCATCTTGTCAAAACCACACTTACCATAGATCATAGTAATTTTTCGAATCATAAATTAAATAGTAAGTACAACTTATAGCATACAATATCTTCTCGATGTCTACGACATCTAAGTTACCTCAATACTATAGTCATTTGGCTATCACATAGCTCATCAACCTATAGGTTAGTTCACCAATAACTCATATTGATGCAGATACATCACAAAGTTATATAATAATCCATATTTGTATTGACACTTAGTTAAGAAATGTATGCCTATTTACATCATGTGTTGCATCTATTATACATTCACAACATAGCTTTAATTGGTATACATGTACCGAACTTACCCATTTTTTATTTTCATGTTTAAACAATCAAATAACTATATTTGTCATGAGCATATATCATGTAACATACAAATAGGTCTAGATGTACACATCTCAATTTCTAACACATTCTAACTGACTCCAAACAAATGCTAAACTTTGAATTATTAAGATTAGCAAACAACAATGTTCTAACTACCTAAGGTCAAAATATGGGGTGTTACATATATGGTATATGAATCCATGGTGTATATTAGTCGGTATCTTCCTAAATTAGTAGCGCAATCTATGCATGCAGTGGATTGCATTTGGGATGTGAACTCCATCAAAAAATTTGAAGAGGAGTAGTTGTTGGGGAAAGGTACAATGAAGAAAGTGAGAGGTAATTAGATTGTGGATATTTGTAATAAATATATTTTTTTGTTTTTTTGTGTATATGATCATACTCATTTAATAATTGTTCTTTCATCATTTATTAATATCTACCATGTTTATAACTAATATTTAATATTGGTGAATTGTGATTGTTTGATCAGTCAGTTGCTCAAGATTGGGATGCACTACATTTATACATTGCAAACAATCTTGACTGGATGAAGGTATGGATTTATAGATGTAAACAATGTCATGGTGGTAGGTTATCATGGAAAGAATTGTATGAATTGGTTAGAGAAGCATGTCGTAATGGAGATTTTGATGTTATGCAGAGGGAAATAGATTTATCATATTGTTTGAAAGATGTAAATGAAAGCAAATTCACCCATTTTATTTAGTTATTTTATATTATATTAATGTGACTCTAGGTGTGTTTTTTTCATATTATACTTTCCAAGTTATATAAATTTGTTTATTATTAATTGACAATGCATCTTTTACATGTCTGGCATATTGCAGTTGAAACACCACAAGGCTATGTGGTGCAATGGTCGTAAATTCCGCATCAAACAATTGGATGAAACCAAGAAAAATTATGATAGTGGGATAATTGCAGTATTCCAGGTCATTAATGTTTCCTATAGGAGTGACAGACGTCCTCGAGAATCTGAAAATAGATACCATGGGTTTTTGAAGGATATAATTGAGTGTGACTTTAATTCCTTCAAATTAGTTTTGTTCGATGTCAAATAGTATAGTTTATGAATTCATGAACATGATGAGGAAAGAACTATTATTCAACATGCCAACTGATTTCTGATGATTAAAACAACCGTTCTGAAAATGAAAATGATCACTATGTTTTTCCAAGTCAATATGAACAAGTCTTTTACTAAAAGGTTCCAGGTAAGAGGGATTGGTCATTTGTTCTTAGATATGATCCAAGAGGAAGGATAGTAAAGTATATTGTAGATGAAGAATATGATATTGAAGGGAAGATGATGTAGATATAGAGCAGGAAGAATATGGGTCGACAGATGAAGAAGACAGAGAAGATGAACCGAGAATACAAGACAATGCGCTAGTTCTTGATGATGATATCGATGAAGATATGCTCGAAAATGGCATTGATGGCGATGATGATATCATCAATACTTTCAACATTGTTTATGAACTGGATGTTCATACATATGTTGAGTTTGATGATCAAGAAGAAGATAAAGAAGAAGGATGATACAAATGTTGCATTGGATGAGGTACGTAACTAGATATTTTAATTTGTATGAATTATTCTCTTTAAAAAAATATATATGTGGGTTAATTACATGTTTTTAAGTTTTATTTCATTTTTTTATATCCTATGCTACATGTTGTTAATTGTTGTTGTAATCAATATTAATAATTGAATACTTATGGGAGGGTTGTTCGAGAAAAGTTCCAATTGTTTTACAATTGATCAACAAATATTTACAAACCAAATTAACCTATAAACCAAACTAAATTAAATTAACCTATAAACTAACCTAAATTAATGATAGTAATACTCAGATTGGTGATACAAACAAGAACAATGATCAAAAGAGGCACAATGGAATAGAGATAAATATCGAAACGAAATGAGACGACAATCATGAATTCATGCACACACCCATGAATTGTTATAAAACACCAGAATTCATTAATGAAGATATTTTTGTAATCGAGGTTAGGTCATGAAAAGGGATCAAAGAAGACATGGTTGTATGAGAACTGAGAAGGAAAATATGACCAAAGAGAATACCAATTAGACATAGGCACATGACCAATTTTGATTACTAGAATAAGTGTTGATTCTCGTTGACCTCGCAAAGTGACCAGTTAATGGGGCCAACGTTGAAAGTTTTTCAAACTTTCCCTGTAGTCATTGAAATTTGACATGGTTGCACTAGATGCATGCCTTGATGGTATGGGAGGGTTTCAAGACTCAAATATTACTCATATTATACCTACATAATTGAATGTTATGTAACTAGGTGGCCAATAAGTGGAATATGGTCAATAGCTTGATGAGAGAAAAAATCAAAGATAAGATCAAATAACTGACGAAGTTTGTGCAATTTTTCAAGTACTTTTCTATCGAGCATTAATGTGTTTTGATAAACTTGTGATATAGTCCATAAATATTTATTGAGGTTAGGTCATGAAAAGAGGTCAAAGAAGACATAGACATGTGAGAACTGAGAAGGAAAAGGTGACCAAAGAAAATACCAATTAGATATAGGCACATGACCAGTGTTGACTACTAGAATAAGTGTTGATTCTCGTCAACCCCGCAAAGTGACCAATTAATGGGTCCAACGTTGAAATTTTCTCAAACGTTTCCTGTAGTAATTGAAATTTGACATGGTTGCACTAGATGCATGCCTTGACGGTATGGGAGGGTTTCAAGACTCAAATATTACTCATATTATACCCACATAAGTGAATGGTCTATAACTAGGTGGCCAATAAGTGGGATATGGTCAATATCTTAGATGAGAGAAAAAATCAAAGATAAGATCAAATAACCAATGAAGCTTGTGAAATTTTTCGAGTACTTGTCTATCGATCATTAATGTGTTTTGACAAACTTGTGATATAGTCCATAAATATTTATCGAGGTTAGGTCATGAAAAGAGGTCAAAGAATACATGGTCGTGTGAGAACTGAGAAGGAAAATATGACCAAAGAGAAGACTAATTAAATATATGCACATGACCAGTGTTGATTCTCGTCGACCCTGCAAAGTGACCAGTTAATGGGGCCAACATTGAAATTTTCTCAAACTTTTCTTCTAAGCATTGAAATTTGACATGGTTGCACTAGATGCATGCCTTGACAGTATGGGAGGGTTTCAAGACTCAAATATTACTCATATTATACCCACATAAGAAAATGATTTGTAACTAGGTGGCCAATAAGTGGAATATGTTCAATAGCTTAGATGAGAGAAAAAATCAAAGATAAGATCAAATAACTGACAAAGCTTGTGAAGTTTTTTGAGTACTTCACTATGGAGAATTAATGTATTTTGACAAACTTGTAATATAGTCCATAAATGTTTTAGAGGTTAGGTCATGAAAAGGGGTCGAAGAAGACATGGTCGTGACAGTGAGAACTGAGAAGGAAAAGGTGACCAAAGAGAATAATAATTACATATAGGCACATGAACATTTTTTATTACTAGAATAAGTGTTGATTCTCGTTGACCTCGGAAAGTGACCAGTTAATGGGGCCAATGTTGAAATTTTCTCAAAATTTTCTTGTAGTCATTGAAATTGACATGGTTGCACTAGATGCATGCCTGAGCAGTATGGGAGGGTTTCAATACTCAAAGATTAATCATATTATACCCACATAAGAGAATGGTCTGTAAATGGGTGTCCAATAAGTGGAATATGGTTAATAGCTTAGATAAGAGAAAAAATCAAAGATAAGATCAAATAACCTACGAAGCTTGTGCAATTTTTTGAGTACTTGTCTATCGAGCATTAATGTGTTTTGACAAACTTGTGATATAGTCCATAAATAGTTATCGAGATTAGGTCATGAAAAGGGGTCAAAGAAGACATGACCGTGTGAGAACTAAGAAGGAAAAGGTGACCAAAGAGAAAACCAATTAGATATAGGAACATGACCAATGTTGATTATTAGAATAAGTGTTGATTCTTGTCGACCCTGCAAAGTGACCAATTAATGGAGCCAATGTTGAAATTTTCTCAAAATTTTCTTGTAGTCATTGAAACTTGACATGGTTGCACTATATGCATGCCTTGATGGTATGGGAGGGTTTCAATACTCAAATATTACTCATATTATACCCACATAAGTGAATGGTCTGTAACTGGGTGGCCAATAAGTGGAATATGGTCAATAGCTTAGATGAGAGAAAAAATCAAAGATAAGATCAAATAAGTAATGAATCTTGTGCAATTTTTTGAGTACTTGTCTATTGAGCATTAATTTTTTTTGACAAACTTGTGATACAGTCCATAAATATTTATCGAGGTTAGGTCATGAAAATGGGTCAAAAACAACATGGTCATGTGAGAACTTAGAAGTAAAAGGTGACCAAAGATAAGACTAATTATATATAGGAACATCACTAGTGTTGATTACTAGAATAAGTGTTGATTCTCATCGAACCTGCAAAGTGACTAGTTAATGGGGCCAACGTTGAAATTTTCTCAAACTTTTTCTGTAGTCATTGAAATTTGACATGGTTACACTAGATGCATTCCTTGATAGTATGGGAGAGTTTAAATACTCAAATATTACTCATATTATACCCACATAAGTGAATGGTCTGTAACTGGGTGGCCAATAAGTGGAATATGGTTAATACCTTAGATGAGAGAAAAAATCAAAGATAAGATCAAATAACCGATGAAGCTTGTGCAATTTTTCGAGTACTTATCTATCGAGCATTAATGTGTTTTGACAAACTTGTGATATAGTCCATAAATATTTATCAAGGTTAGGTCATGAAAAGGGGTCAAAGAAGACATGTTCGTGTGATAACTGATAAGGAAAAGGTAACCAACGAGAAGACCAATTAGATATAGGCACATGACCAGTGTTGATTACTAGAATAATTGGTGATTCTTGTTGACCCCTCAAAGTGACCAGTTAATGGGGCCAACGTTGAAAGTTTCTCAAATTTTTCCTGTAGTCATTGAAATTTGACATGGTTGCACTAGATGCATGACTTGACGTTATGGGAGGGTTTCAAGACTCAAATATTACTCATATTATACCCACATAAGTGAATGTTATGTAACTAGGTGGCCAATAAGTGGAATATGGTCAATAGCTTAGATGCAATAAAAAATCAAGGATAAGATCAAATAATCGACGAAGCTTGTGAAATTTTTCGAGTACTTGTATATCGAGAATTAATGTGTTTTGACAAACTTGTGATATAGTCCATAAATATTTATCGAGGTTAGTTCATGAAAAGGGGTCAAAGAAGACATGGTTGTGTGAGAACTGAGAAGGAAAAGGTGACCAAAGATAAGACCAATTAGATATAGGCACATGACCAATGTTTATTACTAGAATAAGTTTTGATTCTCTTCCACCCTGCAAAGTGACCAGTTAATGAGGCCAACGTTGAAATTTTCTCAAACTTTTCCTGTAGTCATTGAAATTTGACATGGTTGTGCTAGATGCATGCCTTGACGGTATGGGAGGGTTTTAAGACTCGAATATTACTCATATTATACCCACATAATCGAATGGTCTGTAACTGGGTGGCCAATAAGTGGAATATGGTCGATAGCTTAGATGAGAGAAAAAACCAAAGATAAGATCAAATAACTGACGAAGCTTGTGCAATTTTTTTGAGTAATTGACTATCGAGCATTAATGTGTTTTGACAAACTTGTGATATAGTCCATAAATATTTATCGAGGTTAGTTCATGAAAAGGGGTCAAAGAAGACATGGTCATGTGAGAACTGAGAAGGAAAATTTGACCAGAAGTACAATTAGATATAGGCACATGACCAGTGTTGATTACTAGAATAAGTGTTGATTGATTTTCAAACTTGTCCATTTACCAATTAGTGGAAATTATGCTTTAATTTGACCCCAAACAGAGTGACCTGTGAATGGGGCCAATGTTGAAATATTTTCAGATTGTGCTTGTATGCATTGAAATTTGACATGGTTATAGTATATGCATGCATCTATATTAACTAACATAATTATTTCTCTTTATTTTGTTCTTGTGTCATTGTGGAGAATAGGTCATCAACAAATCTTTTTAAAGATATGATTAAGTTTTCCTTGTTAGAGTGAACATGGCACAAGTAATAGGTTTGTCTTATCACTACCTAATTGAAGTGAAAGTGAGAAAAGGAAAGTCTATAAAACCAAATAGAACAATAAGAAAGGTTTGAATCCAAACATGGGAGGATTTTTCCCATGTTACCAAAGAAGAGGACACATGGAATATCCCCTCAATGAAGAAGAACCAAGTAAAAGTGGCAATGTTATCAAGAAAATGAATAATATTCTACCAGATCAAGATTACTTGATTATCCCTTGCAAAGGGATCAAATCTTACTCATTCATAAGTTACCAAAATTGTAAACTCCTCATATTTTAACCGTTGGGAATTAAACTTAAAAGGGATAAAATTATTTCCCCATTGCTTTTCTATTTGAAGGATTATTGGTAGAAGATAAGAGTCTCCTCTAACCTCTACCCAAGACCTAATTATTTTAGGATCAACCATGATTAGCTTAGACACCAGAAATATATTGAGCCTCTTAGCCATTTTATCCTCCTTGGTCCTCAAATTTCTCCAGTTCAGGGGGACATTTAAAGGCTCTACATCTGCCAATCTATCATCTTTAATATTATGGAGAAAAAAATTAATCCTCCCTTATTTAAATCCCCTAGTTTTCAACCCTTTCAACCCTAGTCTCCTCTTAGTATTTTCGAGAGTCTTCAATATACTCTTTTCATACTCCTCAAAACTTGAGACAATGTCTTGGGCATAGATAGCAACTATTTTCATCTCTATAAAAACGTATATTCTCCCTCATACGATAAACACGTCTATTCTCCCTAATAAACGCATCTATTCTCCCTCATAAACAATTACTTGAGATGCTAATGACTTGTATTTTTACCATGACAACATTCAAGGTAAAAAAACAAGGGGCTTAGGCCCTAAATGATGCTTCTATGGATTGTAGGTCATGCATAGCACCTTAAAACATGACACATGCCTTTCGTAAGGTATTGATTTCCCAAGGTTGGTATACATGTACAATTCTAAGATTTTGAAAACCATGAACACATCTATTCTCCCTCATAAACAATTATTTCATATGCTAATGGCTTGTGTTTTTACCATGAAACATTCAAGGTAAAAAATAAGGGGTTTAGGCCCTAAACGATGCTTCTATGGCTTGTAGGCCATGGATAACACCTTAAACCATGACACATTCCTTTCATAAGGTATCATCTAAATCACATGGACCATGCACAAGTACTTGGACCATGAAACATCCCTTATCGAAGTAATTATGTCCCAAGAGTGGGATATATTCTAATATTTGGTTCACCAAGGATGGGCCTCTCAACATAAGAAGTGCCTAGGTGCTAAAAGTTAGGGGCTTGGGTTCTAAATGTAGATTTAAGGTAGATGGGACAGGGATCAACACTAGACTACATGGAATACCCTTATGATAACATCTTTGTCTTGGTATATATTGTGATACGAGACCAATTCTAAGTCTTATCACATTGATGATGGGGCTTCTTTCCAAGTACATAGTTCAATGCAAAAAACCATTTCCAAGTACATGGTTCAACGCAAAAAATCATTGGAAACCCATATATCTCAGTAAAATAGAGCTAAATAGAATTAAATATATTTTTCGTCCACCTAGTAATAAGCCCCCTGATCTGTCTATTGAATCGATGGAGATAAAGTCCAACCCCCTAATAGTTAAGCCAATTTACTTGATATCCTTTCCCCATCACCCAATGTTTCCTAATTTATAATAATAATACTAATTACTGGTAGATACCTGACCTAAACACAAGGGTCAAAGGATTAATCTCAACCATAGTGCTCAACCAATCCAAGGATGATTCTAGTGATGATTCCAAGTGATTCTAGATTTCATTAAATATCCATTGTTTGGAATATTGTTTGAAAAGTGAAGTTCACAATGAAATTTATTTTGAATATCTATGTAGTTAGAATAATGGTGGAGTATTTATGATAGTTATGACATTAGATCTATGTGGAGGAATGAAATCTTGAAAATCCAACCATCATAGTCTTTCGGATTGGTATAGATAAATCCTACCAATTTCCCTTCCTAGACCATAGATAATATTAGGAACTTCATGCTCAACGATGAACCCCTTGTTGATAGTTAATGTATACCTTTGATTTTATAGTTATTATTTTATCATGATTACTATCATATTCTCCCATATGATGACCTTATTGTACAACATGAAATATAAGGGAAAGGGAAGGAATCATGTTATCATAGCCAAATTGATAAGAACATACTGAATTTAAAAATCCAGATCTTTCATATGTTGGGGTAGTGACAAGATATTCTTTGATTCAAATTCTTGTGAAAAATTACATAACATGCTACTCATTATCTAACTTTAACCGCTCCTATACTCTTTCACACATGTGCATCATCTCATTCTCCATTTTTACAATATGTGGAGGGTTATTCAAGGTTTCAAAACTTTCTTCATATTTTCCTACTTTAATCCTCTCATGGTCATGTTAATCCATATAGAGGGTCATGATATAAACACTCATTGGTATAATGTTGACATAAATTCCAATCTTTACTTTGTCAATTAGAGGGCACAATTTTGGCAACAATTTAATGTTTTTTTCCATGAAATTTATTTTGTTTCTTCGGCAACACTAAGGATTAAACATGAGGCGTTGGAAATGGCGATGTAAAACATTTAGTAATATTTTTTTCATAGCATTACCCTTCTTTTCATTGTGTCTCACATGAAAAAGAAATAAAATCACATTGCCATTGTGAATTTATAAGAACATACTAGACTTACTTCACTTCTAGATTTGGTCACAACAATAACAAAGAATTGTCTTATCATTGTATTTTTGGAAACCGACATCATCCAAGGGATATTATTTTGACTTAAATATATAATTATCTATTTCTTTCTACTAATTTTCATAGGCATAGATAATATCTAGGGATTTTTTACTATCAATATTTCAAGGGAGTGTTCATCATCTAATTTGGGGTATTCGATTATCTCTTTTGAAATGTAATCTCCCTTATTACCCCACCAAGTTTTGAAATCATTTTCTGATTCATACCAATGTTTTATTCCATTTTATCCAAGTTATTATACCACATCAATGCCTTACTTGAAATATCTACACAAACAATTTTATGATTATATCTTTGTGCTCAACCTTCATACCCTCCATTAGTGTATGGATTTTTTTCACATGTTCAAATATAGATGTAACAATTTGACCTATAAATATTAGGATGAATTTCATCCATATACATATAGATAGACATGAATTTGGGTACCTTGGAATGCTAGTGAAATACAAAGAACCAAAATCTTTAAGGGCTCCTTCTTTATTATAATTTTATTTTCTCAAAACCTAGTGTTGCATTTTTATTTAGGTCATCATCAAAATTTTCTATAGTTTCCTATGTAAATCTATTATTTCAACCTCCTTTGTTGGTTCAACATGGACAAATTTCATAATTTTGTCATTGATGAGAGAAACCAATGTTATGGCCCTGATTACTCGCCACTCATGTTCTTCAATATCATATTTGATTCACATAACCCCATTAAGCATAGATGAAGGATAATTTCCTTTCACTTTGATTTATCACCAATAATTTGACTATCATTGAACTAATGGTTAGTTTTAGATGCAACATATCCTTAATTTTGTACTATAGTTGAAGACAAAGTGAGATCAATGCTATCATGAAGTTTTAGATCATCACATGTCATACCGTTTTTATCTTGAAACATGCCATGAACATGTTTTCATTCTCCATTTTATATTTCAATCTTGGGATCATTAGTATCCCATTCATTACTGTAAATTCCCAAGGTTTTTTCACACATCTTACAAACCACTACTAAAATAGAGGGAACACAACACCATCAATGAAGAAAACAAAATAAACGACAATGAGAGAGTTGTGACCGTATGTCAACTAATTTTTCCCTTTAAAAAAACTTCATTGATGTGCAAGGGAGAAATATGTCTGTGAGGAAAGACCAAACATCTAGCCCCCACATACATTTAATAAGGTGTGTGGGATAAACACACCCTCAAAACAACAAAATCTTCACAAGAAGCTACCTAAAACCCTAGTATCATGCTTAGAGATTAATGTAAAAGATTTGAGCCAACACCTTAGGCCTATGAACTACTACCAAAATAAAGGGCACCCAACACCATTGATGAGGTAAAAAAAATAAACTACAATGAGAGAGTTGTGATAGCATGTCACCTAAGCTACAATAAGTAAGAAAATAATGAAACTTGTGTGGATAATAAAAGATAACTCGGAATGTCATGATCTTCTCCAACTAGCACCATGCCTTCACTTGGAAATTCTAGGCATTGCCATACCAAAAGAGGAGAACCAAGTATCAACAAAAACCACCATGAATATAGTGCAGAAATTGAAACTAAACCTTCAATGGAAATATTAGGAAAGGAACCCACTATCACAACAATTATTATGGTTTGTGAAGTCCCAATATATGCATTACATGTGTTTAGGATGACCTCCCATACCCATAACACAATGTTAAAAGTCATCTCCAAGAAAAATATCAAATTATGATGTTATGCTTCATAATTATGGTAGTAAAAGTCGTATAGAGGATCCTCATATAACTTTCCATTGAAAATGAGTTGAAAAAGACTCCCCTTCTTATGGTTCTATCCAATTCTATTATTTCAATCCTTAAATATTATTCTCACCACCCCCATCAATATCTCTTTTCTGTTGCAGAAATGATAGTAGTCAATATCTTGATCCTCCTGGACTAGACAAAATTTATCCATAACAATCAAAGGGATGTGCTCCATAGTTGGAGTTACCATGTGAAACCTTCAAATTCCATGCATACCATTTCTTTCTCTTACCCTCAATACAAGCAACTGGAAGTTAATGATTCAAAGAAATAGGACTTGCCAACACCATGCTATATCAGATCTATTGAATCCATGGAATCAAACTTTTTCCCTAGTAACAATGCTAATCATCAGCTCCCAAAATTTCACTTTGAAATATGAAGTCCCACATAACAATCAAGGCAAGCTTGATTCTACTCAAGAGTGCTCACTACCACCAAATTTTCTCAAACCACATACTACTAATATTCCAAAGGGATCATCTAATAATATGCCAAAGCGATCCACGAGGGTAACATTGTCCCCTCTTTCATCCCACACTCAAACCACATACTACTAATATGCCAAAGGGATCTTATCAAGTGGATCCATTTCCCTCACTAGTTCCTCCATCATTTCTACATCTTGCATTTGATACAAAACATGTTAGTATCTCATATTCACTAACTTTTGTATAGGACATTGGTTGATTGTTTCTCTCATTTGATGGTGTTATAGGACATACAAGAAAACAAGTACTTGTTAGATATATCTTCATTGAGTGAGGGAAGTTCAAGTAGAATAGAGGAAAGTGATACATCTAGTTGGTCTAACAAGCATAGATCAACTAGAGGTGAGAATATCAAAAGAAAATTCTATAGATGCATGGAATTTTTTCTTGTGAAAGGAGGATCATGTTCTTATGATCATGAGAGCATGTACGACATTGAGGTTCCCTTGAGGTACAAACATATAGTGAAACTATGGGTACCCAATGATCTTCCTGAAATAAACATTGATTTTTGTGTAAATGGTATATATTGGATTGCTCCATCATCATTACATGGTTTGGGGCTATTTTCCATGGATGGAAATAAGTTTTGTTACAGTGGATTAACTGAATTGATGGAGTATGTCAGACCCTATTATATCTACAAAGATTGGATACGACTAGTCCAATATACAAAAACTATGTGAAGATATGGCTTGGATGCAAATTATAGACAGCTAAAAGACAATGATCAAAATAAAGGAAAAACTATCTATATTGACAGAAGGCCAAAAGCAGCAGGGAATATTGCAGGGTTTATAAACAGTACATGACTCATGACCACAAATAAGCAACCCAATTGCATATTTGAGGGACATGAAGGAAATTGTGTATTTGTATGTGCAATAAAATCAATAGATGCAGGGGAAGAGTTATTGATTGATTACAATTTGAATCGAATAGATACATGTGTTGCTATTATGGAGATGGTACATATACTATTTTACCCAACCTGTAAACAATGACTCTTATATTTTATGATTTTCATTATGTTCTTTAGTCACTCTTTACTTTTATGTTTTTAGAATGCCATGTTTTTGTCCCATGCGTATTCATGAATCAACTTTATTTCTCATACATTTGAATGTATTTCTCATGATCATGATCACGATTCTAATTTTAATATAGTGTGGTAGGATGATCATGGTAAATCAATAGCCTCATAACAGGTAAATGAACAACAATTTTTGAATTGCATTTTATTTATGTGGCGATCAGTTATTTTATTTGTTTACATAACTGAAACAAGATTTATTTTGTTGAAATATGTAGTCAGCGGGCCATGATGTTGATGATGATTCACTCAGCGAAAGGGATTTGTATGCATCCCCCAAACCTATGGTATTAATAAAAAATATATATCAATCAAGCGAACAAGGAACTAGCTCACTTGTTAGACATTCTAGATCAAACTCCTGAAGTCGAAGAAAGGATCAGAGAAGTTATGAAAAGGCTTAACACATATAAGGTAATAACCATAATTTCAAGTGGTTTTGTTTTTATGTCATAAGATCAATTATGAAAGCTTGATTTTTAACTTTTACATTATCGAAACAAAAAAAAAGTTTTCTTTCTTATATAGATTTTTGGATCCTGTTAACCCTGACATGCATGGTGTCAGTAGTAGTGGCATTGCATAGAGGCCATGGGGTATTGACACAGGCCCTCGTATACCTTCCAATATGTGGCTATTCATATATCCACCTTCCACACCATTAGGTGGGAGCCATGACATGCACCTCCAGGAAGCCACACAGGTAGGCTCTGGAGGTGGTGACGGAGATGAGGTTGATTATTTGGCCAAATATATGGTTTATTTTCCTAAATCAAGACGTGTGATCAGCACAAATACCCTTAAGGGAACATTTATGGTCAGAGAGGAAGGGCTTCCATCAAAGAAATTTAAAGTCTCGGGTAATTTTTAAAATTTTAATTGCTTCATGTTCTCTATGTAGACAAACATAAATCATCTAAATTATTATTTTTAAATTAATAATCATATAATCTTTTGCATGTAGGGAACAACAATTTTTATAGGGCCTTGGAGAACAAGGAGTTGCTGATTTTTGGGCCCACCATATAGGAGAGGTGGAATTCCCATAATTCCAACCTCAAAAAAGAATTGATGGATTATATTGAAAGCCCTTTTGGTGTAGACACATTTAATAAAACCTTGTCCACCGCTGCAGTGGGCCAATATTTAAAATATACACAGGAAACCTATAGGAAGAACTTGAAACAAAATGATAGGTACTAGCATCCTCTGATGATTCTAGAGAGGGAGTGGAAATCCCTCATTGAGGGCGCAAAAGAGAAGAAATTGACAGATCAAGGAAAAACACCCTCTGGTCCCAGAAGGTAAATTACAATTTCAATTCAATACCTTCAATTTTTTTTAGATCTAAATAAAAGTATGGTACATATTAACATACTTGAAACTTTTGATGATAGGTTGACTGAAATTTCAAAGGAAACAAAAGAGGGGCTTGAAAAATGTTTCCAGCATAGTCTAGGCCAGGGCGGCTACTTGAAGTTGCAGCCACAAATTATAAGTATTTTGTTCCTATCAGTGATAAAAAAAAAATTCCTATCAACCTTTACATATAGATTTATATCTTCATTACCCTTTATGAATCCTTGTTGCTACAAATACTTGTCCAAACTTGAATACCATGCTCTAGGATATTATTTGAGTTCATACAAATCTTTCTTCAATATGAAAACATAATATTCACTTTTTGACAGTAGAAACCCTTCTGGTTGTTCGATGTAGACTTATTCTTCTAGTTCTCCATTTAGGAATGTTGATTTTACATCCATCTAATATACTTTGATCCTTTTGGAACATGCATAGGACAAGATCATTATGATTTCTTCCATTCTAGAAACAAGGGAAAAAATTTCTTCAAAATGCACTCCTTCAACCTAATCATATCCTTTGAATACTAACCTTTCCTTGTTTTTGGTTATCTCTCCATCTTCGTTTAGTTTACTTCTGAATACCCACTTTGTACCAATCACATTTTTTTCCTTAGGTCTTGGAACCAATTCCCATGTTTCATTCTTCTCTATTTGATCTAGTTCTTCTTCCATGACCTTGATCCAATGTTCATGATTGTTGGATTCCTCAAAGTTGTTGGGTTCAATTGTGGATAATGGTACAAGATGTCTTTGTTCTGGTGTATGTAGTTGTTTACTTCCTCTAGTTTCTATGCATGTATTTATATCTCCAATAATTTGTTCTAGTGGATGATTCTTCTGAACTTAGCGATTAGGTGTCCTGGAAGGTATCTGAAAGTCTTGTTGATCATTTTCTTCTTGTTTTTCTTTCAGTTTTTGCTCTTCTTCTTCTTATTATTCTTGTTCTTTTATTGTTCTTCTTCTATTTTTCTTCTTCTATTTCCTTCTCTTTAGAGTTTTTTATTTCTTCTTTGATCTTTGGCACATTTGTTTCATCAATATTTAAATTTATGTTTTCCACTATCTTGTTGAGTCTTAGATTATAACACTTGTATGCCTTGTTTTTTGTAACATCCCGCTCTGGTGCACTGACAAAACTTATTCTTTGAGGACACTTGCTCGCAAGTGATCTGGATTTTTATGATGATGAACCACTTAACCTTGATGATGATGCGTCATGATTGATGACAGGATGTTTTTCTATTGTTGTATACAGGTGCTATTGACTCAGTTTCTTTGAGTGTGCAGGGTTTCAGACCTTGAGGATACAGAGGCATCGGTGGAACTCCCTTGGACTCCGGATTGAGTCAGGGAGTGGGCTATTTCAGTTGTTTCATTTACAATGATATTGTGTGGTTTTGATGATATGCTATTGATTTCATGATATGTTGTTGACATGATCTGACATGATGGTTAATGATGCAGGCTGACAATAGCTTGCCGACCAGACTCACATATGGAGTAAAGGGGCCACACACAAGTTCCAGAGAGTTTGAGGGAGAGGTGTGACAGCAGCCCTGCCACAACCTATTAGCACTCCCGCCGTGGCTCGAACTGTAGGTTAACGATTACCTAGTTCGGGAGGATCCAGGATGCCATGAGGGCAGACTGCGACAGTCACTCACGATTCGAACTGTAGGTTAACGATTACCTAGTTCGAGAGGATCCACGATGCCGTGAGGGCAGACTGCGACAGTCGCTCACGATGATTCTAAGGGGCACGCAATAAGGCGGGGGCCTTATTCCTTAGAGCCCTTAGTCTCCCACAA
>ML794756.1:172104-193073 GCA_009831015.1 Picea engelmannii
GTTTAGAGGGTTGTCAGTAAAAATTAATTAATTAATGATTTAGGATTTAGGTCAGTCTCAAAATTCTATAAAAGGAGGGGAAAGGAAGGAAGAAAGGGGATGAACGGTTAGCGTAACGTTACACTACCGAATTGTGGCTTGACAGGTTGCTTGTGAGGAGTTGGGTATATCTCAGCTGTGTTGGAGTGGTAGCTCAGCCGTTGAGGCGAGCTGAGACGCTAGTCTATCTCTGGTTCTTGTGTGGCCTCTTTGTGGCTCGGGGGGCTAAGGGGGAAGCAGAGTACCCCTAGCGTTGGCTGGGAGGTACCGGTGAGCTTTCTACAGTCGGCAAGCGGGACGCGGCACGGAGCACGGGACGCGGCATGGAGCGCGGGACATCTTCCAACGCGGCGTAAGGCAAAGGTACGATTTTAATTGGTAAAATAGAAAGCGTTTTGTATTCGGAAAATTATTGTTATTGGTGATAATATGATGAGATTGTTGGCATTATATTTTGCAATTTCGTTCCGCAATGATATTGTAGAGTTTGTTTATACTTGATCATGTGTCACTTTAGTTATGATGTCATGTGTTTTTGCATTGATATGAATTTTGTGATGTTGTTAATCTCTTATTTCTAAAAAAAAAAATTCCTATTGTACTTCGCTATTCATAGACATAACGAAGGGGGCGTCACATTTTTGCTTGAGTATCCAACCAATATGCCTTTATCAACTCGAGAATCAAATTTTCCAAATCTATCATCTTCACTTTTTATGTAGCAGTTGCTTCCAAATACTCTAAAATTCTTGACCTTTGTCGATCTTCCCTTCCATAACTCATATGAATTTTTGTCATTATTGCATATGAACATTCCTATGTTTAATATATGAAAACTTGTGTGTAATGCTTGTACCCATAAGACATTGCTCAACTTTGAATATTTCAACATGGTTATGGCAATCTATGTTACAGTTATGTTCTTCCTTTCAACGACTCCATTTTGTTGAGGTGTCGTAGCTGCTGAGAACTGCATTTTTATTCCATTCTCTTCGTGGAAATCCATGAATTCTTTTGATGTGAATTCACCTCCATTGTTTGACCTTAAGCACTTAATTCTCAAATCCATTTTGTTTTCAACCATCTCCTTGAAAATTTTGAAATGTTTGAATGCCTCTAATTTCTTCTTGAGAAAAAAAACTACAGTCATTCTTGTATAATCATCAATAAGTAGCATGAAGTATTGTTCACCATCCAATCCTTTTATTCTCACTGGTCCACATAAATCAGTGTACAATTTCCAATGGATTTGTTGTAGAGTATTCCTTCAATTTGAATTCATTTATTATTTTTTCCTTGTAGGCAGTGCTTGCACTTAGTACTGGTTGGTTTTAAAATTTCAAGCATTTTCTTATTGCTTCCTTTCTGCTAATTTTGACCAGATTGTCAAAGTTCATGTGACCTATTCTTGTGTGCCAAAATAAACTTTCATTTTACTTTCCAAAGAAACATATTTCCTTTCCAATCTCATTTAAGATGTATATGTTGTTTGGAGTCCTCATTGTTGTAGCCACCAATTTGCCTGATCTTTCTTTCCTTATCTCAGAATTATTTGAATCAAATATAATTCTATGTCCCTGATCACACATTTGACTCACACTTAGCAGATTATGCTTCATGTGTTTGAAAAGTAGGACATTTTCTTCCTTGGCATCCTTACTTCCAAGCTTGATTGTTCCTTTTCCTACAATTTTGGCTAAGTTTTCATTGCCAAAAGAAACTGATCCATCTCTTTCTTTCTTCAAAGTTATAAATATGTTATTTTCATCTGTCATATGCTTTGAACAGCCAATGTCAACGTACCATTCACTTCTTCTGCATTGGGCTTGTAGAGAAATAGAACATTCTTCAATATTCAGTTTATCTTGCTTCCTTCTCCATATTCTTGATAGTTCTTTTGTGTGATTAAAATCATGCTTTGGTTTCTTTGGGGGAATGGTCAATATGCAATCTTTGGCCATCTGTACAAAATTGTTGCATTTATAGCATTCTACTTCATCTTCTAGTGATCCAAAACTGTTATAGTTTTTGTAATATGCTTCATGAGGATTTTTGACATGATTTTCATAAATTCTTATGTTCTTAGCACAGGCTTTGAAGTTTATAGATTTGTGCCCAAAATTGTTACATGAATAACATAAACCAAGAAAAATAGTTTGATACATGGGAGATCTTATGAATGGTGTTGTTCTTCTGTAGTTTTCTTCTTGATTTATTTCCATGGTTGGTTGTTGATTATGAATCCTTGGTCTTATAGATGGTGTCATCCTTATGTAATCTTATTCTTGAGTTCTTTCAAATTCTCAAGTATTCTCATTTGAAGGCTTGCATTCTTCCTTCTTGGTGGATCCTCTGGTGACTTCTGCATAAGTCTTTTGTTATGCTTCCTCTTCTATAGTCATAGAGCTCAAACCCTTCTCTGCATATGTTTGGTTGTATCCTAGTCTAGACCTATCATGATATGGCCTTTTAGCACTGATGATTTCATCCAGTATTTTGGTGTTGTTCTCCTGCATGTCTCTTTTCTAAAGTTCTTTCCTTAGTGAAACTATTTATGTTTCCAAGCTATCCTTCTCTTTCTCCTTTTCTTCTAGATAGATTTTGAGTATTTCTTCAATCCTTTTGGATTCTTCCACTTGGAATTTTAGGGTCATAATCATATGTTTACCTTCTTCGGAGTTAGGAAATTGAGAACTGTTCTTTATCTTGAGTAATTATCCCTTGAGTGATTTTTTTTCTTCCTCTCTTTCTTTAGTACACTTAAGGTGTTAATTAGTTATACTTCAAGATATACCTCACCTTCTTCTTCATAATATTCTTCATCATTTTCAAAATCCATAAAGAGTACATTTTCTGAGTCACTGTCTCTATCATCATCCTCATCAGATGAGGAACTATCCTCCTTTGAGTAGAGACTTTTCTTGAAGATTTTTTTTTTTGTTTCTTCTCTTGTCTCCCCTTTTATATTTCTTTTCTTTCTTGGGAGATTCTTCTTCATCATTATCTGACTTCTTATCATAAGGACATTTAGAAACAAAATGACCAATTTTACCACAATTAAAGCATATTAAGGGAATCATACCTTTGTACTTGTCAGTTCCTCTCTTCAACTTCCTTATGAAGTTGGTTATTTCTTCATCTTAGTCTGAATCGTCACTACAATTGTAGCTTGGCTTTGAATTTTTCTTATTCTTTTGTGTCTTCTTGGATGCTTTGAAATTTTCTTCCTTAATGGGTGGATTATCATGATTTTTTCTCATTTCATAAGATGTAAGGATTCCATGTAACTCGTCCATGCTCAAGGTAGAAAGATCTGCTCTTTCTTCTAGGGTTGAAACTTTAGGATCAAATCTCATTGGAAGAGAAATCGATACCTTTTGAGCAATTACTAGTTCTTTAATTTCTTCTCCCAATCCTTTAATAGCATTTAATATTTCATCAACTCGTAGAAAGTAAGTTGCAATATCTTCATCTTCATTCATCTTCAATTGTTCAAACTTACCTCTGTAGGTTTGAAGCTTGGCCCCCTTTACTTTAGCATCTCCTTCATAAATGTTTTAAAGTTTGTCCCAAATATCCTTTGCAATATCACAGTGCATAAATTTGACATATATTGATTCATCAAGGTGATTCAAAATAGCAATTTTAGCCTTCAAATTGTTTTCACTGGGTTTCTTTATGTCTCTATTGGTTGGAGTAGTGGCAGTTGTTATGTATCCATCTAGTACTACTTGCCAGAAATCAAATCCATGTGCTTGTACATATGTTTTCATCCTTATTATCTAGAAGGCATAGTTTTTTCCATTAAATTGTGATACTCCAATCTTAGCATACTCCATGATCTTTCTTCCAGCAATTAAGTTGTTTTCTAAAGGACCTGCTATGATACCAATTGTTGGAATACTTAGATGGGGGTAAATCAGTATTATTCAATTTTTACCACTTTCAATCACAATATCAACAGTTATCACTTATACCTTCATTTAACATTTCATGAACATATAACCATAAGAAATACCATTCAAAAATGCATCACATCATACACAGTTCACAAGAGATTTTACATGGAAACCCAAATGGGAGAAAACCATGGAAGGTTTTCTTATATATATCAAAGATTACATTCATAGGAAGCATCGACTTCCAAATTCTCTAGCACCAACTAAAAGCAGGATCCAACCCTCTATTTACAAGATCCAACCTAAATGAATCTACAACTCCCTGAATTCTCTAGATAGAACTGGAAGGAGGCTCCAACCTCCTAGTTTATAGGCTCCAACTCCTTATGTTCTCTGGCTCTAACCAGAAGGAGGCTACAACCCCCTTTCCTTGCCCCGTCCTACCTCTCTGAAATATAAATGTAGACTCAACCTATCACTAAAATTGGCATTGATAAACAACCTATCATTTCCTATGTCATTGTCATTGGATCAAACTCATAACCATACATAGATCATGCCAAGATCACCAAGAATGTCTCCAACCCATATGACCAAATTCACCAAGATGTGCATCTAACAATGTACCAAAAATATGTCTCTAGTATGTCCTAAAACATCAAAGATATTCCTCAAACAATATGCCAATACATGCCTCAAACTATGTACCCAAGTATCCAGAGTATACCTCAACCATGTGCCAATTATTGTTGGGTATGTGTTATATTATTTTCATGGCTTTTTGCGTCCATTTTTGGGAAATTTTTCGGTACATGGTATTCATAGATGTTTTTCTATTTCCGGTTAAGAATTAGGGTTGTTGACTAATCCGGGTTATTGGATTAGGGTTTTGGATGCTATGGGATCCTATATGTTTATTGTATTGTAAACAATGTATGAGGGGAATGAATATAGAATATGTTGGTTTTTCTAATTTCGGTTTCCAGGGGGAGAATCTTTGTGTAATGTGTGTATTTACTATTGTATATTTTCTGCTCTTTTATTGAAAATTTGTTTGCAATAAATAATTGTACAAGGTTAAAATATACATTTGGTATCAGAGCAATTATTAGCTTCAGGGGGATTCCTTTTTGGTCAGTGGTTTGGCTCTGGACTGTGATAAGCCTTGTTAGAGTGTGAGATCTATGGTATTGATTCTTTAGGTGAAATTAAATGGCGAGCAGTTCAAAAATAGATATCGATAAATTTAATGCGAAAAGTTTTGAGTTGTGGAAGCTCAAGATGGAAGATAGATCAGTGGATCGCAATGGATCTAGGTACTACACCTACAGGAACGTCAGGAGATGACTGGAAAAAGTTGGATCAAAAGGAGAAGAGCACAATCTGATTGTGCCTCTTAGATTCAATAATATTGAATGTGGCAGGGGAAGCTCTAGCCAAGTCGTTATGGGATAAGTTGGGGGCTTTGTATCAGTAGAATTACCTGGTAAATAAATTGTTCCCATGGAAGAAGTTGTATAACCTAAGGATGAGATATGGAGACTTGGTGATAGAGCATATGAATGCCTTGAATACTGTGGTAAGTCAGTTATTATCTGTTGAGATTAAAATTTCAGATGAAGATAAGTGTATTAGTTTATTGTTCTCTTTACCAAAATCATGGGATATTCTAGTTGTGGCCATAGGTAGTAATAAAACTACCTTGAGTTTTGATGATGTGGTCTCATCCTTATTGTCGGAGGAGATGAGATGGAAGAATATGGAAGGATAGAGCACAGATGCATAAGTTGGAAGAGGATGCTCCCAGGAAAGAAATAGATCTAAGTCCTCAAGTGGGAGATATAAATCTAAGGGTAGATCTAAATCTCCTGGAAAGTTTGTAAAGGTATATTGGAGATGTGGAAAATAAGGGCACTTGAAGAAGCAATGTAGATCCAAAAATGTTGAGAGAGTGAAGGGATTTGAAGGTGCTCCCTCTATAGAAGAAAATACCTCCAATGAAGAAAGAGGGAATGTGTACTTGGCTTATTTAAGCACACATGAAGATCATGAGGCATGGATGGTTGACTCGGGTTCATCCTTTCATATGAATCCCCACCGAGAGTGGTTCTGTGAATATGAAAGGTATGATGGAGGTAATTTTTTCCTAGGTGATGACTCGACAGCCAAAATCATAGGATGAGGAAGAGTCAATTTGAGGCCCATAGATGGAAGGATTAGAACACTGACTGGTGTTCTACACATCCCAGGATTGGCAAGAAATTTGATTTATGTAAGCAAAGTGGACGATGCGGGTGTAAAAACAATATTTGAAAAAGAAACATGCAGGATGGTTCGAGGAGAAATGGTGTTACTAAAGGGAGTTCATATTGGAACTATGTATAAGCTGCAAGGAATCACTATTAGTAATGGGTGTAATAGTTCCATTGTTCCTGATATTGGAGCTGAAGAAGAAAAAACTCCTAGAGTCTCTGGATAAAATGTTACGTTGTGGCATCAAATAGTGGGGCATATCGGAGAGAAAGATCTTCGACTACTACATGATAAAGGTATGGTTGAAGGTATGTCTAACTTCTCTCTGGATTTTGATTTCTATGAACATTGTGTGTATGGGAAGTAGAATCAGGTAAGATTCCCCTCTGGTGCAACAAGGGTAGAAGGAATTTTACAGCTAGTGCACAGTGATGTGTTTGGACCTTTGTCAGTTCCATCATTGGGAAAATATGTGTACTATGTCTCATTTATACATGAATTCTTGAGGAATACTTGGATACATCTCCTCAGGAAGAAATCTGAATTCTTTGACAAATTTAAAGAGTTTAAGGCTCTTGTTGAGAATCAAAAAGAGAAAAGAATTAAGGTGTTGATGACGGATAATGGTGGATAGTTATGAGGGAATGAATTTGAAGAATTTTGTAAGAAATGTGATATATCAAGGAATAAGACTACTCCTTATACACCTCAGCAGAATGGAGTTACAAAAAGGATGAATAGGATGTTGATGGAAAAATCAAGGTCCATGCTCAGTGGTGTCAAGTTAGGGAAAGAATTCTAGGCAGAGGTAGTGGGTACTGCATGTTACCTCGTCAATCGATCACCCTGGTCAGCACTGGATGAAAAGACTCCACATGAGGTATGGATTGGTAAGATACCCTCTCTCACACATCTCAAGGTATTTGGATGTGAGGCCTATGTTCATGTTCCAAAGGAAAACATGAGTAAGCTAAATAAGAAGGATGAAAAGTGTATCTTTATTGGGTATAAAGATGGTCTCAAAGGTTATAAGCTTTGGAACCCATAAACAAAGAAAGTTGTGTATAGATGAGATGTGGTATTTAGATAAATGAAAGATGTTGTCAAATAGGAAGTCCTACCAAGTAAGAAAGAACCAGAGAAAATAGAGTTTGAGTTGAAGGATGATGAATTAGACTCTACAAAAGAATGGGAATAAGAAGAAGAAGATCCTCATACTCCAGTGTTGAGGAGATAGGTTTGAGAAAAAAAACTACTGGAAAGGTATACTCCACTTGATTTCCATTTAAATTTTTCTTTTTCTATTACTTATTATGATCCTAAAACTGTTAGGGAGGCAATGGATTCACAGGATGGAAAACTATGGAAAAAGACCATGGTTGAAGAAATGGCAGCCTTGGGTAAAAATGAATCCTGGGATCTAGTGAATTTTTTGACTAGAAGAAATCCTAATTGTAGAAAATGGGTATTTAAAAAGAAGTTGAATGCAAAAGGTGAAGTGGAGAAATACAAAGCTCGGTTAGTTGCAAAGGGTTATTCTTTATTTGAGGGAAATGATTTGGGTGAGATTTTTTCTCCTATTGCCAAGTTAACCTCTATTAGATTTATGTTATTTGTTGTTGTTGTGTTTTATTTTGAAGTAGAACAGATGGATGTGAAGACAACATTCCTACATGGGGATATGGAAGAAGAAATCTACATGAAGCAACCAGAAGGTTTTGTTGTGAAGGGAAAGAAGGAGATGGTATGCAAGCTGAAAAAGTCCATGTATGGTTTAAAACAATCACCAAGGATGTGGTATCAAAAATTTGATACTTATATGTTGGGACTTGGATTCACAAGAAGCAAAGAGGATCATTGTGTGTATTTCAAATTAATTTGTGATCATTTGATTTATTTGTTCTTGTATGTGTATGACATGTTGTTGATAGGAAACAACAAGGAGATTACCCAGGATGTGAAAACTCAGTTGTTCTCTAAATTTGACATGAAGGATCTTGGTGCTGCAAATTTCATTTTGGGTGTTGTAAATTTCATTTTGGGCATGGAAATTAAAAGAGATCAAGAAAATAGGAAACTCTGGTTAAATCAGAGAAAATGTGTTGAGACAATATTACAGAGGTTTAATATGCAGGAATGTAAATCGATCAAGGTCCCTATTCTTGTAGGTGTAAAGTTATTTGTGGATCAATGTCCCAATACACAAGAAGAGGAGGAGGACATGTCTCGTGTTCCATATGCGAGTGTGGTTGAAATTTGTATGTATTCAATGGTCTGTACTAGACCGGACATTGCACATGCAGTGGAATTTTTGAGCAGGTATATGTCAAAACCAGGGAAGGAGTCAGCAGTAAAGAGAGTTTTCAAGTATTTGCACGGCACTACTAGTTATGAATTGTGCTACCAAGGAAGACCAGGTTTGGATAGAATGTTGCACATACATGGATTTGTGAATGTAGAATGGGCTGGAGATCTGGATTGTAGAAGATCTACAAGTGGGTATGTGTTTAACCTGTTTGGAGGAGAAATCAGTTGGATGAGCAAAAGACAGTATGTAGTGGCACTTTCAACTACAGAATTTTAATACATGATAGCCACTCATGCAAGAAAGGAAGTAGTATGGTTACAAATATTGTGTTCAAGCATTGAGTTGGTACAACAAGTTGTAAGGATAGAGTGTGACAGTCATAGTGCAATTTTTTTGGCAAAGAACCTAGCTTATCATTCAAAGACAAAGCATATTGATGTTCAATATCACTTTGTGAGAGACATGGTTGAAGAAAAGAAGGTGTTGTTGATGAAGGTGGACACTTTGAAGAATGTTCCAGATTCATTAACAAAATCTGTGAGCATTGAGAAGTTCTCTTGGTGTAGAGGATCTATGGGCATTGTTTCCCTGGATTGTTGACTGTGTAACCTTGTAACCCCCTGTATGCAAAGAAAAAAACAAGTGGGAGAATGTTGGGTATGTTTTATATTCTTTGCATGGTTTTTTGCATCCATTTTTGGGTGGTTTTTTGGCACATGGTATTGGTCGATGGTTTTCTATTTTTGGTTAAGGAATTAGAGTTGTTGACTAATCTGGGTTATTGGATTAGGGTTTTGGATTCTACGGGATCCTATATGTATATTGTATTGTAAAAAATGTATGAGGGGAATGAATATAGAATATGTTGATTTGGTTTGGGTTTCCAGGGGAAAAATCTCTGTGTAATGTTTGTATTTGTCTTTATATATTTTTTGCTCTTTTATTGAAAATCTGTTTGTAGTAAATAATTGTACAAGTTTAAAATCTACAAATCAATGTGCCAATACATCTAAAATATGCCTCAAGCATATTCCAAACATCCCCAAGACATGCCTCAAGCATGTGTCATAGCATTAAGATATAATAATCAAATCCATACATACCTCGGATCCTGTAACAGCATTGTTGCATCATCATACCTTGCTACAACTTGGAACAAGCATCCCCTTTTCTTTACCTCAGCCTCGCTACCTCATATTTTCCAATAGATCAAGCGTTCACTAGATAGATATTCAATGAACTTGTGTGTATGAATGAGAGACTCTTGATGTGTATTTATACTTTTCAAGTGACTTCTTTTTAATGATTGTTTTACCTTTTTTTCCTGGTTTTAGGGTCAACTCAATATTTCTTATTACAATTGTTTTACCCTTTAATTAATGACTTGTAACTTCTTGTTGCAACCATTTAGGGACTTCTTAACTTTTAGGTTCAACTCGGTATTTCTTGTTACAACCATTTTATCCTTTAATTAATGACTTGTAACTTCTTGTTGCAACCATTTAGGGACTTCTTAATCATTCTTCAGGGCTTTCAACTTCATGAGGACATAACTCCTCAACCATGAGGAACCACGTGATGTACCACCTATCGTTGGAAATGACATGATGAGGAATATCCATCTATGTGGGTTTTACATATACTTGTAATTTTTTTCAACTTCGTATTCCTCAATCAACTTAGGACCTCGTAACCACACCTCTAGGTTTCTTATAGACTTCTTCAAAGAATCTTCCCATGAGGGCCATTCTCAAAGATACTCCATAAGGGAACCACTTTGGAGACTTCTTCAATTATACTCATTACTTCTAGAGACTTCTAGACTTCTTCTAAAGTTGACATCATTGACAATCAATTTTCCAACATATCATTCATTGTTTGGGTTGATCCCTGGATCACCACATGGTATCAAAGTAGGCACTTCTTGCCCTGCTTGTTTTCTGAGTAGATGTATACTTGTCTCATTGTGTGTTTAATTTGGCCCAAGTATCATGATTCAAATCCTGCGATAGGTTTGGATGGTGCAAATTTGATCTCATGCATGTGTGTGAGCTTTGTTTGCGGAAAAGACGTGAATTGTTGTGTCTATAAATGTAGTCTCCATGTGTTGGATCTCATAGGACATGATCAATTGTTTTCCAAGATTAAATTTGGTTTGATTATCAAATATTAACAATCATCCCTGGATCTCTACACGCTCAACAAATACTGTAGGGTCTCATCACTAGGGTTGTAGCAAGTCCCATATTCTTCTTGAGATCCTTTTTGTCCATTTGAGATATTTGTTAGAGGCTAATCAAGCATTCTCATAATCGATTCTAAACATGTTTCCTATGTGGCAGCTTGATCACCACCTTCATGCATCACATGAATGAGTTCTTGCGCAATGGTTGACACCTCCTCTTCGATAGTTGTTGCAATCCTTAATCTAGGAATATGGCCAGTATTCCCTAGAGACCTGTCGAGATCTGTAGTCCCTTTGGGTGTGGAAGATTCTCTAGATTGCTTCTTTATCTACATGGATATGTATCCTTCCTTTGTAAATCTATAATTAGTCAAGAACTCATAGGTATTTTAAACACTTGAGGTATGCAATATCAACCCAGTTTCAACAGGATTCTTCCACCTGATGTCAAACCAGGGATATAAATGATTGATTTCAGTAACTTCATATCAATATCTGATTAGACCGGACTCTTATTAGATCAATATCTGATTAGAATCATGTGAGGTCTCTTATGGCAGTGTTTTCATACCTATACTTTATCTTAATAGGCCCTCAGATCTTCTGTAGGGTCCACAGGTTCGACGTCCATAATTGAAAATGTTCAACAGCCTCGACTGACTCTATGTTTGTTCCCTATTATGATAACCTAGACACACTCATTTATTTGTATCCACACCCTTACATAGTACTCCTATATTTGTACAGTGCGGAGATCATATCGTGTCTAAAAAAGAGAGGCGAGTGGAAGCAGAAGGAAGGAAGAGATTGTTTCATGTTATTGGGTCGCACGACCTGAGACTTTGGTATCAATGAAGGTTGGGGCACCGACATGTTGCAGCTCCCTAAAATTACCCAATAGATATCTACTCATGATCATGTTCCCCAAAGGTCTAGTGCATTTCCAACAGAACATGGGCTCTTACAACGCAGTGGCCATCACTGCACTGAGAAACTAGCTTCCATGAACCCAACAAGTCACCCAATCCTTTCTTGGAGCCTCTCCCTCTATTGATTCCTCCCTTCTTTTCAAATATTTCATTTCAATGCGCGCCTCTGAGATCTAAGCGTACAACTCATTGACACATGTGCTATGTTAGATGGGTTAAAGGATCTGCTAGCTCAAGTGTCTTTGTAAATTCAGAATTAGATTGTGATTTGATATGCTCCACGTACATGTGCGGCATTGTTGGGCATCTTGACTTTCCACCAATTTTATGGGAAATGTATTTTAGCCTCTCTGCCCCATCTCTCTGGCAGATATTTAGTTTTTGGTGGTCTTCATGGTTTCATAAATCTCTTATTTCTTACTACACTTGTGGTTGCACAGATCTTTGTTATTGATGGGAGTATTCCTCCTAGCTTCATGAGCATTCATTTATTGGGATTTTTGTGTTCCTTTAATGCATTGGAATCATGTTTATATTCAAAAGGGAGATCCATCTCACAAGATGTTGCACCTTTTGAAGGGTCGACCTTCCATGCTTCAAGTGACTCATGGCATAATTGTTTGTCACTAAATTATATTTTGGAGATTATAAGTAGTATTTTTTCCATAACTCTTCAATGAAACCTCCATTTTATGTCTTGTTTGAGGCATTGAGAAGGTCATTTCACTCTCTTTCCAATAGTTGGTCGCATGTCACATTTTATTCCTTTTTTAGATTCTTGTTTTTTCTCATGGGCATGGTAAATTAAAAGAATTGATTCCTCTATTGTAAATGGGTACGTAAAATGGCCTTTTTTGTCGAGAGCTATATCGATGATTGTTTTCCATGATGGTTATTTATGGCATCTCTCTTTCTACACCTTTGAGTAGTGGATTTTGTGCCACTCATGAAAATAGTTTTAGGAGTGTAACCAGGTATTTGTTTCCATGTATTGTGTTGTTACTAGAGATTTATTTGGCTGCAACAGAGAAATTCCTAGCACATTTTCAAGTAAATAATGATTGAATATGAGGATGTTTTACCCTAATCTTAGTGAGCCTTCCTATAATCCAAAATAATAAATAAGGAGTCATAATCTCTTCTATTAAATCCATTTAAATAATAAGCATGGATGGTATATCAAGATGAACAAAATTGAGGAAAGTAGTCAGGTATCTAATTTTGATAAATATGACTCCCTCTTCAATAGAAGTAGGACAAAGGATTCATTTATATTGTGAATTAATTGTGAAATATAAACAAGAAATCAAAGTACAGACCTTATTTTTGCTCACAACAAAACAGAAGAAAAAAAAAATTGAGAAAAGTAGTCAGGTATCTAATTTTGATAAATATGACTCCCTCTTCAATGGAAGTAAGACAAAGGATTCATTTATACTGTGAATTAATTGTGAAATATAAACAAGAAATCAAAGTACATACCTTGTTTTTCCTCACAGCAAAACAGAAGAAAAACAAAATTGAGAAAAGTAGTCAGGGGTCTAATTTTGATAAATATGACTCCCTCTTCAATAGAAGTAAGACAAAGGATTCATTTATACTGTGAATTAATTGTGAAATATAAACAAGAATTCAAAGTACAGACCTTGTTTTTGCTCACAACAAAACAAAAGAAATATTGTACTTTCATGAATGCTTTGAACTAATTGCAACATAAGTAGTACTAAATTGCAATCTCTACAATATAAATGGATGTAATTGAAGAAGAAAGGTTAATGTTAACATATGAAAAAAAACACAGAAAATACATAATTTAACAAACAAAATTTCAAAATCTCCTCATTTCTGAAAAATATTTTTAATCAGAAGACTCTTATTACATTCAAGCTAAAAAAAACTCACATTGTTAACCCCCTTCTTGTTAAACTCAGCACAAATTGAAATGTGAAATTCAATTGAATCCCTCGATATCCTTTCATTAAATCCCCGTCATGGGTGCTTGCTTGAGTTGGCATTTGTGTGAACTCATTGGCACATCCTTTCAACACTTGGAATTTGACTCTACACCCTTAGGCTACCTCCATCATCACTTGGATGCATTTCATGGTTTTGGTATTGCATCTAGATGATCAACGTATGTGTATATATTGGTGAAATCAATGTTGGGCACTTGGCATTCTTTTTTCGATGCCTCAGATTTAAATTTTTCATTACGGGAAATATCCCACATGCACAAGAAAAAAATAAATTTGCTCTTTATATATCCAAGTGCCTATAATTCCTTTCAACACATTGAGTAGTTAACCATGCAACTTGTGGGATTCCTCCTTCACGCCTAAAACTTGGACTTGGGTTCATATGTGACTTTGATTGGATGATGACTTGACTTGGAGATTGGTTGCGACTTTGGGTTTGGATACAAAGAGCATAATTTCATAAAAATGATAAAAAACTATTATTTAAATATAATAATAATTTTTTAAACCACTTAACTTATGGGTAACAAAACGAAATTGACATTTTTAAGCTAAGCAAGAAGCTAGGAACCTCAACCCAAAGGAAAATAATAAATACAAGACTCATAGGATTAAAAACTTCATAATGATAGGAAACTGACTAAATTTGCAAGTTTTGGAAAAATAATTAAATAAATACTTTCTAGATAGGAAAAATGGAAGGTTTCGGGTAATTTTTAATGAAAAGGTCAAAGAATTTTAACAATAAAATTTATTTATTTAACATTAGGCTCCATATGGGGATGGTTCTTTCCTGTAAAGTTCCAAGAACTACAGACCACGTGCCTTCATCCTTTTGCATTTTGAAATCTGAAAATCAAACTTGTCTCTGTCAACCTCTAAAGCCTATCACTTTACCTGTATATGCTTTGAGACCCATCTCTATTCTCTGATTTAAAACCCTTCTACTCTCTACAACTAAAAATAATTTTCACCAGTGCCTCCATTGGGCTATGGAGTCACGATTCTCCTACTTTACTACACACCAAATCAAGCTAAAAACAAATGCTCAAATATCGAGCTTATTTATATACACTCCTCCTAATATAATCATCTCATTCACCTTGATCAATTATATGCATACTTCCAGTGAAGCCAACAAAGTATTTATTCATTGATACAATCATATCTTTCACTTCCAACTATTTGAGCAACAAGAAGTATGGATGACTGAAAATCAATATGTATCTTACATCCATACTTAAAAGATCATAAAAAACTAGATGCACTTGATGACTTAAGAAAGAATTCCAAAGGATCGTGGGAACTATGAAGGATTACCTTTTCATGATTCCAATGACTGAGTTGTCGTTGCACCATTTTCTCTGCATTCTTGTTTAAGATAAATTGTTCAACTTGATATTCTTGTTTATTATTCACAAAGTTTGTATAATCAGACTCAAAAGACAGTAGTGTCTCTATCTAAAACTCTTCATTTTAATTACTATATATGTCATATACTTCTGCATACATGAATGTAGAAACCTAATCTTTAAAACCTTCATCCAAGTCTATATAGATGATAGACATATCGTCTAATCCTTTGTTGCAATTATAATCAAAAATTGAAACTTGCAAATCTTGAGTCTTCATGTACTCTTGATCTAGTATAAATCTTGAGCATATGGTTTTAGACAAAGTTTGAAAATTTTCAATTTCAACATTATACACATCAATGAAATCTCTTCTATTGTGAAATTCATTGATAATGAGTGTTTGTACTATTGATTCTTTAGTTGGCTATTCTGAACTGGTTTTCTCTTCCAAAGGATATACTTCTTTAACTACATGGATATCAATTTGTACAAATAGATCATGACTTTCGTCATCTAAGGCAGGAAAAGGAACTACATCTTGAAAACTTACAAGTATAAAATTATTCAGAGGAACTTCTTCGTCTTGACTTTCATTGTTGTAACTAGTAGGTACGTGTTGATTTGAATTATCATATGTTTGGTCGTTAAACCCTTCATTGTTACTACTGTCATAAAAATGATATTCATCATATTGAAAGATTTTTGATGTTTCTTCTTCATCTTCATGTAGGTTTGTTTGATCTTCTTGAAGGGAATCGTCTTGCTTTGAAAATTCTTCTTCAGGATGGTCATTTTCATAGATCTATTCTGTGAAATCTATATTACAACAATCTTAAAAAAGGATCTCTACTGAATAAATCCTCTTGCAATGATTATGAAATTCTATATGAAATTCTCTTAATGAGGAAATTCTAGAAGGAGATAGAGATTTATAACATTGTATTGCATCACCTCCTAGTGAAAAAATGAACAACTTCATCAACATATCTTAATTAATAATGCCCAATTGATCCATACATTGATGAAATTCCAATAGATGTTGAGCAGGATTATCTTCTTTCTCTTCTCTAAACCTTGGCAAGTATTCATTCCATTTATCTGCATGAGGCATTTGATTTGGATAACCAAGAATACTTGAAAAATTGAAAGGTGAAAACCTTGCAGCGATCCAAGCAACAAATGAAAGTGACATTCTGAAAACAGTGGATGGATTCTTCTGACCATGGAGTCGTTAGGTGAAAGATATGTAACCTTCTGTTTATTCCTATTTCTTGTTCACCATCAAGAAATAGATCCGAGCTCTGTCATACACCCATGGAAAAAAAGTAGCTTTGTTCCTTCATCCTTGGCAACGGTGCCAAAAAATGTTGTTACTAAAGATTTCTCTAGATATAATAGAGAAATGCCTAGCACATTTTCAAGTAAATAATGATTGATTATGATTATTTTTTACCCTAATCTCAATGAGACTTTCTATAAGCCAAAATAATAAATAAGGAGGCATAATCTCGTCTATTAAATCCATTTTCATCATAACCATGGATGACTGATCAAGATGAACAAAATTGAGGAAAGAAGTCTAATATCTAATTCTAATAAATCTAACTCCCTCTTCAATAGAAGCAAGACAAAGGATTCATTTATACTACGAATTAATTGTGAAATATAAGCAAGAAATCAAAGTACAGGTGGTGTTTTTGCTCACAACAAAATAGAGGAAATATTGTACTTTAATTAATGCTTTGAACTAATTGCAACAAAAGTAGTACTGAATTGCAATCTCCACAATATAAATGGATGTAATTGAAGAAGCAGGGTTAAGTTTAATGTATGAAACAAAACATAGAAAATACATAATTTAATAAACAAAAATTCAAAATCTCCTAATTTCTGAAAAATACATTTATTCATAAGACTCCTATTACATTCAAGCCAAAAAAACAAAACCTCATGCTATTAACCCCCTTCTTGTAAAACTCAGCGCAAATTGCAATGCAAAATTCAATTCAAGCCCTCAATCTCCTTTCATTAAATCCCTGTCATGGATGCTTGCTTGAGCTAGAATTTGCATGAACTCACTGGCACATCCTTTCAACACTTGGCATTTGAATCTACACCCTTGGGCGACCTCCATCTCACTTGGATGCATTTCATGTTTTTGGTATGGAATCTAGATGATCAACAGATGTGTATATATTAGTGAACTCAATGTTGGGCACTTGGAGTTTTGTTGTCGATGCTTGGCATTTAGATTTTGCATTATGGGAAATATCCCACATGCACAAGAAAACAATAAATTTTCTCTTTATATATCCATACGCCTATAGTGTCTTTTGACGCGTTGAGCACTCACCATGCAACTCGTGGGCTTCCTCCTTGGTGCTTAACACTTGGACTCGGGTTCATATGTGACTTTGATTTGGTGATGACTTGACTTGGAGATTGGTTGCAACTTGGAGTTTGGATACAAAGACCATAATTTTATAAAAATGATAAAAAAAAAACTATTATATAAATATAATAATAATTTTTTAAACTACTTAACTTATGGGTAACAAAACCAAAACTTATGGGTAACAAAACCAAAATGAATTTAGCATTTTTATGATAAGCAAGAAGCTAGTAAAATTAACCCAAAGGAAAATAATAAATACAAGACTCATAGGATTAAAAACTTCGCAGTGAAGGAAAACTAACCAAATTTGGAGCTTTTGGAAAAATTGTCAAATAAATACTTTTTGGATAGGAAAAATGGAAGGTTTCGGGTGATTTTTAATGAAAAGGTCAAAGACTTTTAACAATAACATTTCATGTTCTAACATACTTCCTTGTTTCGCAGTCTCTTAGATCTCGCCACTTTGGAGTGTTTCTTGCTTAGGTTGTTTTTCATCTTTTCTCCCTTTAGTTCGTACTCCATACTTTAGTCATCAGTTGTGACATCCATTTCCATCATCTTTTCCACTCAGTTCAGCATTGTGGGGGGTGGTTTGCAATGCTTCCTTGGGTGATTCCTTATGCTTCACCATTTTGTTTGATATAAACCATTTTTAAGATTGATCCTCATATCGAGCATCGATTCCTATTTTGACTCAGCGGTCGCAACGGCTTGTGCCCCATGCAATCTGGTGAGATGGATTAGCGTCCATAAGGACACTAATATTATGATGTTTTTGTTGATTATACATGAGTACCTCATCAGGGTTTCTGATTCGAGACTCATTTCAAATGATCAGTTTCTTTGCTTCAGAAGTTTTAAATTTGGATTTCTACATGTATCTTTCATGGTGTTGACAACTTGGGGTTAATTGGCCCTCTTTAGATTTTCGGCCATACTTCATGTGTGGATATTTTAGAGTCCATAGGCCTCATTTCTCCTTTGATGGTTGATGTTGTTTTCTTATGTTTGGAGCCTTTGATCTAGTTCTTCACCAACACCTATTTTTGAAGCATTTATGTGATGGTTGTTAGTGTTTTCCATTCTCGTGCCTCTACAACCAATCCTCTTTTTCTTAAAAATGAAACCATGTTCTTTGAGGTTACTTGGCCCTCTTCTTTAGAGTTTTTCCATACTTCCCGATTGGAGATTTCAATCTCTTCAGGCCTCATGTTATTGTTTTTCGATGCATGTTTGTGGGATCTTCTTTCGTTTCATCTCCAACACCATTTTCAACACTGGAATTTTTCTCTCTTTTGGAGAGGAGCTTTTTCCTACGGGTTTTTCTCCTTTTCTCCAGTTATGAGAGTTTGTACATGGGTACCTTATCAGGCCTTATTGTCAAGACCCATCTTTGTTCTTATTTGTTCCTCCCTACATTTTTATTATGGGGGGGTGTTGGTGTGTTTGTTTAGATTGTATCTATTTCTAAACACATGACAACTATGTGAGTTAAGCTCGCATAGATTCTTTCAACTACCCAACTAATATTAGGTGTTTGTTGGGCCTCCTCATTTCTATAAATTGTGAATATTTCCTTGTAATTAATGACTCATTCATATTCATATTAATAGATTATTATCTGTTAGTATGAGGATCATTCATGATCCGTGTTGATCCCTAGATCACCACACCATTTGTGTTAGTGATGTCAAGGATTTCATAACTATTATGTATTGTTGCATTGGTGTTCAGCCTTATCAAGGATGTTGAGATGAACTCTCTAGTTTCTACTTATATTATATTGTCTTTCTTAAACCCTTTGACGTCGGTTAGGTGACTTTATTGTATTGTATATCTTCATCTTTCAATTTACATGCATTTAACATGTTGAACTTAGTGTGAATTTTGAGTTACAAGTATGCATTTTGTTATAGTCCTCATCTCAATAAGATTTGATTGTCATTGAATTGGTCCATTAGTTCTATTGGTTTGTATGGTCTAAAGCAATTTTGGGTCTTTTCAATGGATTTATGTTCTCATGCACCAAGGTTTTGTGCCGAGGGGCATATGAGGGTTTTTAATCTTTAGAGTATGTTGAAAAGAGGGAAGCTTTCAGACCTCTTGCAAGCCCTTATTTCCTTTCCATCGTTAACATCATTTAATTCAAAAAGAAGTTGAGGGGCATCTTTAATAAGAGACTGTAAGGAATGGTAAAAACTCTATTTTCTTTTATGCTTGGGTTTTCAAGTGTACATTTAGTCAAGTATTTCTTAAAATCTAAATGATAAAAATAACTCTAGGATTCATCATGCCTTGTACTCTTTTATTTTAAAGAATCACAATGGTATTTGGGATAAATAATTTCACGGGAAAATTGTCAGTTGCATTCTTGCTAAGATTGGTTCTAAAAATAGAAAGTCGTATCTAGCATCAACATTGACTTTTCTAGATTAATTGTCTAATTTTGTTTATCAACATGTTACATAGGGTTTATATGTTCTAGCAGAGGATTTAGAGGATCCTTCCTCAATTGATGTTAAAATTCTTGGTATATCGTAGTCTTTATACACTCATGTTGACGATTTTGGTAAACACAATAGTGATATTCAAGATCATTTTACAAAGGAATTTGCAGTAAAGGTGAATGATATCGATGGTTCTAATTTTCATGTTGGGATTTTAGAGAATGTTTTGAAGCATTCGGTCTCTAAGGAATCTATGATTCCAAGAGGAAGACATAATCTTGGCATTTCCAACATTATTCATCATGAATAGGAACTTCAATCTGAATTTACAAGTTCAAATGCAAAAATATCTACTAGTGTATTTGACATGGTAATTAATTATGAAAAATGATCTCATTAGGTGATCACGATTACTACAGATAGTAAGAGGTCCAAAATTTTCTCTAACTTGGATTAATCAATGTTTGCTAATGAGGAGTTCAAAAAAAATTGCAAGTTACGGACTCAAAGAATGTACAATTTTGAACCATTCAGACTAAAAGTTAGATAAATAGAGATGGTTTTGCACACTAATATTATTAACTTGAACCCCCGGATGGGGTGATAGAGGGCTCATCGCGGCACGAAGGGGAGGGTGGCACAAACCAACACAGCATGCTGGCACGTGATGAGCGCGTGCAGCAGCCCACCACCCTCCCGAGAATTTAATGGAGTTTATTATGATTAGAGGGGGAATTAACACCGCACTCCCGCAGGCTCTCCCTCACAAGTGAGTTATACGATGGATTCACCATAGTTGTTTGTCATTTCTCCCTGCCGAGTGCCCGCACAGCTCCTTTGGTCGCGACACAGGCAAGAGGTCCCCCCTGTCTTCCTCCTGCGTTGGTCATTGTTCTACTACATTTTCCTACACACTATCAGTGCAATGAAACGCCCCCGAGGAAGGCCGAAATGGGGCTCTCCCTGGAAGCCCCGTCGACCTCCGGTCACACCTCCCATCTCTCCATCCAGCGAACCCACCCCGTGTTGACGGGCGAAACTGACCGTCCGTCAACTGGGAGAGTGGAACCGGTCCGGGGTTGTCTAAATAACCCAAGCCGTTTGGTATGGACCACCCTGACGAGTTTAACGGCTCCGTTGGCCGCCCTAAGGTTTCGTAAGGAAACCAAAGAGAAAGTGATTT
>ML794756.1:209731-220231 GCA_009831015.1 Picea engelmannii
AAAACCCTAACCCAATGACCTGGATTAGTCCAAAACCCTAATTCCTTAACCGGAAATAGAAAACCATCGGCAAAAACCATGTGCCGAAAACCACCTAATATCATGTGGTCCCGGAAATATGTCGTCCCGGAAATATGTTGGCCTGGCGATAATATGTCATCTCGAAATCGACGAAAATATGTCGGCCCAAAAAAAAATTTTCGGGGGCGTTGCCCTCGAACCCCCCTCGCGCCCGGCGCAGGCGCTCAGGCACTACTACTCGTGCAAAGAATATAACACATACCCAACACTGATGAGAGAAAGGAGATATACTACATTAGATGACATGATGAATGATGCAATTGAAGTAGAAGTAAATTTGATGGCATCATGTTAAGATTAAATACAATCCTGGAACTTACATGAAAAAGGATCAAGAAGAATCACAACCCTCAACTTCCCATTCATCAGATGCAAAATTTGATCTAATGGGAAAAAATATGGAAAAGTTGTCCTTAGATAACAAGCCTGCCATTAGAGATCAAAACGAACTTCAACTCGAGAATCCTAATTTTAGGAGGTTACCAATTAAACAGATGAGACAGAGAGACCAAAGGAATCAAGGTGATCAAACAATCAAACCCCCTTTCCAAAATAACCACGTTGATGAAATTTTTGAGGAATCACTCAAAGATAACATACATTGTTATGATAATGTTGAAACAAATGTATTCCTAACTAAAGAAGAACATGATAAATTTATCGAAGAAAATGATAAGTTTATGCAGGAAATGAATGATATGTTATTAATGGAAACAAAGGAGTATAAGAAGGGGTATCAAAATGATATCATGCATTTTCAGAAGCAATATAATCTCATAAATAAAAAGGTTCTTTCAAACCCTCAAAAGGGGATTCCTCCAAAAGATCCTTAGGCTAATTTACCCTCTTCAAGTCAGCCTAAGAAATACAATTCTACACAGGATGCATTGGAGAAAAGTAATCATAAAGAGGAGGCCCCAAAGAAGGTCCCAGAGACAAAAAGGGATGCAATCATCAAAGAGGTAGAGAAAACTCAGTCTTCTTTTAGTTTTGAAAGTGAGATGGAAAAGATAAAAAATTATGTAAATTTTAATGAGTTGATCAGAAATTTTGAATATAGAAGTCAAATCATCAAAATGTTGAAAATGGAAGAAGCATTTGATACTTTGAATGTGCAAGATGATCATCTTGCAATCTTGTTTGGTCCTCGGGTGGAAGAATGTGGTGATGATGGTGATGTGCCTCCATTTTATGTTAGCATTAAAGTTCATGATATGAATTTACACAATGCAATGCTAGATTTAGAAGCATCTCATAATTTGATGTCGAAGGTGATCATGGAAAAACTAGGTTTGGACATCACTGGACCTTATAAAGACTTGTTCTCTTTTTATTAAAGGAAGGTAAAGTGTTTAAGATTAATCAAAGACCTAGTTGTGTCTTTATCTCAAATCCCATCAAAGAATTTGTCATGAATGTTGTAGTTGTTGGCATCCCTCCAAAGTTTGGCATGTTGTTATCCAGGTCATGGGGTACTAAATTGAAGGCTACATTACAGATGGATATGTCTTATGCAACTATACCAATTTTTGGACAGGAAAGGAGGGTATACATGGAAGTATTGTTGAAATACATGGTGAGTATTCCTATTGAAAATGAGTTTGGTTCTTCAATTTTTTATAATGATATGTGCTTTGAAGAAGAGGATCCAAATGTTCTCAAAGTTCCAAAGAAAGAAGATGAATATAAAAAAGCAATGAAATTTTCAAATCAACAAAATAATGAGGAAGAAAAAATGTGGAATATGAATTTTGATGGAGTTTTTAGTAAAGAGGTATTTGGAGCAGGTGTTTGCATTATCCCTCCAAAATCAAGTTCAAAACTTTTCTCTTATAAATTTGCTTTTGATTGTACAAATAATATGGTTGAGTATGAGGCATTGATCTTGGGGCTGAATACTTTGAAATATTTAGGGGGGAAAGGAATAGTTGTAAATGGAAATTATGAGCTTGTGATTAATCAAGTTAAGGGCATCTATCAAAATAAACATCCTAGGATGATGGAATACTGAAATATAGTTCTTGATGTGCTTGAAAATTTCACAGAATATAACCTTTCAGTGATTCCAAGAGGACAAAATTTGATTTTTGATGCATTAGCTACTTCAACTTATGTTTTCAAGATTCCCATCTTTCCTGAAAAATAATATGAGATCGAAGTCAAGCATAGACCAACAGTACCTGATAATGTCAAGTATTGGCATATTTTTGAGGATGGTAAACAAGTGGTAAGGTTTATCCAAATGACTGATGAGTTTGCCAACACAAATATTGATGAAGAAAATTTCTTTGATCAGGAAGAAGATGCAGACATGTCTCCAAATGTAGATAGTTTCCTAAATCAAATTGTTGGTAAAGACATTGTTCAGTTCAAAAATAATGTCATCCCTAAGGATTTGGTTCCACTAGGAAAAATCCTTGACAATAACGATGTGGCAAGGCATCCCAAAGTCACTCCAAATGATGAATAAATAGAGGATTGCAATATTGGAACTAAGGAAAAACCTAAAATCATCAAACTGTCCAAGACACTTAGCGTAGAAATCAAGGAGAGATATATCATCTTAATGAAGGAGTTTCCAGATGTTTTTTCTTGGAGCTATGAAGATCTGAAGGTGTATGAAACAAATAGTATTCAGCATGTCATTCAAATTAGAGATGACCAAAAACCATTCAAACATAAATTGAGAAGGATTAATCCTTAGATGTTGCCACTCATTGAAAAAGAGGTAAGAAAATTGTTTGATGTCAAGATCATAGTATCTTTGAGATTCTCTAAATGGTTGGCCAACTTAGTTCCTGTCAGAAAGAAAAGTGGTGAAATGAGGTTGTGTGTGGATTTTCAAAAATAGGTTTTCCTCAAAGATAACTATCCTCTTCCCAAGATGGAATACATTTTGTAGAAAGTGGTTGGGTCACAGAAAATGTCAATGCTAGATGGATTTTATGGATACAACTAGATCATGGTGCACCCTGATGATCAAGAGAAGACAACCTTCATAACACCTTGGGACACATTCATGTATGGAAAAAATCCATTTGGGCTTATGAGTACATGGGAAACATTCCAAAGATCTATAGATATAGATTTTGTTGATGAAAAAGATAAGTTCATTGTTGTTTATTTAGATGATATTAATGTTTTTTTAAAATTATGATGATAAGCATTTGCAACATTTGAAACTGGTGTTTGAGAAGTGTAAGAGATTTGGAATTTCATAAATTCCCAAAAAATCAACTTTGGAGTGCAAGAGGGAAATTTGCTTGGTCATGTCATCTCAAAAGAAGGAATAAAGATAGATCACAGCAGGGTAGCTGCAATTCTGAAAATTGATATTCCTAGGAGCAAAAAGGAGGTACAGTCATTTCTTGGAAGGGTGAATTTTATGAGGAGGTTTATTCCCAATATGGAAGAAATCATAAAGTTCATTACCAACATGTTGAGCAAAGGAGAAGAGATAAAATGGACACCAAAAGCTAGAAAATTCTTTGAGTACATGAAGGTGGAATTGACCAAGGCACTAGTATTAGCTATTCTAGACTATGCAAAGGACTTCATCTTATTTTATTTTGCATCAGAAAACACCATTGCAGGGGTCTTGTTGCAGAAGAATGAACAGAATTTTGAAATTCCTATAGCCTACTATAGAATAAATTTAAGAGATTCCCCATTAAAGTACAACATCATGGAAAAGCAAGCATATGCATTGGTAAAATCCTTGAAAGAATTTAGAATATACATTTTGCATTCCCATGTTGTTGCTTGTGTGCCCAATAATGATGTGAAAGATATTCTAACTCACTCGGATCCTGAAGGGAAAAGAGGCAAATGGATAGTGTTTTTTGGGGAATATGATTTGGAGATAAATCCTACAAAGTTAATCAAAGGCCAAGGACTTTCTAAACTAATGAAAAAGTCAAATTATGATGTGTTGGGGATACACTTTATTGCAAATCTGTCAGAAAATTCAAAGGAAGAATCAACACCATAGGTATCTCAAAAGTTTCATGAATCTCCATGGTATGTTGACATCATATATGTTTTGAAAAAATTACAAGATCCTCCTGAACTAAGCAAAACCAAAGCTAGGTGTTTGAAATTAAAGGCAACCAAATTTTGTATACATGATGGTTCTCTGCATTGGAAATATCCAGGGGGAATTTTTCTATATTGCTTGTTAGAAGGTGAGGTAAATTTTTTTATCAAAGAGTTTCATAAGGGTGACTGTGGAGGGAACCACTATTGGAAAACCACAAAGCATAAGATACTTAGAGAAGGGTTTTATTGGCCTAGTATTTTCTATGATGTATACAAGGACATGTCCAGTTGTGATGAATGTCATATATTTGATGTAAAAACGAAGTTGTTTCCCTTACCTTTGAAACCAATTTCAGTTGAAGCATCGTTTAAGCAATGGGACCTTGATTTTATAGGTGATATTCATCCATTGTATTTATTTCAACACAAATGGATATTAATAGATACAGACTATTTCACTAAATGGATTGAAGCAGTGACAACAAGGCAAACCACTGATGTTGTCATTATTCATGTTTTGGAAAGTAATATTTTTTCTAGGTTTGGTTGTCCAATAAAAATAATAATTGATAATGCAGCGACTTTCAAGTCTAAGAGTATGGAAAATTTTTGCAATGATTACAATATAACTCTTGTCCATTCCACATCCTATTACCCACAGGGTAATGGATTAGTTGAGTCATCTAACAAGAGTCTGACAAGAGTTATCAAAAAACTGCTACAGGAAAACAAAAAGGCTTGGCACAAGAAACTCGTATATGCACTATGGGATGATAGGATTACTACAAAGAGATCTATTGCTACATCACCTTTTCAAATAGTGTATGGTACAGAGGCAATTTTTCCTACCTCATTAGGGTTGCTAGTTATGAAATTGTTGCAAGAACAGGAGGTTGAGCCAAATGACATTCAAAGAAGAATTAATCAACTGATTAATGTCCAGTAAATGAGAGGAAGTATACAATAACACATAATTGCATCAGGATAAAATGAAAAAAAATGTTTGATAAGAGGAAAAAAGTTGATTATTTTAAGGTAGATGATCTAGTGCTGAAATGGGATGCAAGGAATGAAGGTAAAGGGAAGCATGGAAATTTTGATCACCTCTATCTAGGACCGTATAGAATTGTAGATTATCATGGAAGCAATGATTATCTGTTACAAGAAATTAAAGGGGATCTCATTGGTGGAGGGCCTGTGAATGGATGGTTTCTCTAACACTACATTATTTGAAGCAATTTAATCTTTCATTCCATTTTAAATAAAAATTTTACTTTTATATGTCGCGGGTGAGGGAATCATTTAGCATAAATTGAAGCTCTAGGTCAAGGCCATAAGGATTTGATGAATTTTTCCAGTGTATGTCAAGTTTCTAAAAGTATTTCGGTCCAATTTTTAAAAGTTAAAGTCTATTTTGAGTTAATATTCCACAGTAAATAAATCCCAATGGTCAGACACATGGTCTATTATTCTTTGTTGCCTCACAGAGAGGACAACATCCCCATTGGAGCCAATGTTAGTGTCATTGTTTTTAATGTATGGTCATAGGTGTGTTAAGAATTTGCAAAAGTCATGCCTTGGTCTTGGGAAGACCAATGCATCCCTATTTTGATTTATTAAGTGTGTGATAATTAGTCATGAGTCTAAAATTGTTACCATATGATTTGATATGGTATTTCATAAAATATTCAAGTCATAAATCAAAGGTCTAGGGGAAGTGCTTTCAAATGATATCATGAGTCATAATGACATATTATGGGAAATATGGGGCCATCATAAGTCATCATGTTGTATGTACTAATATTCCAAAGTGGTTTTCATATTTGGCTTGTAAAGGATCACACGTTGTGTAAGTTCGTTGTGAAAATATTGGCGTACCCAAACTGTCAAATCATTTCAACGGTCTAATCAAGATTTCAAATCAAGTTTCCTTGACATGTGAAATTATTTCCCTCCCCTTTTTTCCATGCAAAATCTCTCCCTCATTAGTTACCTTCCTCTTCCATAGCATATTTTAGAAGACTTGTGCGCTACACAAGCGTCATTCATCACACTACGCAAGATATGTTCATCCTGATAAGAAAAACCATGTCATTACACTACGCATCACATGTTTGTAAACCCTAGCTTTGTCTCTTGTTGTGTAAAGTTCCCTACCTTAACCCTAGCCATCGAACTTATTTTCCTCCATAGTCACAGTGTTTTCAAAATATATCTGCAATATGGAAACTCAAGGGAAGAAGAAATACAATAAGGGAGGGAGCTTTATAATATTTGAGCCACGTAACTTGCAATTAGTAAACTTTGATCCAACAATTAGGGTTTCTTTTGAGCAAGTCGGATGCATGATATTTTTTGAGAAAATTCAGGGGTATAATGTGCAGCTGACAAAGGATTTTACCCTCAACTTCAATGGTTTCCAGACAGAGATTGTTGATCTTACTTTCTAGGTGTCAGAGGAGACAGTAGTTGTTGCAATTGAAATTCCATCTCACGGGGAGATATGGTTCAAAGGTATGCCCCTTGATTCCATATTCTACACTGATTTCTTGGAGCCTAAGTATAAAAAATAGAGTTTTGGCACTACCATTCCAAGAGAGTGCGTATTGGAACACTACAAAAATCTATTAAGAGTGATTCAAATATATTTCACCTACAAGGGAAGGTTTGATAGAGTATATCAGTACCAAATTAGGCTTTTAATTCATTTAACGAGAAAAAACCCTTTGAATTTACCTTTTTACCTACACATAAGCCTAGGTAAAATCTCAGACAAAGTGCAGGCTAAGGTTGATCAAGTTAAATCCAATTTGTTTCATTTCTCTTTGGTGAAATTACTGGTGTTGGAAGAACTTAATAAATTGAACAAGGAGTGGGATTCTTTCCTAGCTTCAGCAAGGATTGCTTTAGACACCAAAGGATATACTCCCCTATCAGCGAAAAAACCATCTCCTTTAGTCCCTTAGGAGTCTAATAGGAGGGAGAAAATGTTTGCATAACAAGACCCTAGGAAAGGAAAAGAAGTTGAATGTACTTCACCAAGCCAGCAAGCTAAGAAGAAAGGCAGTTTATTACACTTTGTTGATGAGATTGTTGAAACACCAAAACTTAGTAGTCCAATTACTAGATCAACAACCAAAATATTACTTGCCCTGCACACATAATCTATTGAAAATACAACTCAAGGTATTGGTAAAGATCAGTTTCAGTCAGTTGAAAATGATGAAATAATTGGAGAATTGCAAGAACAACTTAAGAAAGCTCATCATGTTGCAAAACAGTTCCATTATGAAAACAGGGAGATGAAGAAGAAGATTTTTGAAAGGGTTTCTAGAAATTCAACACCAAAAGATGTATCAGTGTCAAAGATAGAATCAGTGCCAACAATTCCACAAATTTCTAAGGGAAAAGGTAAAGAGAGAGTAGTTGAGGAGAGTCCTAAAACAATGGAGCTTCCCAATCCTACAGCTCCTTTGACAAGATATTCAACTAGAAAATTGATTTCATAACACAAGCTTGTAGAAGAAACACATGCATAGGACCAGTCCATATCAATTGAAAATATCAATACCTCACCGGGAGAAGGTGATTCGTGATCTTTTCATCGAGTGACTTATAAAGAATTGCATTAAATGAGCATCAATTAAAGTGCACCATTAAAGATGGAAAAAATCAACAATGAATAGACATAACCATCAAATATGAACACAAAAAATTGATAATGGAGTTCGTCCATGGTGGACTACATCTCTGGGTCTTGCTCTCAAATGGGTAGGATTTTTCATTAACTCAGCAAAAGAATTTGGCAAAATACATAAGTATAACTCATTCTGAAATTAAGCTGCAGAAATAATTCTTAGATCAGAAAATAGACAACACCATTGAATTTGTGGCGTCGAAGTACCCAAAAATGATTGTCTACATGCCTCGATCTAACTCTAGAACTCCCAGGCCCAAGAAGAAATTTGTCTCGATTTTCATGCCCCCCTGCAACATGCAATTATTGACTGTACTTGCCTTGAAATGCATGCCACATCATACCACACACGTGCCTCCTCTCCCAGGGCTCGGCGGATTCATCTCTTAAATAAATTCTGTAATGTTCAATACAATGTAGGGGTCATTGTCCCCTTGGTTATGGTGTGAGTACTAAGGCATACTATGGGGAGGAGGTCCCGAGGTCAAACCTGTAGGCCTCCCCTCCCCCTTTTGGTTTGATAGTTGAAACAATATATTATATATCTAATGTGTTCCGCCAATTTTGGTGGTGGCTCTATCCAAGGTGCTAACTGTTAGAACGTGGTTGGATTTGGCGTGGTCCTCTAGATTTGGCAGACCCGCCAATCCTTATTTTTTTTCAAAATTTGGATACGGGTTATCATTGTGCTTTTGTCGCCTTCCATGAGGAAACTCCTGATTGGGCCACGTGGTAGACTCCCATCCAACCACGCCATCCCCTTCTATGTCAGCGCCATGTCATTGTACGATTTTCCAACTCTCCATGCCACATCATCATGCTAAGTCATTGTACAGACCGTACGGACTGCCACGTGGAAAAATCCTACTAGTCCACAGATTGGTCCAGAAGTGAAAAATATGGGTGACATGTGGCAGCCTCTGGTGTTGCGATGTCACTATGTTGACGTCAGCATGACCTGTGTCACCTTCTGATCCTTCCATGTGTATTGTACGGATGCTAACGTCATCCATACGGATGTTGACGTTAGCAGTACGGATGATGACTCATCCCCCTTCTCACTGGGCTAGGTTGACCAAACTTTGAATGTGAATATCTTTCAATCCGTAACTTTCTTTGACGAGTCATTTGCATCGTTAGAAATATTGAAACTCTCTCTTCGCGATAATGTCATTTTCATTGAGTTTTGGGAACTTTGAATTTTTTCCCTCTCTCTATCTGCTAAGGCCATTCTGAGCATCGTGAGTTGCCTCTGCGAGTTCTGAGTTGTTCTTAGCCTTCTCTGGATCCTTTTGGGATCACTCCTTCCCACTGAGAGATTTTTGGACCACCAAAAGCTTTCATCAATCAACAGATAAGTGAGGGAAGATTTCCCTCACTTTGTCCTTCTCAATCCACTTTGCCTTGCTCAGATGTGTGCCCTTTGATCCTACTCGAAGATAATCAACATCAACCCTACATGAATTCCTCGTCCTTTTGTCCAGGATGATATATTCCTATAAATCATTCAAGTACTCAAGATAAAACTCATCAATTGAAGGTATTGAAACTTCATCATCATGATCCATGATCATGGGAGGCTCAAAAAATTTCAAGTTCTCTATGTTCACAACTGATTAAATCTGCATATAAGGTGGAAGATCCATATGAAAATCATTTTTACCACTTTTCTCCAAGATAGTGAAAGGTCCATAATGAATGGGCTTGAGTTTCTTGCCTTCACCCTTCAATCTCTCCTTGTTAATGTGAAGCCATACCCGATCTCCAACCTGGAACTGATGATCAACCATGTGTTTGTCATGATGAGCTTTATACTGTGCTTGACTTTTCTCCAACTTTTCCCTGACTACCTGGTGCACCTGTTGGATCCTTTGGATAAACTTGCAGGCTCTGTCATGTGTTATTTCTTCATTCATATTTGTATCTTTCCCATACATCGAGTCCAAAGGTGTAAATTCTAACCTTGTACAATATCTACTGCAAACTGATATTCAGAAAATAACAGAAAAGATACAATGGCAAATACAAACATTACACAAAGATTTTTCACCTGGAAACCCAAACCGGGAAAACCAACATATATTATATTCATACATTGTGTTACACTATTTATAATACAATATACATATAGGAGCCAACGGCATCCAAAACCCTAACCCAATGACCTGGATTAGTCCAAAACCCTAATTCCTTAACCGTAAATAGAAAACCATCGGCAAAAAACCATGTGCCAAAAAACCACCTAATATCATGTGGTCCCGAAAATATGTCGTCCCGGTAATATGTCATCCCGGAAATATGTCGTCCCGAAATATGTCATCCCAAAAAGAAAAAAAAATCGGGGGCGCTTCCCCCGAACCCCTACGCGCCCGGCGCAGGCGCTCAGACACTACTACTCGTGCAAAGAATATAACGCATACCCAACATTCTCCCACTTGTTGTTTTCTTTGCACACAGGGGGTTATAAGGTTACATAGTCAATAATCCAGGGCAACAATGCCCATGGATCCTCTACACCAAGAGAACTTCTCAGTGCTCACCGATTTTGTTAATGAATCTGCAACATTCTTCAAAGTGTCCACCTTCATCAGTGATACTTTCTTTTCTTCAATCATGTCTCTTACAAAGTGATATTGAACATCAATGTGCTTTGTCTTTGAATGATAAGCAGGGTTCTTTGCCAA
>ML794757.1:0-11827 GCA_009831015.1 Picea engelmannii
AAGAGTTGAGTTTTATAAATTACAACAGTTTCATTTGTTAGCATGTCCCGATTGATGGAAGAGAGAGTTCCCATTAAGAACTAATTTTGACTTTGACGCACCTGAGCAGCTACAACAACATTCAAACCCTCGACAGAAATCGATCCAGCTCCCACGCAACAATCAAACCCTCACATAACAGCTTAGCCCTCACAAAAAAACGATCTCACGGCTCTCACAGAACAGATCGGCCCTCATAGAAAAATGATCTCACTCGACGGTAGAACAGAACAGAAAAATCGGTTCGTTTTTTATTTGGAAAATCTGACTAGATTGTTGCGTTGCAATGTGTTTTTCCCTCGCTGGAGATAGACGATCTGCAACCTATCACACAAATGACATGTCTATGCATCAACACGCGTAAAATCGCCTCAAGATCTTGGATCCTAGGTTTGCCAGTTGTGTTTGTTGGCCAGATTTGGGCGTTTTTCAAACTCATGCTAGGTATATATTTTTTAAAGGGTTTATATGTCAATTAAATAAAAAAATAAAAATAAATTATTTGGAATATTCTATGAATCATACATATTCATTGGGAGATACAAGCAAGCAAAACTGGCTTTGTATTTTTCATTAACAATTTGATGATATTTGTAAATTGAAGTAATTATCTTACTTCAAAAGGGACCAACACAAGAACATTACAAAGTGGGGATCACTATAAAGCTTTCATGCACACTATATTTTAAAAGGAAAAGCCAGTATTCATATTATATATTTTGTAATTTGAAGGGGCGTTAAGAGAGTAATACAGTTTTTGATGTAATTGAAGTACTTTATTACTTCAAGTGGAGCAAGAAGGTCTTTTTTAAGGAGAATGTAAAGTGGGGATTAAGGATCATTATTCAATTTTTCAAGCAAGTTGTATTGAAGTATTATTTTACTATGGGGAATTGAAAGAATTTGAAATCCTTATTTCTTCTGTATTTACGGAGAAATAAAAGGGATTAAGAGTCAAATTTTTTAAAGTAGATTGTACCATATTCTTTACTCAAGAGTTGATTAGAGTTTACAAAGCTCAATCAATATCTTTTCCAAGCGACTATACGAGGGTCAAGGCCAAACCTTGATAGTTTGTCTTTTTGCAATGTGTGGTGTTTTTTGTCATTTTCTTTTGTGGTGTATTATTTATGACGTATATTCTTTCTTTTTAAATAAACATTCACAATGTCCAAACTTATAAATTTTTTTCCAAGTCTGACAAACTCGAAGGCTCAAAAAATTACAAAGCATGGAAAATGTTGATGTTTTATATGATTCTCATCTCTTGATAGTTATTGCCTTATGATTAATAACAAGATTCACTTTCATACACCAATTATCATAACATAACTATACACTAAAACTATCAATTATAAAAATGCAACAGCAATAATAAGATCTAGAGATATTAACCATGCACGGTAGACACAAGAACACAAGAGTTTATCTTAGGAAACCCAAACTTGGGAGAAAACCCAACAACCTTTCTCTAGAAGAATTCAGTCCAAGATATTACCAGTACATCACCATCAATATCCAAAATACCATACAGAGAAGATCCTCCCCAAGGATAGCATCACTAAGACGTAGCTCCTCAATAATATGACCAAGAATAACCAAGAAAGAGCTTCTCCAAGTGTAGTGCACTCTGCAAGATTACCAATAACCCCAAAATAGTGAAACTTCCAAAACTGCAACTGCAACTTCCTTGTGTGCACTATAGAAGGAGTTGTCTGATTGTCAAAATGAAATGAGCCAGTCTTATATTGATACTGATCCGGGCACCATTATGGGGACGACTTCTTATTTTTGAGTCTTCAATTTTTTTATTATTTTTTCTATGGGGCTGACATCTTTTCTTGGGTCTTCACTTCTTCCTGGGGCTTCTGTAATGGTGTAGATGGGTCTTCTTGTACTTTCTTATGGAGAATGACAGCCAAAAGTTGCAAATCTCCAACACTCCCTCTCAACGAGGGAGGCATTCTCCATACTTGGATTTCTTTTGTCATATAAATGTTGTCTTCATGAGCCACGTTTATGTGCCATCTCTGCACATGTATTCCATCCCATAATATGCATGTGATAGCATCTCAAGTCCATCCACTCCTTGATAGGATAAGGACTACACCTAGGACATTCACCACTAGCAGAGCCCCGTGAGTGAATGAATCATTACCCTTAGTCATATCAGGACTAGCATATCCCCATGCATGACCAATATGGGATAATGTCTTCCTAATGCGTATCTGGGTCACTCACCACTAGGAAAGTCATGTGGATGAGTGAATCATTCTCCTTTGGTCATATTAGCACTAACATAGCCCCGAGCATGACCAATCTAAAAACAATGTCTACCCGAACCTGGAGAACATCAACATACCTGGAAGATTCACCACTTGTAGAGCCCTGTGAGTGAATGAGTCATTCTCCCCTTGGTCATATCAACGCTAGCATAGCCCCATGCATGACTAATCTAGGGGAATGTATGCCCAATGTTATCAACATACCTGGACCATTCACCACTAACAAATCCCCATGAGAATCATTCTTCCTTGGTCATATCAACACTAGCATAGCCCTGTGCATGACCAATCTAGGAGAATTTATGCCCAATGTTGAAACATCAACACTCACCACTAGCCAAATCAACATGGCTAATCCTGTGTATCATCCTCCTAAGCCAAATCAACATGGCCACTCTGGGAGGATATCTAGAATTTTCTTATATGTGGATAAGTATTGGAGCTTCACTACTCCTTTCTATACCATGTCTCGGATGAATACCTGAAAGAAGATTCTGAAGCCAAGCTTTTGAAGCCACACTACTTCACAACATGCGATACTGACTAGGATATACTCCTTTGATGTATTGAGTGCTACATAAGCTTGCTTCCAGCTTATCCCAAAAATCGTAACTGATTCCAAGCCGAATTACCACCCTGAGGTGCTCAGTATGTCTACTGCACTTCCTACTCAATCAGAATCTATATATCTCTGCAACCTCACTTCATCACCTGAGAAAAACCATATCCAAATGTACTGTACTTTGCTTCCACCCACTAGAACTACCTTGGGTTCAACCAAATACTAGCTCAGGGTGCTCACTGCAAAGAAAATATTTTTCCTGGCATTAACCATGTACATAAAGGATCCAATTAAGTTCATGTACATCGTGGGATCCACCAAATATGAATATGAAGTAGAATCACTCAACTTCTTCATATTTTTTTTATCATAGGTGTAGTCATGGAATTGCAGTCCATAATATCAAATCTCATTAGTAATATCACATTTGATCTCGTCACACCTCTAATCCAAAGAGTACATTCGCCCATGATCCTCCATCTTGAAATCTGAGGGCAAATCCCTTTGTCACTAGAGTAAGTCTTGTTGTCTAGTCTGCCTCACTGGTTGCTCCCTTTGTGACCGAGACAAAATCCAAATCCAATCCTCGTGATTGGCTACCTCCTCTGTCACTATAGCAAGATCACATCTCATCGAAGCCTCCTCAAATCATGAAACTTTTCTACTAGTCTTGGAAGATGTCTCTCTCCCACCTGAATCTAAGGGGGAACTCTCTCTGAATGAACGACTCTTCCTCTGATTCAATTGATTCTCTCTAAGATCAGGATCACTCTGATTCTGTACATTCTTGGTTAAAACCAAGCTCATCAAGTATCCATCTAACTTGGAGTACCATTCTCCCTCTGAAATATGACTCCCTCCAAGTCTGTACAATATTTAGATCCATCTAGTTGCTTTGCATCTTCTGAAGTTTGATCTCCAATGAACTATCTTGGGAGGATACTCCTCCCTACTAGATCTCGAGGGATGAATCCCTCTGAACTGGTATTAGGTGGGGATGTTTTCCACACCTCTAGTGTAGCCACTTGCTCCTCCTTGTCAATCTTAATGTGGAACACTCTGTATCCCCCAAAAGTTTCCTTCTTTTCAGAAGGTTCTAACTTTTTCTTTTTCACCTTCTATATATGGATGTATATTTTTATGTATACAAATCCATGTATGGATAGCCTACTCCATGTCTCAAACTAGATACCATCTAATCCATTGCCTCCTGCAACAGTCACTATAGATGCCTCTTAGAGCTACTACCCGTGACCTGTCCGAAACAAGATTAATAGCAAGGGAAAATAATAGACAAGAGCAATATTCTTATGAATAGGAAATAGGAACAATAATAAAAAATGGGAAACATGAACAACAATTTTCTAGTGTTGTTATCAATCATTCCTCTGGGGAAACTTTCCCAGGACAAAGACAACAACCAAGAGCATCTCCTAGAAGAGATCAATTTCATCTTGTAAATAAGTGCATCATTACTACTAAACAATGAGCCTTTACATAATGATCATTGTACTAATAATATTCAAAACATTTGATAGAAAAAGTACTTAGTAGTAATAGAACTCTAAAGACCGTTGTCCTGGCTACAATATTTATTTAAGATGCAACAATAAAAATATTAAAACCTGATATGCAAACCTTGAGTCTTAATTGCTAGGGAGGGTGCATTATTACTCTTAATGCATTAGATCATATGATCCATTTGGGTCATTGCTTGGACAAGGTCCCTTGTACATACCCTAAAAACACCCTCATATTATGCTAAATAATATAACTTGGACACATATATATAAGTGCATACCTATGAAATTTGTAGCACCATCTAGCTTATTTTCTAATCTCAAGGTTTGCACAACTGGAAACTGCAACTCGCAACTAGAAACTGCAACTGTAGCTAGAAACTGCAATTGCAACTGTAAATGGAAACTACAACTGCAACTGTATAGTGGCAATATTTCAACTAGCTCTGATACCATGTTGATGTTTTATATGATTCTCATCTCTTGATAATTATTTCCTTATGATTAATAACAAGATTCACTTTCATACAAGAATTATCATAGAATAACTATACACTACAAATATCAACTATAAAAATGCAACGGAAATAACAAGATCTAGAAATATTAACCATGCATAGTAGACACAAGAACACAAGAGTTTATCTCGGGAAACCCAAACTGGGAGAAAACCCAACAATCTTTCTCTAGAAGAGTTCAATCCAAGATATTACTAGTACATCACCATCAATAGCTAAAATACCATACAGAGAAGATCCTCCCCAAGGATAGCATCACCAAGACCTAGCTCCTCAATAATATGACCAAAAATAACCAAGCAATAGCTTCTCCAAGTGTGGCACACTCTCCAAGATAACCAATAACCCAAAAATAGCGACACTGCCAAAACTGCAGCTGCAACTGCCTTGTTCACATCGTAGAAGGAGTTGTTTGAATGTCAAAATGAAATGAGCCAGTCATGTATTTATACTGATTTGGGCGTCACTCTAGGGATGACTTATTATTTTTGGATCTTCAATTTTATTATTAGTTTTCCCGTTGGGTCGACTTCTCTTCCTGGGTCTTAAACTTCTTCCTTGGTATTCTGTAATGGTGTAGATTGGTCTTCTTGTACTTTCTTGTGGAGAATGACTGCCTGAAGTTGCAAATCTCCAGCACTCCCTCTCAATGAGGGAGGAATTATCCATACTCTGATTTCTTCTGTCATAGAAAGGTTGTCTTCATGAGCCATGTTGATGTGCCATCTCTGCACATGCATTCCATCCAAGAATATGCATGTGATAACATCTCGAGTCCATCCACTCCTTGACAAGAGAAGGAATACACCTAGGAAATTCACCATTAGTAGAGCCCTATGAGTGAATGAATCATTACCCTTGGTAATATCATCACTGGCATAGCCCCGTGCATGACCAATATGGGATAATGTATGCCTGATGCTTATCTAGGCCACTCACCACTAGCAAAGCCCTGTGGATGAGTGAACCATTCTCCTTTCGTCATATCAACACTAGCATATCCCCATGCATGACCAATCTACGAAGAATGTCTACTCGAACCTAGAGAACATCAACATACTAGGGCCATTCACCTCTAGTAGAGACCCGTGAGTGAATGAGTCATTCTCCCCTTGGTCATATTAACACCATCATAACCCTGAGCATGACCAATGTAGGGGAATGTCTACTTGATGCTATCAACGTACCTAGGCCATTCACCACTAACAGAGTCCCATGAGTGAATGAATCATTCTCCCTTGGTCATACCAACACTAGCTTATCCCTATGCATGACCAATATGGGAGAATGTCTGCCCGATGTTGAAACATCAACACTCATCACTAGCCAAATCATCATGGCTAATCCTGTGTATCATCCTCCTCAACCAAATCAACATGGCCACTCTGGGAGAATATTTGGAATATGCTCATCCATGGATAAGTACTAGAGCTTCACTTCTCCTTTTTGTACCATGTCTTGGATGAAGTCCTGCAAGAAGCTTCCGAAGCCACACAACTTCACGACTTGCAATACTCATTGTGATATATTATATCTTTTCTTATCCTAGAAATTGTAACTAATTCCAAGATGAATCAACACCCTGAAGTGCTCAATCTGTATACTGCACTCCCTCCTCAATTGGAATATGTATATCTATGTAGCCTCACTTCATCACCTGATACAAACCATATTCAACTGTACCATGCTTCATTGTGACCCACTGGAATTGCCTTGGCTTCAACCAAATACTAGCTTAAGGTGCTCACTGCAAAGAAAATATTTGGCTTGGAATTAACCAGGTATATTAAGGATCCAATCAAATGCTTGTACATTATGGGATCCACTAAATCCGATTCTGAAGAAGAATCACTCAACTTCTTCATATTTTTCATCACATGTGTAGTCATGGACATGTATACCATCATATCGAATCTCATCAGTATCCTATGAAAGAGGAAGATCTTATTTGATCTCGTCACACCTCTGTTATAGTCCAAAAATTCCACATCTGTGCATCCAATACATTGGCCCATGCATTTGTATACTTTTGCAAACAAATTGCTAAGGTTTCCTTCTAAAAAAACACTTTTTGGATAATGTACATGCCCTGATGCACTATTATACTGCGTACACACGCGTGATGCATGCTAGCTAGCCCGCATACATATGCTTGTTGCATGCTAAGTATCTCGCGTTTACCTCCAAAAGTTGCAAAAAATATAAAATTGCATGGATTCTGATGGAGTTTACGGGCTATGGAGAGTTTCCTAACCATTTTACCCCTTTTATCTTGTCCCCAAACTAAATAACCATCTTTTTATCATATAAAAAGAGGTCTAGGGGAGTCATTTAGACATATGAACAAGAGAATAAGAAAACTCTTCCAAAATCCTTTCCCTCTTATTGCCCAACTTTTGCATCTTGCTCTGAGTTTTATCCTCAACTTTCCCCTCCAACTATTCTTCCTATGCAACCCTTCCTTCTTCCCTTGATGGAATGTTGGTTGTGAGAATACTATGTGGGATTGGTGCACTTGGTTCCACGACAAAGGAGCCCGGACTTGGTTCATAGAACGATCTTTGCAAGCACAGGTTGTAACCTTTCGTCTTGTATATGAATAAAAGAGATTATCTTTGTCCCAAAACGCTATGTGTACATGTTCTTGTCTATTATGATCATTTACATTAATATTTAGGCTTTTGAGTGATTTTTAGAGATTGTATATGTTGTTTTGTTGTATTCTTAACCCCTTGCAAGTAAACTTTGGGAGGAGATCTATGATCTAAGAGGAAACAATAAGTGAAAGAGGTATACATCAATAGTAAGGATTCAAGGTACTCTTATTAGCCTTCTCTTCTCTCTTTCTCTTACCACTTAGTCTAGATTGTTTTGGGGTGGATTAGAGATAAGTCAGTATTTTAAGGGAGTTATCGATTTTCCTATTCCTTAGACTTAGTTTAGGGAGAATTTCCCCATAGAATAATTGGCGACTCCAGTGGGGAGTCTCTCTAGGGTCTTAGTGGGAGATCTTGGTTTGATTTGATTTTCAGTTTATTTCTGAGTTTTCTGAGTGTTTTGAGTAAGGTTGGGTCTCTGGTCACCTTCCAGGTGCCTACAAGCTTCCCTTACCCAAGTTGTATGTCCATATTTATTTTTAAAATTTGTAGAGGTGTATGCGCTTCTTTTCTCTATACAACACATGTACATATGCATTCTGCATTATATATAGCCCACATACATACACAGGTTGGCTATGCACAACATGCATCTTTGTTGTTTTGGAATTTTTTTCAAAAAGATTTTCCTTTTCCTACATGAAACTTGTGGTTCCCAGGTCTTCCTGAGTTCCGAAAGATTTTGTTGTTTGGGGTTTAGAAAATTTACAGGCTCAGAGTGTTTATGAAATAAAAAAAAGAAATCTTGTTGTCTTTTTGTGTTTCCAAGCATTTTTGGCTTATTTTTAGCTTGAATTTTAAGAAATATGAGTTGCATTAAAAAAAAATTATTCCTTATGGATGGGGGGGCGGGGGCACATGAATCGTGTATTCTGCAGTTTATTTTATCATCTTTTGTTAGTTATGCTTTGATTGAAAGAAAATAAATTAAAAAAAACTATTTTTTTAGGTCTCTTTCTTTCTTTGCATTGTTATTTGAAAAAGAAAAAAGAAATAGCATAAGGTTGTGTTTTCTTCTCATCTTGAAAGCATTTCAAAAGAAAAATAAGAAAGAAAATACTTTTGTTTGCTCTTTTGTTTCACTCGAAAGTTGCAATGTGCATCTTGCATGGAAAGGATAAAAGATTGCATCTTTATATTTGAAGGATTGTTCATGTTGTTAGCTTGAATCTCTTTTCCGTTTGTAGAATTAGTGTAAAGTCTTATTTTCCAGTGTTATAATAAGTTTCATTTTTGCAAGAGTCTCAAACAACATAAGTTGCATTTCCATTCCTTGAGTAAGAAAATCCTTAAAATGAATTGTCTAATCTAAAATATATTAGTAACACTTTTTCTAGGGTTTGCCAATAGCTTAGGATAGGGCCTTGGATTAGGTGTGGAGAGATAAACTCTCCAAGGCCAACCAAAACTTAACTTAGGTGTTTGTGCTAGGGTGTGAAAAATCCACCTTGTAATTAATCAATCCGAGAAGCTCCTCTCACATAGGAGTCAAACATGAGGTTGTGTGGAGGACGATGACAAAGATATCCACTCCTAATCTTGACAAATAGTTTGGGAGAGTGTGTATTGGGGGTGCATCATGTAGTGTTACTGGCCTAACTTGTGTCAGACCTCTAAGACACTTGAATCCATCCAAGGTACTCTAAGAGTGATTCTGGCGCTGTTTTATTTTAGGCCTCAAGAGGATCTTCAGGCTTAGTTACCTTGCCCATACACTCGCCCGACCGTCGATTGTACTCCCTTGGTTGTTGATTACAAGTTGGTGGCCTAGCTTCCATTATATAGGTTGACACATAGGTGACTGCGAGGGGTGTATCGCGGTACCTGAGGAAAATTTTGTATTCTCCAGGTGACACCCGAAGGGACCGTTGGTCGGAGGTCTAGGTAACTACTTCTCATGGCCAATTGTTTTCCTTTGTGAATTCTTTGGATGATTAGGAATTCATCTCCATGGGTTGGAAGCATTCATGAGGTTCATTTGTTTGGCTTGTATCTTTTTAGAATCTTCTTCTTAGTGGTGTTCTCTGTTGTCCCTAGTTTTCCATAGCGAGTTAGTTAGTAATTTCTTTGGTTCTCTGAACTAAGGTGGTAGACCGCCCACTCCGCCAGTCGTGAGGATTTTCGGTCTTCCACTTAGAAATGTGGAGCCGCCTCCTTATAGGTGTATATTTTTATACCACTGATTTACCAAATTCAGTGTGTGAGACTTTTACGAACTTCAATGATCCCGCAAGGGAAGAACTTGTGCATAAGATCTTCATGGCCAAAGTTCCTAGCAATACTAACCAAGGAACCCTTTCGTAAGGGGATTCTTGTGATTTTCCTTTCTTTAGAAACATTAATGTCCCTTTGATGGCCACTTTGTACATTCATAGTTTGAATGTGGGACTATCGGTTTGGTTGGGTACCATTCCAAATGTCCTAAATTATCTTGTCACTTCTCAGTTAAGCACCTTATGTCATGGGCATCATGTTGATGTTCCTTCATAAAAAAAGTCCACTCTTCCTCCTTATGCCTTCTCTGGTGAAAGTCTAGCTACTAGTAACCGGAAGTCTAAATGAAATAGAAAGATGAAGAACAAGAAGAATAAGTCACCAAACTTTGCGAGTCATGTTGGAGATAGGTCGTTAACCTCTGCAAGTCATGTTGAATACCAACACCCATCCTCTGCAAGTTATGCTAGGGAAAAAAGTCCATTCACTCCTAGTCATACTGTCGATAGGTTTGTAGCCTCTGCGATTCACTAGTACATATTGTAAAAATTTTGACGTTTTATTTGCGGCGTTATGGACAAAATTGTCCATATTGTCGCAAAATAGAAGAAATTAAAAAAAAAAAAATCATATTGCCCGATAACGTCGGTCTTGCCACGTTGACGTCTCTCTTGCCACGTTGATGTCTCTCTTGCCATGCTAACATCTCTCTTGCCACATTTTCCACTAGAATGTCTCTCTTGCCACATTTGTGACATAGATGTCGTTCTTGCCACGTTTGTGAAGATTTATGTCACAATTGCGACGTTTTGGAAACTAGGTTTTCCTCTCCAATGATCACCTTAGTATGTTGACCAAGTCAAAATACTAACGGTCATTTAGGTTTTTTTCACGTCCGAATTGCGACGTTACAAAATCTATAAATATGTTGCATTTGATGGATGTTGCGACAAGTTTGCTATAATAACGACGCTTTGGGGTCATAGTAGTTAGTGGTTAGAATGTTTGAGGGTGTGATTTCCATGTCATGGGTTATAGGGGTAAATGATTATAGTGTGTAAAGGGTTAGAATCTATTTGGGACCATCATGAAAATTTGAGTGTCAGAGCATTGAGTACTTGAGAGGTTGGATGCCAAGTGAGTAGTAAAATAGTATCATGAGAAAAGCTTCCTTAAGCCTTAATGGAAACTAGTGTGCTAGTTGTAGGTTTAGAACACGTGTAGGTTATTAAGATGGTCAATATGAGTCAACCACATTAAATATGGTCAAATATAGTCAAACATGATGAATTATGCTCAATGATGGTCAACAATGGTCAATGGAGATCAATATCGTCAATAAGGGTGAAGGGTTAGTTGGTTACTAGAGTGAATGTAATAGGAGGGTCATGGGTTAAGGGATTAGTAAGTTACACAGTTAATGGATTAGTGGGTATGTTTTGATGAAGTTAGTGGGTCAAGGGGTTATGAGATGGGTTCAGTGGGATTAAATAGTTACGAGGTTCATGGGGTCATGCATCAACCATGGTCAATATAGTTAACGATGGTCAAATATGACTAGTGGGTTACTAGGTTCATGGGATTGGGTCAACATATTAAATCATGATTGTGTTCGAACTCAAATGGGTTAATGCCAACCATAGTGTATTAGAGGATTATTGTGTTTGGGGTCATAATGTGTTAGGCGTGATTGCATCGGGGATAATAGTGTATTAAGGGGTTGTTGTGTTCATGGTCACAATGTTATGGGGATAGTGCATCTCTCTTGCCACGTTTGTGACATATACGTCGTTCTTGCCACATTTGTGAATATTTATGTCACATTTGTGACATTTTGAATGGCATTGCTCTGCGACCAATGTTTTACCCAACATGAATGAATTTTACTACAAATTTTACTCAATCTATTGTCCAAAATACTTATCATCATCAAAATTTAATTCAACCCTACTTAGACAACCAAATATGCAATGTTTGTCTTCATGTATGATATTATTTGAGAAGTGTTGTAATAGCAGGGTATATTACATAT
>ML794757.1:11927-22079 GCA_009831015.1 Picea engelmannii
TGTTTCAATAGTTTGATGAGGACATCAAGATAGGATTATGATTTTAAATATTAGGAATTTGATCTTAAAATTCTATTATGAGTATCCATTGGTTGAGTGATGATGGACCTTTTGTGCTAGTTGAATGATTTTTTCTAGTTGAATCTTTGATTTTTCTGTTTCCTAGGATTGAAGTGAGATATAAAGGGTGTTAAAAATCCGTATACCTTATGTATTTTTTGTGTTAAATCAGAACTTGAAAATGACTTGTTCATTAATTGTCCATAATTTTTGACAACGAGAGGCAATAGGTGTGGGGGGATAGTCTGTGATCATGAAGGGAATATTATTGTCCACTATGCTTGGGGGTTAGGGAACACTTCAAACAATACCTCTGTGGTATATGCTTTGTGGCAAGGTAATACCATAGAGGGAGTAATACCACAAAACTAGATCAGTTTAAACAGTAAACCATGATTTATACCCAATGTGAGGGCGGATTCGCTACCAGAAATTTCCGTATTTCTGGAAATGGGGAAAATGGAAGCTTGGAGCTCCAAAATGCAAGAGTGAAATACATTTTTTTTCTTCTCTCCCTCATAAAAACCCAGGCTAACCCTCTATACTATTTTTAAAAAAAAAAAATTAGGGACGAAAAATAAAAGTTAAAAGAAACCACTCCAATATAAAAAAATCGCCCAATAAAAATTTGGAACCCCTTTAATTTCACCCCTGAGCGAAATTTTGCCTCTAAAATCACCCATGAAGGAAAACCAACAATTTTGGATTGAAAACTAGAAAAAATATTATTTTCTTAATGAAAATTTCAATATGAGATGCATATATTGCACAATCCAAGTGTAGTAGGATTTTTTCGGGTTGTTTAATCTCATTATTGAATTAACATCGAATATCAAGAAAAAACGAATCACCAATGAAAATTGGAGAAGGAGAAAAACAATGACTGGGAAGGAAATGCAAATTATTAGATACAATTTGTGAGTGAAAATGAGGTGGGACTCGCGCCCATTCAAGGTTTTATGCTCGCACCCAAATAAACTACTTTCAAGGAGACTCAAGCCCTTTCAAGGAGACTCGCGCCCTAGGAGATAGCTTGTGGAGGGCACAGGGAGAGAGTTCACTAGATGCAAGGTTAGAGAGAGCTCACGGAGGGCACCGGGAGAGAGAGCTCGCAGAGGGCATCAACCAGGAGAGAGAGATCGCGAAGAGAATGGTAAGTTGTTAAAAATACTTCTCTGTATTCTGCTCAGAATGGTTACTTGAAAAACCCTCCCACACTTTGGTTCTGAACCCTCGACTTGATTCTGGAATCAAACAAACCCTTACAATAACTTGAATCAAACCCTCAACTCGATTTCTTCAAACCTGACTTAGTATATTTCTTCCACAACTTGGGCCAAAACCTCGATTTTCTCTACATAGAAAATCCTTCCACAACTCGGACTAGAAACCTTGGCCCTGGTTTTCTTCGAACCTGAACTTAATAACTCTTTCCACAACTCAGATTAGAACCTTGGGTATGATCACTTTGAATCTCTTCCATAACTTGGGCTCGAGACGTTGACTTTCTTGCTTCATATCTCTTCCAGAACTAGGCCCAAAATCTTGGCTTGCTCTGAGCTTGGTTTAATGGAAATCCCCCCATAGTTGATGGTAATGGTTATGAGGATCAAAGTAATGTTTGGGTCACTTCTCATGCTACCAAATGTGTGGAATACCTGACAGCTACAAAATGGGTTTTCATGGATAACCAAATGTGTGGAAGCCCTGGCAACTAGGGATAACTAGTGAAAAGTCAAGGAGGGAAGTAGAAAGTAAAGGTAGACAAATTTAAGTATTCTCATGTTTTCTTATGGTTAATGTAATTTTTGTTCAATGTTGTTAGTATTTGACACAACCTTCCCCACTCCTTGGAGAACGATCGCTCTCACCAGGACCTTCTTGTCTCTCGGCCCGAAGAGTATCAAGACTCTTCTATTTCCCTATCGGGAAATTTGCACCCACAGTTTACATCGCTTCAATCCCCCTTCTTTGATCTATCGAAGGATCAGAACTTCGCTGCTTCCGGATTTCTCTATCTATCCTTTGGGCTCTCGGACCCCGAGACCTGAGATGTGTCAATCGACGTCGCCTTCTCTCTTTGTTATCGGAGCTTCGCTATATCGCGACTTCGCGATTCACGATGATCAACACTTACGGTTCCAACCGCCGATGCGCGATGCGCCGAGATACCGATCTCGCGATCTCTCTCTTTCGCATTCTCGCCACTTGCGAGACCAATATCTTAGCCCTCCAATTTCTAAGACCCGATGTCCCAAGATCACCTGCCACGTCCCCACTCTCGTGGTCCCCGTGATCTACGAAATTTCTTGGGGCTTCGCACCTCGTGATCTCCACGGCCAAATTTCCAATCGCTTTCACGCAAAACACCGATATGCCCGATCCACGAATAGAGCCACACTCTCCGTGATTCTGATTGACACCCCTACTCTTCTGGACTTTGAACTTCTTCCACCTACACTGTAGACTTCACGTCCACTTTCCTCCTTACAAAATCCTCGAACAATAAGTGTCTCTCCGCGAGACTTGTTTGCCAACCTACGACTCGACTGTTCCACCTGCTCACGCAACTTGGCTCTGCTGTCCTTCAACAACTCTGAAGGCCCATCTCTCCTGAGCTTCACGACTTCAATTCCCTCAGGAAGAAGCTCTTGCACACACACTCCTTGCGGCAAACCTTCAAAACATGCTAAGTGGTTGAAGCTTTCGACCCTGCGCACTCCTGCAGCAACAGTCTTCAACTCTTTGCTCAGAATCTCAACTCTGAGTTTTCGTCTAGCCTGCACATGCCTTGCATGGCTTCGGTGCCAAATTTTCACTCTCGAGATATGAGAACAAAAGCTATCTCTAAGTAAACCCTGCAGTCACGCACTCCTTGTGGACAAATTCAACTGCACTCCTTGCATGAATCTTCTGGCTCACTTAGAGAAACAATTGAAACTCATTCTATCATTCACTCAAACTTCAATTTAATCATGAAATCACATACACAACATATAAAAGCAAATGTATTACAGGAAGCAAATACTTATGAGCATAACATCAACACACAAAGAAATAACACATAACCATGGAATTGAATCAAAGACTTCTCCTATTAATTCAATCTCTGTACATGGGTGTTCTTCATACAATTCTCTATTTTGATCTTCTCTTCTTGCTCCTGAATGAATGAATCCCCTTACAATTTACAAAGGAGGGTGTCTATATTCGATTCTCCCTCTCGAACTCCTAAACTATCAAATCTATAATTAAATTTCCTATCTAACAACATTAAGTCTATTAAATGCCTCAGGTACCTAAGGACGAGAGATTATCCGCTCAAGGTCCATTACAATATACAAAGTGCGCTTAATTAACTCTAACCATTAATGTTTGGCGCAACCATATCAAGGTGAAATTCAAAAAGAAGTTTTTTGGCTTGTCCAGCTGTCCTCTGCTCTTGCGCTGGCTCGCTTGACGTGAGCGATGCTCCTGCATCATACTCCCTGGCTTGAAAAATTTCATGGGATCCTGTCCATGAGCTCCTGCACGGTCTATCCATGCTTCTGTATCATCGCTTCGTTCTCCCAGCTAGCATCTTCCACTGGGTGGTTCTTCCACTTGACTAGGTACTCAAAATACTCCATCTGTGGCTTCTCTGCAACTGGTAATTGCTTCTGCCACTGGACCACTGGTTCCTCAGTTCCAATCTCTGCTTCTCCAACCTTGTATGGGTATAAATATGAAACATTAAATATCGGAGATATCCCGATGCCATCCGACAACTCAATCTCGTAAGCATTTTCTCCAAATTTCCTCAAGACTCTGCATGGCCCGATCTTTTTCATTTTGAGCTTGTTATATGTTCCCCTTGGGAACCTTTCCTTCCTCAAGTGTGCTAGAACAATATCCCCAACTTCGAACTGAAGTTGTCTCCGATGCTGATCTGCTCTACGTTTGTACTCCTGATTTGACTTCTATAGTCGCTGCTTCACCTTCGTGTGAAGTTCTTCCATTGACTCAGCGAATTCTTCTGCGCTAGCATTGCTAGTCGCAGTCTGCTCTAACTCCCTGAGTTCAGAAACTCCCCTCGGTTTTGTCCCATACACAATCTGAAATGGGCTTTTTCCTGTACTCCGATTCAATGAATCATTATACGCAAACTCGGCCTGCGACAATATGTTGTCCCAGCTGCTATGGTGCTCTGTCACCAGGATTCTCGACAAATATCCCAAGCTCCTGTTGACCACCTCTATCTGTCCGTCTGTCTGCGGATGATAAGCTGAACAACTTCTTCCATAGCGTCCTCCAAAAATGACCTATGAATTTCGTATCCCTGTCCGAGACTATGCTCCTTGGCAATCCATGAAGTCTGACAACTTCTTTGAAAAACAAGTTTGCGATGTGGGTCGCATCGCTGGTCTTCTGACACGGAATAAAATGTGCCATCTTTGAAAACCTATCTATCACCACAAAGATGGAATCAACACTTCTCTGCGTTCTTGGCAAACCCAATACAAAATCCATGTTGATTGCCTCCCATGGTCTCTCGGGTATGGGCAATGGATGATAAAACCTGCATTCTGCTGCCGACCCTTAGAATGCTGACAAATCTTGCATCTGTCAACAAATCTCTTGATATCAGCTCACATGCCTGGCCAAAAATATGATTCGCTCAACTTCGCGAATGTTTTGTCATGGCCAAAGTGACCTGCTAATCCGCCACTATGCTTTTCCTTTAGCAGTTTCTCCCTCATGGAGCAATTCAGAATGCATAACTGGTTGCCTCTGAACAACAGTCCATTCTGAATCATGTAATCCATCCATGGGCTCTGATCTCTGAGAACTGGATTCTCAGCTGCTTCATATGCTTCTGCAAAATCTGTGTCTCTTGCGTACATGTCCTTCAAATTTTCAAAACCCAACATCTTGACTCTAAACTCCTGCAACAACAAACATTTCCTGCTCAAAGCATCAACCACTTTGTTAACAGTCCCTGAAATGTGTTTGATCACAAATGTGAAATTCTGCATGTACTCTACCCATTTTGCATGCTTCTGGTTCAACTTATCCTGCTGACTCACAAACTGCAATGCATGATTGTCACTGTACAGTACAAATTCCTTGGGTATTAAGTAATGCCTCCACTTCTTCAATGCCTGTATGATAGCATAAAATTCCTTATCATACGTGGAGTACTTCAGTTTGGCTTCATCCAACTTCTCACAGAAATATGCAACTGACCTGTCCTCCTAACGTAAGACCGCTCCTATGGCATATCCACTGGCATCACATTTCACCTGAAATGTCTTCTGAAAATCTGGCAACACCAACACCGGTTGCTCTGTTATCTTCCGCTTCAATAGATTGAAGCTCTTCCCAGCTTCTGCTGTCCAATGAAAAACTTTATGTCGTTTTTTCACGGTGTCCATCATTACTGCGCTAATCCCACTAAAATTCCTGATGAACTTACGGTATAAACTAGCCAAACCAGGGAAACTCCTCACCTCGAAAACATTTCTGGGCGATGGCCAATTCTTGATCACTTCTACTTTACTCAGATCCATCTTCAATTCATTCGCCGATATTACAAAACCCAAATAAATGAGTTATGTCTGCATGAAGGAACACTTTTTCATATTGATCAACAACTTCTCCTGCTGCAGTCTTCTCATCACAATGGCCAAATGATTCAAATGTTCAGCCTTGGTCTTGCTGAAAATCAATATGTCGTCCAGATATACGACAACAAATTTCCCGATAAATTCCCGCAGGACTTCATTCATCAGCCTCATGAATGTGCTTGGCGCGTTTGTCAAACCAAACGGCATGACCAACCATTTGTACAAACCTTCATTTTTTTTGAATGTTGTCTTCCATTCATCACCCTCTCTCATGTGAATCTAGTGATATCTGATCTTCAAATCAATCTTTGAAAAGTAATTTGCCCCACTCAGGCAATCCATCGGATCATCCATTCTCGGCAGTGGAAATCTGTACCTGATGGTTATCTTGTTTATCGCTCTGGAGTCTGTACACATTCTCCAGTCTCCATCCTTATTTGGACTTAGCACTGTTGGAACAACACATGGACTAAGACTTTCCCTGACCAATCCCTTGTCCATCAAATCCTGAACTTGATTCTTGACCTCCTCATTTTCCTGCGGCGTCAACCTGTATGCGGCTTTATTCGGAAAACTTGCTCCAGGTATGAGGTCTATGTGGTGACTCACACTCCTCATCGGTGGCAACGAACGAGGTAATTTGTCCATGATGATGTCAACGAACTCTTCCAGCAGTTCCTGAATCTCTTCTGGCAAGTCGTCCACTCTTGTGCTAGTCAAGACAATTCTCGGCTTCCTGACCACAAAGAATTGTGGATCTTCCTTCTTCTCCATCTCATTGGGAAGTTCCTTCCCACTCATGAGAAGTATCGTGTTGCTTACTTCCGGTTTCACTTCTTTATCCTTTATCGGAAGAAACCTGTGTGTTCTCCCATCCTTTTCCAGGGTATATGTGTTCATCCTCCCATCATGAACCACATTCCTGTCATATTTCCATGGTCTACCCAGCAATACGTGACATACATCCATGGGAATAACATCACACAAGATTTTATCATTATACCCACCTATTTTTAATTCGACTAAACATTGTTTAGTGACACTCACCTGATGTCCTTTTTGTAGCCATGATACTTTATATGGACTCGAGAGATCAGTTGTGTCCAGCTCCAACTTTTCCACCATCTCGGTCGAAACGAGATTGTCTGTGCTTCCACTGTCCACAATGACCTTGCATTTCCGATCTTTGGCTGTGCAAGCTGTCCTAAACAGTCGGCTCCTCTGAGATGTGTTCTCCACCTCCTTCTCGGGTGTTAAGAGAAATTTATGCATCCCAAGCGATATTCCGCTGTCTGCATCTTCGTTCTCAACATCACGCCCCTGCGCTTCAGTGATGTGAGCTTCTCCTGATTCCTTCTTCTTCTCTGGACACTCGAATGACTTGTGCCCATTCTTCCCACATGTAAAACATGTGACCACTCCACCTCTTCCTTTACCTCGACCTCTAGTATGAGGAAGTGTGTTTGCATCAGCATAATCGCCGCACTGATCATATTGTTGTCTTCCCTGTTCAACCTGTGGCTGTCCTCGCTGTGAGGTTCCACCTCTTTCAATCTTACCCTGAGGTTTTTTCCATTCCTCCTTGGGATTTTGATATTTGTCTTGGGCAACTGCCTTGCCTCTGGGATGACTTCTTCCTCACCGTCACTGACCTTGCTTACGGCTCAGCTTTTCTTCGGCTTTCAGAGCCATCTGATAAGCATCCTCATCTGTCCTGATGGTTACCATGCTTAGATCGTCCTGAATGTCATATCTCATACCATTCAGGTATCTTGCCACCTTTTCATCATCGCTCTCCCGATGACCTGCTCTAATGTTGAGCTTGTAGAACTCTTCGGTGTACTCCTTCACCGTCATCAACTTCTGTCTCAGGTTCTGCATTCACCTGAACAATGTGATTTGATAGTCTCTCAGGATGAATTTCGCTTTCATCTTCGCGATCATCCTGTCCCAGCTCTTGATCTTCTGTTTTCCCTTGGAACGTCTATCTACCTGTAGTTCGTCCCACCACAATGCTGCATGTCCCTTCAACCAGGTGACAACATGTCTGACTTTCTTATCCTCTTCGAGCTCCTCATAATCGAAGTAGGTGTCAAGAGCTCGGATCCAGTCCAATAGCTCTTCTGCATCCAAGCTCCCCTCATAGACTGGAATATCCATTTTCACCTTCGTACCCATTCTGGCGATGGCTTTGATCAATCGAGCGGTTGATGCATCTTCTGTTGTGACCTCTTCTTCATGTCTAACTTCCTCTTCAACCTCGAAATCACTAAGATCCCCTGCGCCAACTCTGCGTCTTTGTGCAGTCTCCATCTCCTCAAGCTTTGCTCGGAGATCTCTCATTTGCCGCTCCATTTCTAGATTTCTTGCCGGCCTACCTCTTCTTCGTGCATCCCTGTCCTCGGGATCAGGTGACTTCCTTTCCCTTCTGGGTGGCATGGTGTATTTACTCCTTCTCTTTCTTCGCTATAGAAAGAAAAGAACTATTCCTTCTCTGATACCACTCTGACGCAAGTCGTGTGTATCAGAGTGCTTTCCTCTTCTCCACTCCTCTTGCCTGAAATATACAGACAAGATATCCCTGCTCTGATACCACTCTGATGCAACCTTCCCCACTCCTTGGAGAACAATCGCTCTCACCAGGACCTTCTTGTCTCTCGGCCTGAAGAGTATCAAGACTCTTCTATTTCCCTATCGGGAAATCTGCACCCACAGTTTACTTCGCTTCAATCCCCCTTCTTTGATCTATCGAAGGATCAGAACTTCGCTGCTTCGCGAGTTCTCTATCTATCCTTTGGGCTCTCAGACCCCGAGACCTGAGATGTGTCAATCGACGTCGCCTTCTCTCTCTGTTATCGGAGCTTTGCTATATCGCGACTTCGCTATTCGCGATGATCAACACTTATGGTCCCAACCGCCGATGCGCGATGCGTCGAGATGTCGATCTCGCGATCTCGCTCTTTCACGTTCTCGCCACTTGCGAGACCAATCTCTTAACCCTCCAATTTCTGAGACCCGACGTCCTGAGATCACCTTCCACGTCCCCACTCTCGTGGTCCCCGCGATCTACGAAATTTTTTGGGGCTTCGCACCTCGTGATCTCCACGGCCAAATTTCCAATCGCTTTCACGCGAAATGCCAATATGCCCTATCCACGAATAGAGCCACACTCCCCATGATTCTGATCGGCGCTCGTGCTCTTCCGGACTTCGAATTTCTTCCGCCTGCACTGTAGAATTCACATCCACTTTCCTCCTTACGAAATCCTTGAACAAGAAGTGTCTCTCCGCGAGACTTGTTTGCCAACCTATGACTCGACTGTTCCACCTGCTCACGCAAATTGGCTCTGATGTCCTTCAAAAACTCTGAAGGCCCATCTCTCCTAAGCTTCACGACTTCAATTCCCTCAGGAAGAAGTTCTTGCACACACACTCCTTGTGGCAAACCTTCAAAACACGCTAAGTGGTTGAAGCTTTCGACCCTGCGCACTCCTGCAACAACAATCTTCAACTCTTTGCTCAGAATCTCAACTCTGAGTCTTCGTCTAGCCTGCGCACGCCTTGCACGGCTTCGGTGCCAAATATGAACTGTCAATATGTGAGAACAAAAGCTATCTCTAAGTAAACCCTGCAGTCACGCACTCCTTACGGACAAATTCAACTGCACTCCTTGCAGGAATCTTCTGTCTCACTTAGAGAAACAATTGAAACTCATTCTATCATTCACTCAGACTTCAATTTAATCATGAAATCACATACACAACATATAAAAGAAAATGTATGACAGGAAGCAAATACTTATGAGCATAACATCAACACACAAAGAAATAACACATAACCATGGAATTGAATCAAAGCCTTCTCCTATTAATTCAATCTCTGTACATGGGTGTTCTTCATACAATTCTTTGTTCTTCTCTTCTCTTCTTTCTCCTGAATGAATGAATCCCCTTACAATTTACAAAGGAGGGTGTCTATATTCCGTTCTCCCTCTCGAACTCCTAAACTATCAAATCTATAATTAAATTTCCTATCTAACATCATTAAGTCTATTAAATGCCTCAGGTACCTAAGGATGAGAGATTATCCGCTCAAGGTCCATTACAATATACAAAGTGCGCTTCATTAACTCTAACCATTCATGTTTGGCGCAACCATATCAAGGTGAAATTCAAAAAGAAGTTTGCTGGCTTGTCCAGCTATCCTCTGCTCTCGCGCTGGCTTGCTTGACGTGAGCGATGCTCTTGCATCATTATTATTATATAATTAGGTCATGTGTGCATTCCACTCATCCTATAAATGACCATCTTGTGAGAAAGGGCATTAGCTCCCTCTCATCATCACCTCAATTCCTATATTGTTAGAAAGTTCATGTGTTTCTTCTACTCATGTTATTCTTCTAAATACAACACCTAATTGGTAACAATTCCTCTCACCAAATCCCTTCTAGAATGGTGTAACAATGTTAGGGTTACATTAAAGCATGA
>ML794757.1:38623-50524 GCA_009831015.1 Picea engelmannii
GTCATGGTTTTCCATCCCATAGACATGTACATAACATCACCTTATCATACATGGATGGGCATGTAATATCTTGGTAATTAGAAAACATCTACAATGATTTCAAATCTTTAATAGTTGTGATAGTAATAGGCTGAAATTTTAAATATATACATAAACCCCTTTCCTCAGCTAATGCATTACCATGTATTAAACTCAAGATAATGGTGAAAATAGTATAACACCAAGCCCTTGAACCTAAGGTCATCTTACTACAATGACATATCCCTATGTTGGGATGCCAGTCCATGCTATTATTCTTCTTCCCAATGTTTGTTTGTTTTTGGGTTATTTTTGTGATTTTCTAGGTTATAATAGTTGTGTCATGTCTCCATAATTGGGGTAGAAATAGAAAAGGAGTATGAAAAATATCATAAAAAAATGGATACTTAGGATATGTAGTGAAAATAGGGAAATTTTTAGTCAGGAAGGTGTATTGAGCATGGAGTTCAACAAAAAGATTTTGAGAAATAGAAAAGAAATTAAGGGTATTCTTAACTATGCCATGAATGCACATACTATGTCATAGCTTCACTATGTGAACCCCACATGGTTGTATAACTTAGTAAAATATTTTCCAACACTGTACAAGGCTTTCAAATATAGTGAAAGATTCTATAATCCAATGAAAAATGCATAAAAAAATTGCGTACACATTATATTATTGATAAAATAGCCTTCAAAATTTTCTATGTATCATGGGGATTCGCCTATTTAAATTTACACGGGGGAGGGGAGGGAGGTTCGTAAAATTTTCTTTAGTCAAGGTGAATGACTTTTTTATTTATTTATTCTTTCTTTCTTTCCCGTTGCTATTGCCACATTAGGCCATCACTCTTGCCACATTATGGACGTCATTCTTTCCATGGCCAAGAGTGTCACTCCCATAGCAACCACGTCGGAGCTGATACCTCGTCTCATCAGTCTTTCCACCTCTGAAACATCGCTCTTGCCTCCTGCTGGACGTCTTTCTTGCCACGTCAGGCCGTCGCTCTTTCCACCTGCTGGATGTCGTTCTTTCCACAGCCAAGAGTGTCTCTCCCATAGAAACCACGTCGGAGCTGATACCTCGTTCCGTCGGTCTTGCCACCTTCATAATGTCTCTCTTGCCACCTTTGAAATGTTGTTATTGCCACCTTTAAAACGTTGCTCTTTCCACCTTAAAACGTCTCTTTTTCCACCTCTGGAACGTCTCTCTTGCCACCTTTATAACGTCTCTCTTGCCACCTTCAGAACGTCTCTCTTGCCACCTTTGAAACATCTCTCTTGCCACATCTGAAACGTCCCTCTTGCCACGTCTACTACGTCGGTATTGCCACGACCTAGATGTCGGTCTTACGATGTCAATGTGGGGTTGGACAAGCCAATTTATGATGACACATGGCGTCATATAACGTTGCAATACAGATGAAAACTATGTCGTTGGAAAAGCAACATCTTGTGAAACGGCGTTTAAGGGGGTTCAAGGTTTTTCGGTCTTCCGATAATAGAAAGTGGCAATTACGTCGAACGCGTCATCGGAATTTGACCCAAATGCACTAGTGATTCATGTTATCAACCAATCACAAACATCTGCAAATCATGTTGGAGATGTGCAACCAACCACTGCAAGTCATGATGGGGGCACGAATCTAGTCCCTACAAGTCATACTTGAATTCAACAACCAACCTCTGCTAGTCATTTTGGAGAGGTGTCAACAACCTTTGCGAGTCATGTTGAGGAGAAGAAATGAACCACTTCTAGTCATGCTGGGGGCATTATTTCTGTTGATAAACCTACATGGATATGACATAAGCCTAAGTTCCCTTGTAATATTTGCAAGGGAGATCACCTTACTCATCTGTGCTCTGGCATTCCAGAGGCACGAAGATTGTGGTCCATGTCTACAAGCTCTTCTAATTCCGAGTCTTCTTCAATTTACTCATAGTCTATTCAACCTTTGGTTGATGAAGTGGTCATGCTGATGCAATCTTCAGCTGACCCCACTCTTGTTTTGGGGGGTGATGCACCTTCAGACCATGTTGTCCCATAGCCTAATCAACCAATGGTTGAGGAAGTGGTCATGCCGATGCAGTCTTCAACTGATCCCACTCTTCTCTTGGAGAGTATTGAGTCTACCAAAGTGGTCATGCTGATGCAATATTCAATTGATCCCATTGTTCTCTTGGGGAGTGATGTGTCTACTGACTATGTTTTTAGCATTTCCAGTTTAGTACTTTTAGAGAAACGAGGAATTCTTCTCACTTCGAGCACACCCTCTCCAAGTCCTAGGATGGTTTCCTTTTATTCGAATGACCTTGTTGAGCCTCGTATTCCTTCTTCTACACCCTTTCAAATAAGGGTTGAATTTAATTCAAAAAAACATTTACCGATGTATTGTAGAAGAAGGAGATTCTGCAAGTATTTTATCCTCCTCGACTTGGAAATCTTTGGGTTCTCCCGAGCTTGTGTCTTCTTCGCATGAGATGTTGAATTTTGACAGACGTCCTAGTGAGTATTTGGGGATTATTCCTTAGTTTCCTATCTCGTTAGGTGGGAAGAATGTCCTTGTCGATGTTATAGTGGTGCAAGGCCCGTTAGATTTCAATATGCTTCTCGGGCGTGATTATGTATATGCTATGAATGTTGTGGTGTCTATGATATTCCGAGTGAGAATTTTCCTCACAATGGAAGCATTGTCACTATCGAACAATTGGAATCTGATAATCACCATCCTAATTCAACATTAGTTCAGGTTTCCCCTTTATATGTTCCTAGTATTTGTGTAGACTCTACCCCGCCATAGGTAAATTATGTGGTGACTTATCCTTGGTGTTCAATTGCTCTTGAGAAGGAAATTGTTCGCTCATGTTTTACTTCTCGAGACTTGGTTTCAACAATTGATCCATTGGTTTATCCAATGAGAGCATGGGAGCCCTTGCTTCCCCCTCTTGGTCCAAGTGATCTCGAGTTTCCTTTTGAGTCTAATCTCAATGTTTGTAGATCCTCAAGCCTTTGTGCTTGTGATTCTTCGTTGATAGACTCTTCCAACCCTGACCAAAACCTCCATCATCATATGGAATATGGTCAATTTACTTCTCCCTTTGAGACTATCGATCCTCATTCGTGTTATTTCTCGGATATTGATTTTCCTTCCGATGAGGCTATCCTTGAAGCCATGACTAAGGTTTTTATACCATGGGAAGACTTACACCGTGGTTTGTTTTTTCTTCTCTTTTTGGAGACTTTCCAGGTTGACTACCGAAGAAAATCTTGGTCAGAGACTAGTAGTGGGCTCTACTTGAACCAATACTATGCATGAGCCATAAGGTTGTGTGGTTCCTTGTAACATATTGTATAGTCCATGTTTATTGTTTTAATTTTGTATTCAGTAGCACCTCTTACTTTCTGAAGTTTCTATCTATATTGGATTTATTAAGTTCTGGATGAGTGTTATTGGCCTTATATGTAGGATTTTGGAGATGTTTTTTCTTTGGAATTTGTTCATCGTATTGATCCACTCTGACATGTATTGACCTCAAAACTAGAATATAGGTTACATTTTTTCCTACTTGAATTTTTTCATTATCCGTTTCCTGGTCCATTTGGCCTTAGGATCAACCCTAATGAATTGTGATGCTAACCTTCCTTGTTGATCAGTGTGTCGTACTTTATGTGGTAGAGCCTTCCTTCCATGGGCATCCTAGTTAGAGCCGTTTTTTCCATTTGGTGCCCATGCCAAAGTACTTCATAGGCACGAGAGTCCTTTTAGTGTCGCCATGAATTTGCAATGAAGCCTCATTCTTCTTCCTAGTCATCATTCTTGGCCTTTCCCATGGGACTCCCCTAGAGCATAGTTTGTCTTCTTTCAAGTTCACTTAAACCATGAAAGTGACATCTGGCGAGAAATTATTTATCCTTTTCAGACTCACATGGATTACTTAATAAAAGGAGACCCCATGGAGTCTTCTTTAAGCCCTTTTCAGACTCTCTAAAATTGAAAATATTGTTGAGCCATCTTGTTGCTCTTCATGCTCTTCAAACTAAAATTTGAAGGCACATCTGTCCGGTTATAGTTTACCCCTTTTTTAGTCCGGATGGATAATTTTATGAAAAAGGTACGCCCTAGGAGCTATGGTTTGCTAGGAGAGTATTCTTAGGTGTAAGTTTAACCCTTTTTCGGGCTTGAGGGACTAAATTTGCGAAAAAGGGCCATTCTCCCTGGTTTTGGTTAATCTCATTTTTTGGTCTTGGAGATTATTTATGAAAAATAAAACCCCTTGGAGTCTTATTTAAGCCCTTTTCAGACTCCCTAAACAAAAAAATATCATTGAGTGACCTTATTCCTTTCACACTCGTTAATTTGTTCAGAAGGAATATCTATTTGGAATAAGTTTAACCCTTTTTCTGGCCAATAGATTACCTAGGAAAAAGGTACGCCTCGGGAGACATGTCTCACCGAGAGAGTTCTCCTAAGTTGTGTTTTATACTTTTTCTGACTCAAGGGACTAAATTACAAAAAAGGTGTTGAGTCCATAGTTAAGCGCTTTTTAGACTTCCTAAAATTGAAAAGATAGCTGAGTGATATTGTCTCTGTCACATTCATTAAAATGGTTTTGAAGAGATGTCCTTTTAGTATAAGTTTAACCCTTTTCTAGATCGACTGAACTAAGTACGAAAAATGAATACTTTGGCCCTAGTGACCAAAATAGTTCTCATTGGTATGATTGTATTCTTTTTTGGGCCCTGGAGACTAACCTTATGGAAAATATCACTCTGGAGTCTTCTTTTAGTGTTTTTTAGACTCTCTAAAAGTGAAAAACCATTGAGCTTACCTTCTATGGGCTTGTAAAAATTTGCATGGAAGGATTCTTATTGTGTCATGCTATAGTCGCATCACATGTATCATCCTTGCGTCTTTGGCCTAATGTCAGCTTCATGTTGCTATTATTGAACCTCTAGAGCATTCCTTAGGTGCAAGCCTTGTAGCACATTTTTCCTTTGTGATTTAACACCTTGACCCATGGAGGAATTTTCTTGAGTGTCCTTATCCTGCACATGTTCCTTTACACTGAGCATCAATATGTTCCATGCACTTGAAACTAGTTTTATTTTCCATGACACTCGTTCCTTCTTTGTAATGTAGCATTCTTTTATTGTTTTTCAAGATCGTTAAAAATTTGAAAAAGACAAAAAAATCAAGTATTCCAAAAAGAGGGGATATGATATACATTCGTTTTATCGACAACAAGATCATCATCCTTGGATAAAGCACATCCTTCCATTTTTTCTACAAGCATTGGGATATAATATGACCTTAGGAAGTTGTTCTCATTACATAGATCTGTGTGCTCCTCCATTTGGTTAGTCTTTGAAACATATGGAGAGTTTGTGGTGCCTCCCGTGTCACAGAATTATGTCAATAATACGTTTCCTAAGTCTCATCATTTTTGTCGTGCTTTTGTCCAAGGGAATTTTTTTCCAACCCGAGTCAGGCATTCTGCAGTTGATCTCTTGAATTTTATGAGTCGACCATCCTGAGTATCCAGTCAAGTTCAAATTCATAATCAATGAAGTTATGTGCTTGATGATCAAGGTCCTCCAGTCTTTCCACAATGACACGTTGAAGACCTCAGAGTAGTGAATCTTAAACTCCTATTGTGCTCCTACCCGAGTTTTGAAGATCTTGAAGTTGTTGCTCGAGCCATGAATTTATCATCTCCAGCCACATGCATTGATGATTCTTGAAGTTGCATATCACATTGTACTTGTATATCCTCAGATGATTTTGAGATGTAGATCCACTATGTATTATTCACGGCTACCATTTTTTGATATACACATTAGTTATGTAGTCTTGATTACTATATATATAACATGGATCTACAGTGTAATTGATTGGAAACCATGCTTAGGTTATCCTGAGCATGGGTATGCCTGCCTCAGAGAGATTATCATTATTTTGCAGATGACATGCTCACAAACACTCATCTTGGGCTCACTTGACTCCATGCCTTCCCACTGTGTAAATATTTTATAATGTATTTCAGCCATCAATGGCTCTTCTGACCTCACACATTAGGGGAAATTCTTTATAGTCCAAAAATGCCACATCTATGCATCCAAGACATTGGCCCATCTATTTGCATACTTTTCCAAACATATTATTGAGGTTTCCTTCTAAAAAACCACTTTTTGGATAATGTACATTCCCTAATGCACTATTATCCTATGTACACATGTGTGCTACATGCTAGTTAGCTCGCGTACATATGCTTGTTGGATTTTAAGCAACCCACATTTACCTCCAAAAGTTGCAAAAAATTATAAGATTGCATGGATTCCAGTGGAGTTTACGATCTATGGAGGGTTTCCTAACCATTTTACCCCTTGTATCCCATCCCCAAACCAAATAACCATCTTTTTCTCATATAAAAAGAGGTCTAGGGGAGTCATTTAGACATATGAACAAGAGAATAAGAAAGCTCTGCCAAACTCGTTTCCCTCTCATTGCCAAATTTTTGCATCTTGCTCTGAGTTTTAGCCTTATCTTTCCCCTCCATCCATTCTTCCTATGCAACCATTCCTTATTCCATTGATGGCATGTTGGTTGTGAGAATACTATGTGAGATTGGTGCACTTGGAGCCATGCTAGAGGAGCCTAGACTTGGTTCATAGAGTGGTGTTCACAAGAAAAGGTTGTAACATTTCATCTTGTATATGAGTAAAACAAAGTATCTTTTTCCCAAAACCCTATGTGTACATGTTCTTGTCTATTTTTATCATTTACATTCATATTTAGGATTTTAAGTGATTGTTAGAGATTGTATATGTTGTTGTTTTGTATTCTTAACCCCTTACAGGTCATATTTGGGAGGAGATATGCGATCTAAGAGGCAACACCACGTGGAAGAGGTCTACATCAATCGTAATGATTCAAGGTGCTCTTCTTAACCTTCTCTTCTCTCTTTCTCTTATCACTTAGTCTATATTATTTTGGGGTAGATTAGAGATAAGTCAGTCTTTTAAGGGAGTTATCGCTCTGCCTATTCCTTAGACCCATTTTAGGGGGAATTTCCCCATAGAAACCTCTAATCCCAAGAGTACATTTGGCTAGGATCCTCCATCTTGAACTTTGAGGCCAAATCCCTCTGTCACTGGATTAAATCTTGTTATCCAATCTACCTCACTGGATGATCCCTCTATGATTGAGACAAAATCCATACCCAGTCCTCCTGCCTGACTGCCTCCTCTGTCACTATAGAAATATAACATCTCCTAGAAGCCTCATCAAATCATGACACATGTCTATTAGTCTTGGACTATGTCTCTCTCCCACTTGAATATGAGGGGGAAATTCTTTTGAATGAGAGACTCTTTCGTTGAGCCAATTGACTCTCTTTGAGATTAGGCTCACTCTAAGTTGGTACATTCTTAGTTAAAACTAAGCTCATCAAGTATCCTTCGATCCTAGAGTTCCATGCTCCCTCTGAAACATGACTCCCACAAAAGTATCCTTCTTTTCGGAAGGTTCTAACTTTGTCTTCTTCACATTCGGTATATGGATGTATATTGTCATGTATACAACTCCATGTCTGGATAGCCCGCTCCATGTCTCAATCTAAATACCATATAATCTGTTTCCTCCTACAACCGTCACTATAGCTCCCTCTCAGAGCTACCACCTATGACCTTCCTAGAACAAGAGTAATAACAAGGGAAAATATAAAACAAGAACAATACTCTTATGAATAGGAAATAGGAATAAGAATAAAAAATGGGAAACATGAACAACAATTTTCCATTTTTGTTACCAATCATTCCTCTATGGTAACCTTCCTGGGACAAATACAAAAACCAAGAACATCTCCCAGAAGACATCAATTTCATCTTGTAAATAAGTGCATCATTAGTACTAAACAATGAGCTTTGACATAATGATCATTGTACTAACAATATTCAAAACATTTGATAGCACAAGTACTTAGCAGTAATAGATTTTTAAATATTTTTGTTCTGGTTACAATATCTATTTAAGATGTAGTAATAAAAATATCAATCTTGATATGAAAACCCAGAGTCTTAATTGCTAGGGAGGGTGCACTATTCCTCTTAATACACTAGATCCAATGATCCATTTGCGTCATTTCTTGGACAATGTCCCTTGTACATCCCCTGTAAACACCCTCATACTCAGAGAAATGATATAACTTGGAAACATATATAGGTTCACACCTATGAATTTTGTAGCACCATCCAAATTGTTTTCTAATATCAAGGTTTGCGCAACTGACCACTGGAAATTGACAACTACAACTAATGACTGGAAACTACAACTATAATTGGTAACTAAAACTACAATTGCAACTGTAACATGTAACTACAACTACAACTACAAGTGCAACTGTAACATGTAACTACAACTACAACTACAAGTGCAACTGGCAATTGCAATTGCAACTGCAAATGTACAATGGAAATATTTCAACTAGATCTGATACCATATTGATGTTTTATATGATTCTCAAGTCTTGATAGTTATTTCCTTATGATTAATAACCATATTCACTTTCATACAAAAATTATCTTAGAATAAATACACACTGAAAATATCAACTATAACAATGTAGTGGAAATAACAACATCTATAAATATTAACCATGCACAATAGACACAAGAACACAACACAATAACATGTCAAGAGTTTATCCCGGGAAACCCAAACTTGGGAGAAAACCCAACAACCTTCCTCTAGAATAATTCAGTCCAAGATATTACCAGTACATCACCATCAATAGCCAAAATACCATACAAATAAGATCCTCCCCAAGGCTAGCATCACCAAGACCTAGATCCTCAATAATATGACCAAGAATAACCAAGCAAGGGCTTCTCCAAGTGTGGTGCAATCTTCAAGATAACTAGTAACCCAAAAATAATGAAACTGCCAAAACTACAACTGCAATTGCCTTTTGCGCACTACAGAAGGAGTTGCTTGACTATCAAAATGAAATGAGCTAGTCCTATATTTATACTTATCTTGGTGCCAGTCTTATTTCCGGGTCTTCAATTTTATTATTATTTTTCCTATGGGGATGACTTCTCTTCTTGGGTATTCAACTTTTACCTAGGGATTCTATAACGATGTAGATGGGTCGTCTTATACTTTCTTGTGGAGAATGATTGCCTGAAGTTGCAAATATCCAACATAAACGACACATGGAAAGAACATTAATTTATAATGAGCTATGGAAAGACATGTGTAATGGGGATATAAAACCAAATAAATCCATTGATGCAGTACCACTAGCTAAATGTGAGATAAAGGATGAACAATATTTAGCATTGATTAAATCCTCTATAAATGAAGATATGTATGTTCACATTGAAAACAAATTTGATGCATGGTATTCCTAGAAAACATTCAAATATTTGTTTGAAACTCAACTTGAAACAAAAAGGGTTGACCTTCAATTGAAACCACTTCAATAGAAATTGACCGAAGGTGGAGATATACTTGACTATATCTCCAAACTGAATAACATCAGACGAGATATATCTAAGGTATGAATTACTGTTGTAGATGACAGTTGTATGAAAACAATCTTGATTGCAATATTGTATTTCTCTTATAAATACTTCTTGGAGACTTTATAGTTGACGGGAAAATTAGAGAAGATAAAATTTGATTAATTGAGTGAAATTTTAGCTCAACATGATAAAAATTTTGGCCAAAAGAAACAAGTTAGAGAAGATATCTTCATTACAGAAACAATTACTAGTAAACCTTCTGTTAGCACTAGAAGTCACCCTTAGATTGCATAGAAGGTAACCGCAACACCCATCAGTTTATACAGTAAATGTAAATGAGTTTTAGGTGATAAAATGGAGAGGACTTAATGATAATAACATTCTAACTGAGAAATTTGGACCAACATGCATAAGCAATTGAGGTCTAGAATCAACTTCAGTTAGTAAGTTGGAGTAAGGGTGAATAGAAGGAAAAATTTGGTGAGGAGAGTGTAGAGGTATGCTGTGGAAATCAGGTCTTCCAACAACCTAAGGAGTAAAAACTTAAACTCAATATCCTCTTGAATTCAAATCTCAAAGAAACTGAAAAAAATTATAACAACACTATAATCAAACATTCATCATAATACAGTCACAACAATCCATGTGAATCAGTGAATCATGAACTCTCTTAGTATCAGAGGAAAATAATATGGAGAAAGAAAGATGACTTAGATTAACCAAGATGTCTCAAAAACAAATGCATAACCATAGAACCAATGTTCTTCATAAAAATATTACAATAGCAGGGAGCCTAGCTCAACCATTCGAACATAACAAAATATCAAAACTGCCTATAAATACGCAGGAATGTTGCAACCACCAGGAGTGTGCTCATACCACTTCCATCAAAGCCTTTAGTCAACACCTTCTTTGTCAGATTGTGTAGACCTCCTCATGTCTGATGCGAACCAGGCATAGTTATGTTCTTTACAAGAAAATCTGTCCATAAGGAAGCTTCAAATTTACAGTATGCCTTCACGGTTGCTCTTAGCCTACTTTCCATTTATGGAGTGAGTTGAAGTTTCAACCACCACTCCCATTTCCATTAACTGCCTTCATCGGGATTGAGAGGAGGCCTGCCACCCATGAATGTTCCAGGCGGTGCCCACAACTTCTTCGAGTCAATCCCGACGCCTCGAGGCCATGCAGATCTTATCTTGTGACCAAATATGGGTGCTTTCAGCCTTTCAAACTTCAAACTATATTTTCCCCAAGAAAAAACTTTGGAGCTAAGGATCTGATGACGCGTGGCTCCTGGATTAGGACAACCAAGATCCACTTTGGGCCTCTAGGCTCTGAGAAAATCCAAACTCAAATCTCGCTTACCTTCTATGATTTTACTCGGAGTTGTCGATCTACTGATGCAAGTCCTCTTCAATCAATGGTTCTTCTCATGCTTCGGGACTTTGACCCATTCAACTAGATCAACGACCCTTATGATCCCTCCTCGATCAACGATCAAGGATATCCTTTGGGTCTTCGGGGCTTCGGGCACTTCGGGAATTTGCAATGTTTAACTCCCATAATTCTCTGGAGCGCTGAACTCTGAAGCGAGGGATATGCCTCCACGCGTCCTTAGCTTTTGATGGATCATATTATTTCATAAGTTTGAGCTTCGACACTTCGGGAATTCCACACACTTCTCACTTCTAAACTCCCAAATATTATTTACCCGAACAATTGGATCAACTGCCACCTGTCCCTTTAAAAATCAATGACTCATTCTCTCTTTGGGATTTTGCTCTGACGCTATACTTCATGAAATTTTTAAGATTCTAAATGCCCGCGAGCCACTAATCTGAACTCCACATGGAATTCTCACCATTGAAAGTTGAACCTACCTTTTTTCTTGATTCAGATCCAGAACAAATCGCTCTGAGTGTCGTTCTTTGAGCCCGTGACTGCGGTCTGTGTAAACAAAGACTTGGACGATTGGATAGGGGCTTGGGAAAACAACAGGATGAGTGATTGAAACAAAAGGAGATGGGTGTTCATCTTTAAAGGAAAATAGAAAGGCTTTGGGCCGAGACTTTTTCAGGTAAGACATCAAGGAAAACCGGGTTTTTTTAAACAAAAAGGGGCAAACAAAACCGACTTTACTAGTCGAAGGGGAAACTTTAAGACTTGGTTTGTGAAAAGGAGAGGGACGGGGAAAAATTATAGACTTAGGTAGAAACCACAAACCCACATGACTCTGACAAGTTCATGTGATAACACCTTCCACTAAAATTTCAAGAGGAAGAGGAGCTCAATTTAGTAATATAGGTTGTGGTAATCAATATCAGTCAGCCTATAGAGGCCAAGGTCAGGGA
>ML794757.1:51165-78972 GCA_009831015.1 Picea engelmannii
AAGTGAAGTGATGAGTGTACTATAATTCAAAGTGAATACAAAATAAATTATTTATATAATAAATTTAATGGAGAAATTAGAAGTGGGTTAACCCTAAAATAAGGAAAGTGGGGCCAAGTGACCTAGAAGATGTTTTTAAGGAAACTACTTGGAGAGTATAAATAAGAGGCAAGGATCTCTCATTCTAATCACACTTGAGCATATTGAATATCTATATGTTTCTGAGGTAACCAAGGATATATAAGCTGGAATTTTGAGGAAAGGTCAAGAAAAGAAGGCCGAAATGCAAGGAAGGATAAATTCTTTTGATGGTGCTTTCTAAGGTATGTTATTTACAGGTCATCTCACCATTTTCGCTATAACTTATTTTATATAATTATTCAAACTGTGAAATTTCTATTCCATTGATAAAACATATCCAAGTATCCGTGGTAAAAAAATCATCTTGTGGGTCGTTTTATTTTTGGAGTTACACTCCGTGGAAAATAGGGTTTGTGGCTAGTCCTGAAACTAGTCAAAAACAAGTGTTTCGGGTAAAAACATCATAACTTCTTCATAACAGATCCAAATTTAGTGAAACTAAATTTGTTGGTTAGGGTATAGTCTATATTATGTTTTTTAACAGTTTCATATCATTTAAACAAATATTCCGTGCGGCGCACACTCTACAAGGTCTCTCTCTAGAATAAGCCAGAATTCAACAAGGTATGCCATTTTTGCTATAACTCCTTTTCTGAGAGGTTCCAAGTAGTGACACTTGGAGGAATTACAGAAAAGAAACTGAAGAAAATTGTGTATCATTTTACGATCTTTATACATTACAAGTACAAAGTTATGATTACTTCAAGTTAGGGTTGTTGACTAATCCAAAACTAAGCATGTGAGACTAAAGAAAAGTTTGATGAAAATGCTAGTCTTTTGTTGTTAAAGTTAAGGAAGGTTTGCAGGAATGTGACCATATACACCAGGTATATTACAGAGCTACAAATCATATTTGGATGATGAAATTGATGAGGGATTTTGGTTGAGGTAGATGTTGAGTACATGGTTGAGACAAGTAGTTGATGAGTTGACACATACATGAGGTGTATAGTTGATGATGTTGGTTGATGAGTAGTTGAAACATGATTGCTACATGGTTGGATGCACTTGTTTATGGTACAGTTTGATTACAGTTTGTTTGGTATAGGTTGGTCCATGGTTGATGCACTTTTTTATGGTACAGGTTGATTACAGGTTGAGGTACAGGTTGATGCATGGTTCAGATTTATTGGTATAGATTTATAGCGGTATATCTCACAGTGATAGTGTGATAGTGGTTCCATCATTCTACTTCTACTTCAGGGTGGCAGGACGGGGCAAGGACGGGTGGTTGTATCCACCTTCTGGTTGTAGCCGGAGAACATAGGGGGTTGTAGCCTCCTTTTGGTTATAGCTAGAGAATTGGGGAGTTGGATCTTTGCTCAAGTTGTAGCCTGAGAAAATAGAGGGTTGGAGATTCATTCCAGTTGTAGATGGAAAACAAAGGAAGTTAGTTCTTCCAATGAATGTAATTCTTCAAGACATATAAGAAAAAGCATTCTGTGGTTTTTTCCCGATTTAGTTTTCCACGTAAAAAACCGGTGTACTGACGCAGTCGCGCCCAAACCACGGGCACGTCCGCTCACAGGACCTTCTTCTCCTCGGCCCAAAGAACTCGAAGGTTCTTCTATCTTCCTATCGGGAGATCTGTACCCATAGAATCTGTTCTGAGGTCTCCCCTTTACCACCGGGAGATCCCCTAAATCTTGCTGTCTCGCGAGTTCATGACTTAAACCCTCCAACTCTTCCTTTCAAACCTTGCGATACCCGATCATGAGATATGGGTATAGCTCCTTTTCTCTATGTGCACCTTCACCACATGAAATCGTGGGCTAGGCTTAATGTTAGCGCCTCTCGCAACCTTGCAACCTCGTGACCTCGCCGGTTGAACCGTCGAGTTTTCACCCTACTAGTCCGCGAGTCCCCGAGATGCACGGTCCCACCTTATGCTCTGCCACGCATCCACAAGAATCTCGGCTCCTCGGTACTTCACGACTCGGTGTCCACATGAGTCTCAGCTTCTCAGCACTTCGCGGTTCGCGAATCCTTTGTGCCACATGTATTTTACTCATGCTCCACTATGACCCACACTGATCCAACTGTCGGGATATCGCTATCTCGCAACCTCGTAATCCCCGTGGCCAAACTCTCGGACCTTTTCTTGCGAAGTCCCGAGACACAATCTCTCGCTAAGATCCAACGGTCCTCCTGTGTTACGGATCCAACGACTATCCTTCTCTCGCTACCACGTGGCCTCGCGACTTGGAGTACCCAAATGTTGGACTCTCATCCTGCGACCTCCCGAGTTCACGAGATCCATCGATCTCTCGCCACCTATCCTCCTCAGATGGACAACTATGATCCTCTCGCTCCTTCATCGTCTCGCATCCTCGCACCTCACAACTTTGCACACCCAATACTTGGGCCTTTACCCTGCAAACTCCCGAGTTCACGAGATCCCTCGATCTCTTGCCACCTGTCCCCTCAGATGGATGGCTATGAATCTCTCGCCGCTTCGCTGCCTCGTGACCTTGTGCCTCGCGACTTTTAACACCAATTTCTCCACCCTTCCACTTACGAGCTCCCGAGGTATGAGGTGCCACCTGTCCTCCAATGGTCAGAATCTCACTTCTCGTAACCTCACGATCCCCATGTACAAATCCTCGAGTCTTTTCTGATGAGGTCCCGATACACAATGTCGTGAACAATCCAACGGCTCTGACCGACTTGAATCAACGGTGCTGCCCCTCCTGAGCTTTGAATCCTCTCCGCGCCTGCGCTGTAACTGCCTTGCACCTCTGAGAGATCCAACGGCTCTCGAAACTTCGTGAAATCTCTCTCGAAGATTTTCATCCGTCCGTTCTCCCCTTAAGGATTCTGCGAGATAAAGAAGTGTCTCTCCACGAGACTCGTTTGCTCGCTCATCAACCTGCGACACTTCTCCTCCTACTTCCAACGACAACTTCCCTACGCTTGTTCATTAGTGAACTCGAAGGCCTATACCTCCTGAGCTTGTTCTCGACCTCTTGATTCCTTCAGAGAAATTCTTGCACGCACTTCTTGCGGAAAACCTTCAATCATGTCTAAGTGTTGAAGTCACTTGACTCTACGCACCCCTGCAGCAACAGTCTTCCAAAGCTTCTGCTCAGTGTCACGACTGGGATTCTCCTTAGCCTGCACACTCCTTTCATGGCTTTAGCAACCCACTTTCACTTCTGAGTGATTTGAGAACAAGAGTTTACTCTTTGAGCCTTCTATCAACGCACTCCTTGTGGACGACTCCAACTGCACTCCTTGCAGGAATCCTCGCGCAAAAGAGAAACAATTGTAACTCACCTCACTTCCTCTCAGACTTTAATCTCGACACATGAAGTCTTACACACACATGATAACAAATGCATAATAGGAAGGAATTATCATAGGTAGAGCATTCAACACACATACACAGAGAATAAAACAACAACCATGAATCTGAATCAACTTCTTCTATTAATTCAAGATCTGTACATGGGTGTTTTCTACAACTCTCTGCTATTCTCCTATGCTCTAGAATCTTCTTTTCCCTATTGCCAATTGAACTCAATAATACAAATGAGGGTGTCTATATTCGGTTTTCCCTCTTCCTTCTAGAACTATCTAATCTAAGAATTCAATTCTATCTACCTGCAACTACTACTATAAATGCCTCTATCTATTTCAGACGAGAGTGTATGGCTTGAGGTCTGATTACATTTTTTCCAAGGCGCCAAATTAAATGATCTCATTTATGTTCAGCACATCAACTTCAAGAGAAAATTTAAAAATTCAAAAACTTGTGCTGGACGTCTTCCAGCTGTCTTTTGCTTCCACATTGGTTTTTCTTGTCGTGAGGGATGCTCCTGCATCATACTCCCTCGCTTGAAAATTTGCATGGGCTCCTGTCCATGAGATCCTACACAGTATGTCCATGCTTCTGAATCTCTGCTTCAATCTCCCAGCTGGCATCTTCAACTGGGTGTCCTTTCCATTTGACCAGATATTCAAAATATTCTTTCCTTCTGGTTTTCTTACCCACTCTTTTATTCAGTATCTGCTCAATCTATGGCTTCTCTGCAACTGGCATCTACTTCTGCCACTGGAACTCTAGTTGATCATCACTTTCTACTCCTGCTTCATCAGCTTTATATGGATATAAATCCAAAACATTGAATATCAGAGATATTCCGATTCCATCTGGTAACTCAATTTCATAAGCATTCTGTCCCATTTTCTTCAAGACTTTGCATGGCCCAATTTTCTTCATCTTCAGCTTGTTGTATGTCCCTCTCGGGAACCTTTCTTTCCTCAAATGTGCCAGAACCAGATCACCAACCTCAAACTGAAGTTGTCTCCGATGCTGATCTGCTCTGCGCTTGTACTCCTGGCTTGATTTCAACAGTCACTCCTTCACCCTGGTGTGAAGTTCTTTCATCGCTTCAGCGAATTCTTCTACACTAGCGCTGCTAGTATCAATTTGTTTTGAATACCTTAATTCAGAAACTCCTCTCGGCTGCATTCCATATACAATCTGGAATGGACTTTTTCCTGTGCTCCTATTCACTAGATCATTGTAAGCAAACTCTGTCTATGGAAATATACTATCCCAGCTGCTATGGTGCTCTGTCACCAAGCTCCTCAAAAAGTCTCCCAGACTTTTGTTCACCACTTCTGTTTGTCAATCTGTCTGAGGATGATAAGAAGAACTAAACATCAAATTAGTTCCTAGCTTCTTCCACAATGTCCTCCAGAAATTCCCTATGAATTTTGTGTCTCTGTCCGAAACTATGATTTTCAGCAATCCATGAAGTTGAACAATCTCCTTGAAAAACAAGTTTGCGATGTGAGTCGCATCACTGGTCTTCTGGCATGGGATAAAATGTGCCATCTTAGAAAACCTTTCTATTACCGCAAAGATGGAATCAACACCTCTTTGGGTCCTTGGCAATCCCAATACAAAATCCATGCTAATTTCATCCCACAGCCTGTCTGGTATGGGCAATGGCTGATAAAATCCTGCATTCTGATTCATGCCTTTTGAATGCTGGAAAATCCTGCATCTGTCCACAAACTTCTTGACTTCTGACCGCATCCCTGGCCAAAAGTATGACTCGCTTAGCTTTGCAAATGTCTTTTCATGACTGAAGTGTCCGTCCAATCCCCTGTTGTGCTTTTCCTTCAACAAGTTCTCCCTCAAGGAGCAATTTGGAATACACAGTTGATTGCCTTTGAACAATAACCCGTCCTGGATCACATACTCTATCCACTAACTTCTGTCTCTAAGAACTGGATTCTCAGCTGCTTCATAAGCCTCTTTAAAATCTGAATCATCTGCCAACATGTCCTTAAGATCATCAAAGCCTAACGTCCTGACTTTGAACTCCTGCAACAACAAACACTTCCTGCTCAAAGCATCAACAACTTTGTTAGCAATACCCGAAATATGTTTAATTACAAATGAAAAATTCTGCATGTATTCTACCCATTTAACATGCCTTTGATTCAACTTTTCCTGCTGAGTCACAAATTGTAATGCATGGTTATCACTATACAAAACAAATTCCTTTGGGATCAAATAGTGTCTCCATTTCTTCAATGCTTGTACGATGGCATAGAATTATTTACCATATGTGGAGTATTTCTCTTTTGCCTCATTCAGCTTCTTGCCGAAATATGCAATCGGCCTGTCCTCCTGACTCAAGACCGCTCCAATTGCAAACCCGCTTGCATCACATTTCACATGAAAGGTCTTTTGAAAATCTGGCAACACTAGAATTGGTTGCTCTGTAATCTTTCGTTTCAACAAATTGAAACTTTTCTCAGCCTCTTCTTTCTAGTGAAAAGATTTATGTCTTTTCTTCACTGTATCCATCATTGCTGCACTAATCCCACTGAAATTTCTAATGAATTTTTGGTAGAAACTAGCCAAACCATGAAAACTCCTCACCTCAAATACGTTCCTCGGTGATGGCCAATTATTAATTACCTCCACCTTATCTGGATCCATCCTCAACTCATTTGCAGATATAACAAACCCCAAATAAATGAGTTCTGTCTTCATGAATGAGGATTTATTCATGTTTATCAACAACTTCTCCTACTGTAACCTCTTCATCACAATAGCCAAATGCTTCAGATGTTTAGCCTTTGTCTTGCTGAAAACCAATATGTCATCCAGATACACGATGACAAATTTCCCGATGAACTCCTTCAGGACTTCATTCATCAACCTCATAAAGGTACTTGGTGCATTCATCAAGCCAAACGACATTAAAATCCATTCATACAAGCCTTCGTTTGTCTTGAATGTTGTTTTCCATTCATCACCTTCTCTCATACGAATCTGATGATATCCACTCTTCAATTCTATCTTTGAAAAAAAAAATTCTCCACTTAAGCAATCCATCAGATCATCCATCCTCGGCAATGGGAATCTATACCTGATAGTTATCTTGTTGATGGCTCTCGAATCAGTGCACATACTCCAGCCTCCGTCTTTCTTCGGACTGAGTACTGTTGGAACAACACATGGACTCAAGCTTTCCCTGACCAAGCCTTTGTCCAACAACTCCTGGACTTGCTTCTTGACCTCCTCATTCTCCTGGGGTGTCAATCTGTATGTGGCTTTGTTTGGTAAACTAGCTCCTAGTATGAGGTCTATCTGATGAATCACACTCCTCATCGGTGGCAACGAACGAGGTAATTCATCCAACACAATATCAGCGAACTCTTCCAGCAGTTCCTGAACTTCTTCTGGTAAATCGTCCACTCTTATGCTAGTCAAAACAATTCTCCGCTTTCTGACTAAAAAGAATTGTGGATCCTCCTTCTTCTTAACTTATGTAAGAAGTTCCTTCCCACTCATGAGAATTACTCTATATGTATTCATCCTCCCATCATGAATTACATTCCTATCATATTTCCATGTTCTACCCAAAAATAAATGACAAACATCCATCGGAGTAACAACACACAAAATTTTATCATTATATCTTCCTATCTTAATGTCAACTAAGCACTATTTAGTGACATTTACCTGATGTCCCTTCTGTAGCCATGAAACTTTGTATGGACTCGGGTGATCAATTGTCTCCAGCTCCAGCTTTTCTACCATCTCGGTTGAAACGAGATTATCGTTGCTTCCGCTGTCCACGATGACTTTGCACACTCTATCCTTGGTCTTGCAAGAAGATCTAAAAAGATTGTTCCTCTGCGCTGGATACTCCATCTCCTTCTCTGGTGTCAAAAGGAATTTTCGCATCACCAACAATCTTCCGCACTCAGCGTACTCTGCCTCATTATCTTGCCTCTGTGCCTCGGCGATGTGAGCTTCTCCAGTTTCTTTCTTTTTCTCTGGACACTTGAATGACTTGTGCCCATTTTTTCCACATGTGAAGCATGTGATGACTCCACCTCTTCCTCTTCCTCTACCTCTGGTATGAGGAAACCTATTATTATCCGCATATCCTCCTCTCTGCTCAGTATGCTGCTCTCTTTTCTCAACATATCACCCTCGCTGTGAACTTCCACCTCTCTCTGTCTAAGTCTGAGGTTTCTTCCAGTCATCCTTGGGCTTCTGGTATTTATCTTGGGCAATTGCTTTGCCTTTGGGCTGACTTCTACCTCGGCCTCTCTGAATTTGTTTATGGCTCATGTTCTCCTCAGCTTTCATAGACAATTGGTATGCATCCTCCACTGTTCGAATGGTCGCCAAATTTAGTTCATCCTAAATTTCATACCTCAGGCCATTCATATACCTAGCCACCTTTTCGTCATTGCTTTCGCGATGACCTGCCCTGATATTCAACCTGTAAAACTCCTCAGTATACTCCTTCACTGTCATCATCTTCTGTCTCAGGTTCTGCATCTTCCTGAACAAAAAAATTTGATAATCCCTGGGAATGAATTTTGCCTTCATCTTTGCAATCATCCTGTCCCAGCTCTTAATCTTTTGCTTGCCTTGGCAACGTTTGTCAGCTTGTAGTTCATCCCACCACAAGGCTGCGTGTCCCTTTAATCTCATGACAGCTTGTCTGACCTTCTTTTCATCTTCGATATCTTCATAATCGAAGTAAGTGTCAAGATCTCTAATCCAGTCTAGCATCTCTTCTGCATCCAAACTCCCTTCATAAGCTGGAATGTCCATCTTTGTTTTCAAACTCATCCGAGCGATAGACTTAATTAAACGCTCATTGGCGGCATCTTCCACTGGGATTTCCTCTTCTTCATGTCCAGCATCACCTTCATCTTTGGATTCACTGATATCTCCTGCATCAGGATTTCACCTTTGTCTTATCTCCATGTCCTCTATTCTGGCACAAAGATTTCACATTCCTCTCTCCACGTCTAGATTTTGTACTTGCCTACCTCTTTCTCTAGACAATTCCCTTTATCTGGACAGTTCCCTTTCCTCCTCTGGATCGGGTGATTGTCTACCTCTTATCCTTGGCGGCATGGTGTGTTCTCCTTTTCCTCTGCTACAAAAAGCAAAGAAACTTTTCTATGCTCTGATACCACTTGACGCAGTCGCGCCCAAACCACAGGCACGTCCGCTCACAGGACCTTCTTCTCCTCAGCCCGAAGAACTCGAAGGTTCTTCTATCTCCCTATCAGGAGATCTACACCCACAGAATATGTTCCGAGGTCTCCCCTTTACCACCGGGAGATCTGCTAAATCTCACTGTCTCGCGAGTTCATGACTTAAACCCTCCAACTCTTCCTTTCAAACCTTATGATACCTGATCAAGCGATACAGGCATACTTCCTTTTCTCTATGCACGCCTTCACCACATGAAATATTGGGCTAGGCTTAATGTTAGTGCCTCTCACAACCTCGCGACCTCGCCAGTTGAACCATCGATTTTTCACCCTACTAGTCCGCGAGTCCCCGAGATGCACAGTCCCACCTTATGCTCTACCACGCGTCCACAAGAATCTCGGCTCCTCGGTACTTCACGACTTGGCGTCCACACGAGTATCGGCTTCTCGGCACTTCGCGGCTCATGAATCCTTTGTGCAACCTGTATTTTACTCACGCTCCACTATGACCCACACTGCTCCAGCTGTCGGGATATCGCTATCTCGCAACCTCGTAATCCCCATGGCCAAACTCTCGGACCTTTTCTTGCGAAGTCCCGAGACACGATCTCTCGCTCATATCCAACGGTCCTCCTGTGTTATGGATCCAACAGTTATCCTTCTCTCACTACCTCACGGCCTCATGAATTGGAGTACCCAAATGTTGGACTCTCAACCTGCGAGCTCCCGAGTTCGCGAGATCCATCGATCTCTCGCCACCTGTCCTCCTGAGATGGACGACTACGATCCTCTCGCTCCTGCATCGCCTTGCGTCCTCGCGCCTCACGACTTTGTACACCCAATACTTGGGCCTTTACCCTGCGAACTCCTGAGTTCGCGAGATCCCTCAATCTCTTGCCACCTGTCCCCTCAGATGGAAAACTATGAATCTCTCGTTGCTTCGCTGCCTTGTGACCTCGCACCTCGCGAATTTTAACACCAATTTCTCTACCCTTCCACTTACGAGCTCTCGAGGTGCGAGGTGCCACCTGTCCTCCAATGTTCATAATATCGCTTCTCGTAACCTCGTGATCCCCGCATACAAATCCTTGATTCTTTTCTCACGAGGTCCTGATACACGATCTCGTGAACAATCCAACGACTCTAACCGACTTGAATCAACGGTGCTGCCCCTCCTGAGCTTTGAATCCTCTCCACTCCTGCGATGTAACCGCCTTTCACCTATGAGAGATCCAACGGCTCTCGAAACTTCGTGAAATCTCTCCCGAAGATTTTCATCCATCCGTTCTTCCCTTAAGGATTCTACGAGATAAAGAAGTGTCTCTCCACGAGACTCGTTTGCTCGCTCGTCAACCTGCGACGCTTATCCTCCGACTTTCAACGACAGCTTCCCTTTGCTTGTTCTTTAGTTAACTCAAAGGCCTATACCTCCTGAGCTTTTTCTTGACCTCTCGAGTCCTTCAAAGAACTTCTTGCACGCACTTCTTGCGGCAAACCTTCAATCACGTCTAAGTGTTGAAGTCACTCGACTCTGCGCACTCCTACAACAGCAGTCTTCCAAAGATTCTGCTCAGTGTCACGACTGAGATTCTCCTTAGCCTGCACACTCCTTGCATGGATTTAGTAACCCACTTTCACTTCTGAGTGCTTTGAGAACAAGAGTTTACTCTTTGAGCCTTCTGTCAACACACTCCTTGCGGACGACTCCAACTGCACTCCTTGTAGGAATCCTCGCTCAAAAGAGAAAAAATTGTAACTCACCTCACTTCCTCTCGGACTTCAATCTCGACACATGAAGTCATACACACACATGATAACAAATGCATAACAGGAAGGAATTCTCATAGGTATATCATTCAACACACATACACAGAGAATAACACAACAACCATGAATCTGAATCAACTTCTTCTATTAATTCAAGATCTGTACATGGGTGTTTTCTACAAATCTCTACTATTCTCCTATGCTCTAGAATCTTCTTTTACCTATTTCTAATTGAACTCAATGATACAAATGAGGGTGTCTATATTTGGTTTTCCCTCTTCCTTCTAGAACTATCTAATCTAAGAATTCAATTCTATCTACCTGCAACTACTACTATAAATGCCTCTGTCTATTTCAGATGAGAGCGCATGGCTCGAGGTCTGATTACATTTTTTCCAAGGCGCCAAATTAAATGATCTCATTTATGTTCAGCGCATCAACTTCAAGAGAAAATTTAAAAATTCAAAAACTTGCGTTGGATGTCTTCCAGCTGTCTTTTGCTTCCACGTTGGTTTTGCTTGTCGTGAGGGATGCTCCTGCATCATACTCCCTTGCTTGAAAATTTGCATGGGCTCCTATCCATGAGCTCCTGGACGATATGTCCATGCTTTTGAATCTCTACTTCAGTCTCACAGCTGGAATCTTCAACTGGGTGTCCTTTCCATTTGACCAGATATTCAAAATATTCTTTCCTTCTGGTTTTCTTACCCACTCTTTTATTCAGTATCTTCTCCATCTGTGGCTTCTTTGCAACTGGCATCTGCTTCTGCCACTGGACCTCTGGTTGATCATCACTTTCTTCTCCTACTTCATCAGCTTTATATGGATATAAATCCCAAAAATTGAATATCGGAGATATTCCGATCCCATCTGGTAACTCAATTTCATAAGCATTCTGTCCCATTTTCTTCAAGACTTTGCATGGCTCAATTTTCTTCATCTTCAGCTTGTTGTATGTCCCTCTCGGGAATCTTTCTTTCCTCAAATGTGCCAGAACCAGATCACCAACCTCAAACTGAATTTGTCTCCAATGCTGATCGGCTCTATGCTTGTACTCCTGGCTTGATTTCAACAGTCGCTCCTTCACCCTGGTGTGAAGTTCTTTCATCACTTTAGCGAATTCTTCTGCACTAGTGCTGCTAGTATCAGTCTGTTCTAAATCCCTTAATTCAGAAACTCCTCTCGGCTGCATTCCATATACAATCTGGAATGGACTTTTTCCTGTGCTCTTGTTCACTGAATCATTGTAAGCAAACTATGCCTGTGGCAATATACTATCCCAGCTGCTATGGTGCTCTGTCACCAAGCTCCTCAACAAGTCTCCTAGAATTCTGTTCACCACTTCTGTTTGTCCATCCATCTGAGGATGATAAGTAGAACTAAAAAACAAATTAGTTCCTATATTCTTCCACAATGTCCTCCAGAAATTCCCTTTGAATTTTGTGTCTCTGTCCGAAACTATGCTTTTCGACAATCCATGAAGTCGAACAATCTCCTTGAAAAACAAGTTTGCGATGTGAGTCGCATCACTGGTCTTCTGGCATGGGATAAAATGTGCCATCTTAGAAAACCTGTCTATTACCACAAATATGGAATCAACACCTCTTTGTGTCCTTGGCAATCCCAATACAAAATCCATGCTAATTTCATCCCACGGCCTGTATGGTATGGGCAATGGCTGATAAAATCCTTCATTCTGCTTCCTGCCTTTTGAATGCTGACAAATCCTGCATCTGTCGACAAACTTCTTGACTTCTGACTACATCCCTGGCCAAAAGTATGACTCGCTCAGCTTTGCAAATGTCTTGTCATGACCGAAGTGTCCGGCCAATCCCCTGTTGTGCTTTTCCTTCAACAAGTTCTCCCTCATAGAGCAATTTGGAATACATAGTTGATTGCCTTTGAACAACAACCCATCCTGGATCACATACTCTATCCACTGAATTTTGTCTCTGAGAACTGGATTCTCAGCTGCTTCATAAGCCTCCTTAATATCTGAATCATCTGCATACATGTCCTTAAGATCATCAAAGCCTAACGTCCTAACTTTGAACTCCTGCAACAACAAACACTTCCTGCTCAAAGCATCAACAACTTTGTTAGCAGTACCCAAAATATGTTTAATTACAAATGAAAAATTCTGCATGTATTCTACCCATTTAACATGCCTTTGATTCAACTTTTCCTGCTGAGTCACAAATTGTAATGCATGGTTATCACTATACAAAACAAATTCCTTTGGGATCAAATAGTGTCTCCATTTCTTCAATGCATGTACGATGGCATAAAATTCTTTATCATATGTGGAGTATTTCTCTTTTTCCTCATTCAGCTTCTCGCTGAAATATGCAATCAACATTTCCTCCTGACTCAAGACCACTCCAATTTCAAACCCGCTTGCATCACATTTCACCTGAAAGGTCTTTTGAAAATATGGAAACACCAGAATTGGTTGCTCTGTAATCTTTCGTTTCAACAAATTGAAACTTTTCTCAGCCTCTTCTATCCAGTGAAAATATTTATGTCTTTTCTTCACTGTACCCATCATTGCTGCACTAATCCCACTGAAATTTCTAATGAATTTCCAGTAGAAACTAGCCAAACCATGAAAACTCCTCACCTCAAATACGTTCCTCGGTGATGGCCAATTCTTAATTACCTCCACCTTATCTGGATCCATCCTCAACTCATTTTCAGATATAACAAACCCCAAATAAATGAGTTATGTCTTCATGAATGAGGATTTATTCATGTCTATCAACAACTTCTCCTACTGTAACCTCTTCATCACAATAGCCAAATGCTTGAGATGTTCAGCCTTTGTCTTGATGAAAACCAATATGTCATCCAGACACACGATGAAAAATTTCCTGATGAACTCCTTCAAGACTTCATTCATCAACCTCATAAAGGTACTTGGTGCATTCGTCAAGCCAAACGGCATGACAAGCCATTCATACAAACCTTCATTTGTCTTGAATGTTGTTTTCCATTCATCACCTTCTCTCATACGAATCTGATGATATCCACTCTTCAAATATATCTTTGAAAAAAAAAAATCTCCACTTAAGCAATCCATCAGATCATCCATCCTCGATAATGGGAATCTATACTTGATAGCTATCTTGTTGATGGCTCTCGAATCAGTGCACATCCTCCAGCCTCCATCTTTCTTCAGACTGAGTACTATTGGAACAACACATGGACTCAAGCTTTCCCTGACCAAGCCTTTGTCCAACAACTCCTGGACCTGCTTCTTGACCTCCTCATTCTCCTGGGGTGTCAATCTGTATGCGGCTTTGTTTGGTAAACTAGCTCTTGGTATGAGGTCTATCTGATGACTCACACTCCTCATCGGTGGCAACGAACGAGGTAATTCATCCACCACAATATCAACGAACTCTTCCAGCAGTTCCTAAACTTCTTCTGGTAAATCGTCCACTCTTGTGCTAGTCAGAACAATTCTCGGCTTTCTGACTACAAAGAATTATGGATCCTCCTTCTTCTTAACTTCTGTAAGAAGTTCCTTCCCACTCATGAGAAGTACTATGTTGCTCACCTCCGGTTTCACTTATTTATCCTCAATTAGACACAACATATGAGTTTTCCCATTCTTCTCCAGGGTATATGTATTCATCCTCCCATCATGAATTACATTCCTATCATATTTCCATGGTCTACCCAAAAATAAATGACAAACATCCATCGGAATAACATCACACAAAATTTTATCATTATATCTTCCTATCTTAATGTCAACTAAGCACTGTTTAGTGAAATTTACCTGATGTCCCTTCTGTAGCCATGAAACTTTGTATGGACTCGGGTGATCAATTGTCTCCAACTCCAGCTTTTCTACCATCTCGCTTGAAACGAGATTATCGGTGCTTCCACTATCCACAATGACTTTGCACACTCTATCCTTTGTCTTGCAAGCAGTCCTAAAAAGATTGTTCCTCTGCGCTAGATTCTCCATATCCTTCTCTGGCGTCAAAAGGACTTTTCGCATCACCAACGATCTTCCTCACTCAGCATACTCTGCCTCATTATCTCGCCTCTGTGCCTCGGCGATGTGAGCTTCTCCAGTTTCTTTCTTTTTCTCTGGACACTCGAATGACTTGTGCCCATTTTTTCCACATGTGAAGCATGTGATGACTCCACCTCTTCCTCTTCCTCTACCTCTGGTATGAGGAAACCTATTATTATCCGCATATCCTCCTCTCTACTCAGTATACTACTCTCTTTTCTCAACATATCGCCCTCGCTTCGAACTTCCACCTCTCTTTGTATGAGTCTGAGGTTTCTTCCAGTCATCCTTGGGCTTCTAGTATTTATCTTGGGCAACTGATTTTCCTTTGGGCTGACTTCTGCCTCGGCCTCTCTGACTTTGTTTACAGCTCAACTTCTCCTCAGCTTTCAGAGCCAATTGGTATGCATCCTCCATTGTTCGGATGGTCGCCAAATTTAGTTCATCCTAAATTTCATACCTCGGGCCATTCATATATCTGGCCACCTTTTCGTCATTGCTTTCGTAATGACCTACCCTGATATTCAACCTGTAAAACTCCTCAGTATACTCCTTCACTATCATCAACTTCTGTCTCAAGTTCTGCATCCTCCTTAACAGAGAAATTTGATAATCCCTGGGAATGAATTTTGCCTTCATCTTTGCAATCATCCTGTCCCTACTCTTAATCTTCTGCTTGCCTTGGAAACGTCTGTCAGCTTGCAGTTCATCCCACCACAAGGCTGTGTGTCCCTTTAATCTCGTGACAGCATGTATGACCTTATTCTCATCTTCAATATCTTCATAATCGAAGTAAGTGTCAAGAGCTCTAATCCAGTCTAGCATATCTTTTGCATCCAGACTCCCTTCATAAGCTGGAATGTCCATCTTTGTTTTCGAACTCATCCAAGCGATAGCCTTAATTAAACGCTCATTGGTGGAATCTTCCACTGGGATTTCCTCTTCTTCATGTCCAGCATCACCTTCATCTTTGGATTCACTGATATCTCCTACATCAGCGTTTCTCCTTTGTCTTATCTCCATGTCCTCCATTCTGGGACAAAGATTTCACATTCCTCTCTCCACGTCTGGATTCTGTACTTTCCTACCTCTCTCTCTGGACAATTCCCTTTCTCTGGATAGTTCCCTTTCCTCCTCTGGATTGGGTGATTGTCTACCTCTTCTCCTTGGCGGCATAGTGTGTTCTCCTTTTCCTCTGCTACAAAAAGCAAAGAAAATTTTCTATGCTCTGATACCACTTGACGCAGTCGTGCCCAAACCACAGGCACGTCTGCTCATAGGACCTTCTTCTCCTCGGCCCGAAGAACTCGAAGGTTCTTCTATCTCCCTATCGGGAGATCTTCACCCACATAATCTATTCCGAGGTCTCCCCTTTACCACTGGGAGATCCGCTAAATCTCGCTGTCTTGCGAGTTCGTGACTTAAACCCTCCAACTCTTCCTTTCAAACCTTGCGATACCCGATCAGGCGATACGAGTATATCTCCTTTTCTCTATGCACGCCTTCACCGCATGAAATCGTGGGCTAGGCTTAATGTTAGCACCTCTTGCAACCTCGCAACCTCGTGACCTCGTCGGTTGAACCATTGATTTTTCACCCTACTAGTCCGTGAGTCCCCGAGATGCACGGTCCCACCTTATGCTCTGCCACGCATCCACAAGAATCTAGGCTCCTCGGTACTTCCCGACTCAGCGTCCACACGAGTCTCGTCTTCTTGGCACTTCGTGGCTCGTGAATCCTTTGTGCCACCTGTATTTTACTCACGCTCCACTATGACCCACACTGCTCCAGCTGTCGGGATATCGCTATCTCGCAACCTCGTAATCCCCGTGGCCAAACTATCGGACCTTTTCTTGTGAAGTCCCAAGACACGATCTCTCGCTCAGATCCAACGGTCCTCCTGTGTTACAGATCCAACGACTATCCTTCTCTCGCTACCTCGCAGCCTCGTGACTTGGAGTACCCAAATGTTGGACTCTCAACTTGCGAGATCCTGAGTTCGCGAGATCTGTCGATCTCTTGCCACCTGTCCTCCTCAGATGGATGACTATGATCCTTTCACTCCTTCGTCGCCTCGCGTCCTCGTGCCTCGCAACTTTGCACACCCAATACTTGGGCCTTTACCCTGTGAAATCCCAAGTTCACGAGATCCCTCGATCTCTTGCCACCTGTCCCCTCAAATGGACAGCTATGAATCTCTCGCTGCTTTGCTTCCTCGTGACCTCGTGCCTCGCGACTTTTAACACCAATTTCTCCACCCTTCCACTTACGAGATCCCGAGGTGCGAGGTGCCACTTGTCCTCTTACAAAAAAATCATTAGTTAGAAATCACCATTTACTCATTTACTTATTGCTGTCATTTATACCCAGTTAAATGTGAACATATATCATCAACATATATCATCAACATATCATCAACAAGTCATCACAACAAGGAAAACAAGGAACACAAGATGTATGTAAAATTTTCTTTTTATTACAGACTTCAATCCTTGGGTTTATCAACAACAACTGAATATAGTACAACTCTACAAGAGCACCAACTCTATATGCAAGACTCAACTTACATCCTCAACACCAACTGAGTTGAGGCAACAATCCTCCACAAATATTAATTTCTCATAGGTACGCTACCTGTCAGTAGTGCAACCCACATATGTACGGGCCCTGGATCACTGCATCTAACGTATGTACACAATCAATCTATACTACATCTTGCGTATCACCACTGAGCAATTTGGGTTTTTCATTTCATCACACACTCATATTCTTTGCAGCCTACACTCACATTCTCTTCTGTCTGTCATTGTCTAATTTGACCCACAACCATTCACAACACATAAAAGCTCTCCAATAGCCTACTCATGCTTCTTAACCATATAAAATGAATGCCACTTAAACATGTGTAAACAAACAGTATACTATAGCCATCATATCAGTACTGAATCATAAGAGTGTTGATCACTCCATCAACCAACTCAACCACATCATACCAGTCATACCAAGAATGCCCTAAGAATTCACCACACAACAAACAAGAATATCTATCAAGACACCAATACAACCATACCAGAGTTTCTATGGCATATCTGAGCCAATAGGATGCATATCTGGAACTTGCTTCAGTATTCAAGATCCTGTCACAAGCTCAACCACCAATCTCCACGACTTCATCCACTTTACGTGCCCTGTCTTTATACAACTTGTGTATGTACGTGTCTTGGCTCACTGTAGACCGTGTACACCTCAGAAACTAGGGTTTCCGAACTTCTGAGAATTTTTCCGTCATGATCTCAGACTTGCCAAAACTTTGATGCGTCGATGAGATCCTCCATACTCTCTCTCTCTCTCTCTCTCTCTTAGAATATATCTTCAATCATGCTCAAGAGATTCACAAAAATATACACACCAAAGATTCATTTCACAAGAGACCCTTGCCTCTTATTTATACTCTTCATATTCTAGGTCACTTAACCCATTTCTAGGTTACTTAACCCATTTCTAGGTCACTTAACCTATTTTCCTCATTTTAGGGTTAACCACTTTCCATAATTAGAAAGTTCTCCATTACTTTATCATTTAAATATTCCTCCTCAATTTTGTCACCTCACTTTATCATTTAAATAATCTTCTTTGATTTTTTCACTTCTCCTTATTATTTAAATAATCCTCCTTGACTTTGTCACTTCACTTTATCATTTAAATAATATTTTCTTCTTTGCAAGCTCTTTGAATTATTTGAACTTTTGGGGATTCAAGCCTACATATGAGGGTCCTTCATCTTTATAGGGCCATAACTCTCAAACCATGAGAAGTTATGTGACATTCCAAATACCATCGGAAATGGCATGACAAGCACTATCCATATAGGATAGTTTCACCAACAACTTCACTGATATTCATCTCATTATTCCACATATAAGCATGGGTTCTCCAACCATACTTCTAGGATAACTCATCCATAAAGCATATTCCCGTGAGGGATTTCACCCTAAGGGGACCACTTTGGAGTTCATCAATTTCTATACTTTATCAACCATGATAAGACAATAATGATTCATCTTTACATCAACAATGCATCTCATCGATCGATATTCATCTATGCATCATATCAATGACATCATTCAATCATACTTTGGCATCAATCAATTCCTTGACATGAATCAATCAATTTGAAATCAATCAATCAAACTATGAATTGACATCAATCAATCAAACTATTGGCATCAATGACAACATGATCCAACAAATTTCTGGGTGGAACCAATACACATTCTGGACCAGAAATTCAAAGTGCTATGGAACATAGAAAAAGGGATGGTAAAGGTTCAATGCACCTGCTATGGTTCCAAAGATGAAATTTGGGAGCATGAAGAAACTATGTGGGAGGAATACTCACAAAGTTTTGTGAATTTTGAAGATAATAAAAGATGAAAAATGCAAGACTCCAATTGGGCAGCTAGTTTCCGGAACCACATCTCATAATTCTTGGTCAGCTACGCTGATAGCCGTGAAAAAATAATGGTGTAGCCTGATGGAATGAGGGAAGTGAAGGGGGCACATTCCTTGGGTTAGCAGGTTGAGAAGAATGGGAGATTATGGTTGGAACGTTTATTGAAGGATAAAGATTGTAAAATTTTGTTTTATTTTCTAAGTATTGTGATGTAAATTTATATATGTATTTTGGCATGGTGTTGTGCATTGAGGACGATTCACAATTGTAGGGGAGGTGGAATTTGGCATCCCCACTATAATTCCCAATTTAATTAATGCATAATGTATATTTGAACGTGGCTATGGCCAAGCGATGTAATATATGAAATGTATTTTCTAAATTTTAATAAATATAATGTGATATCAACTATTGGGGATATGGATAGATATGGGAGCTGATTAATCCATGGGAAAAGGGGGAATTCCTAGAGAGTGTCTAAGAGGGGTCCAATGATAAAATTATTTATGGGTATTAATTCAAACCCAATTTTATGAATTTTATTACCATTGGGGACAACCTTCTATTTTTTGTTTGAGTGCATGAGATATCAATCATTAAATGCATCTAATAGGGTGGGTGTGAGAAGCCACATCCCACAGTTATTGGGAGCACGAGGATGAAGTACAATCAACAATGGGCAGATTGAACAATTAATTGTCTTAGGAAAATAGAGGAAAATTTTCTGGGTAGTAACAATCAATTTTAGACAGTTAGTTTTACATGAAAAACAAGCAGAGGATATGGGAGAAGAGATTGGGAGCTAGAGCAAGAAGGTTGGGTGAATTCTAGAGCATACTAGATTTTTTTCTAAGCATTTTGGAGATGGAAATTGAAGAGGCATGTTTTCATGCCTGAAGAGTGAACTCCTGAGTGGGTTTCACTATAGAAACAAGTGTTTGTTGTTGATTGCTAGTAATTTTTCTTGGCAACAAGTTCCCTTGAGTTCCCAGATGAGAGATTCTTGGTTACATGTACCAAAGAGACCCTAATAAATGAATCAGATGCCCAATGGAATGGAAACAATGAAGGGGTACATTCCTTAGGTTGGGCAGGTCAAGAGGAAGAGAGGTAGAGGAAATTTAGGATAGATGTAGGAGAATATTAATGGGTTGTGGGATATTGAGCTATGAGTGCACTATTAGAGGAACCCTTATCTTGTATATTCCTAGCCCTATCTTAGGGGTGAATTGTTGTTGATATTTGGAACAACAATTTTATGGTTGGGTAGAATGTCCTTTCGAAGCATTTGGTTGCATAAACATTTTAAAAAGATAAGTGTTTATCTATTTTCTGATTTATTACATGAGTTCAATTTTTGTGCCTAAATTCGTGTATGTGAATGGTTTATTTGTTGTTATGAATAAGTTTAATAGTTGAAATCATGTTCATACAAAACATTGTAGATGGATTTCATTATGGGTATCCAAATCTAGTTAAATATGTGTATAAATTCTAGTTGGTAAGCTACATGAATTAATTAGTAGAAGAAAATTTTGTTTATGTGTATTTCCACGTAGTAATGTTCCCCGATTAAGCTGGGGGACGTTACATTTTCTAATAGATTTCCTTACCAAGGAGGCACCTAAATAATTGTCCTTCAAGAAGAAAATATTATTCCAATGGTAGATTGTTGGATGAAAACATTAAAGGTTTTTTTATCATTGGAAATGTGAATAGAAAGTTGAGCCCATCAATGTTATTTGACAAGTTCAAGCTCAAAGCATTTCATCATTCTAAAGATAAAAAAAGTAGCTCATTTCTAATTAAATATCTTGAGCACATGTGGGTTATTATTGAGTCCAAATTCAAATCTTCCCCTTCAAAATTGATACCTAATACATTTTGCATTTTCCGTTATCATGCTTTAGTAGTAGTGATACTCAAATGAAACAAGCACCACTACACTATTATAATAAAAAAAAATTAGGGGTAGCACCATGGGGGATTCACCTTGTTGACCAATATATTATCATGTTCATTCATAAAGAGGGTTTTAAAATTGCAAAAAATAGAGTCAATATATTATAGGTATTGTGGGGGGGGGGATATAGGGTATGGGGTTTTAATAGGTATAATGGGGTATAAAAATGGGTATTTGGTAAAAATAGAGGATATTTAGTGATAATGAGGGTTTTTTTATTGGAAATATGTATTAGGAGGGGTGTGTTCAATAAAATGATTTTGGGAGGTATTTATCAATATCTAGTGAAAATAGAGGTATTCTTTAATATCCCACAAATACATGTGCTATGTCATAGGTTCATTAAGTGGAGACCCTATGGGTGGCACTTACATTTGAATATGAGTCTAAATACATGCAACCCATACCTTGCAAAAAAAAAAATATTAATTCCATATAAATATGTTCATGGTAAATAACATAAATAGTATGGCTACTAGGAGAGAGAGTAGGGGGAAAGCCAAAGAGGAGGATCTCCCATAGCTCCAATTCAAGGGAATGGTAGTGGATAATCCAAATAAATGGTGATATTCAAAGACCTAACTCTCGCAAAAAGAACAATTCAAAGACCATGACTTGGATGGAAAACTATTCAAGATGTACATGAAACACTGCAAGGAGAACACCTTGTAGTGGCGTTTTTTGTCAAACCTCCCCCCAAAAATGATCCCTTCTTTGTTTATAGCAAATAATGTTAGTTGATTCAGGTGCGTGGATTTTTTTGTGGAGGCTTTTACATTGATAAGATGAAATCGTACAAATGCATTGGCGCACTCACAATCATAATGCCCAGATGTTGAACTAATAAGGCACACCAATAAATGTTATTTAAATAAAATTCATATTGGTGCTCCATGCTAAATCAAGAGCATTGGTGCACATATGAAGGATGCACCAAATCAAGTTTGAATAGTTGGCTATTCAATAAAAAAATTAATTTAAAAAAACCAAAAAACCTTATATGGTGTGTTGAAGAAACCTAACTGCCCCAGCGTGTATACAATAGTGGCACACCAAACGACAATAAAGGTGTGTTTAATAGTACTGTAGCTTAAATTTTTTTAACACAGACAAAAATCCAACCGATGCATTACACATACTACCATGCATTGATGCATCTTACTATATGGCACAACACAATATGGTAAAATAAATTAAGTGTACCTATGTGATCTGAAACTACATAACGCACCGGTGCATCTTACTATTGAGCACATCGCAATAGGGTAAAATAAAATAAAAGAATTACTGAACCGAATTTCATTATCACATTTCCCTTTTTGCTTCCAACCACTCAAAAAATCACTGGTGCTCACACTCCTTCTATGACCACCCTATTTTCAATGCTATATAGTGTTGCTTCCTTAGTTCGATAAATTCGTCGGTAGATACCATTCATTTTTTAATTTTGGAAAACAATGCACATTTTAATTTTTTCTCTACAAGGAAACCATGCCTACTCAGGTGAGAAGAGACTAGGTAAATTGTTTGTTACCTCCTTATTTTCAATTTCATCGAATTAGAATTTAAAATTGGTCTTAAATCTGGTCTTTTTTACATTTTTTTAAAAACATCTATGTGGTGTGTTAGCACTAGAGGTCACACCTAGACTACTGTAGATGTAAGCCTAGTACTCATTTGAATATCAAGAGTAAATTAAGTTGGTATGTGGATCAAAAAGACTAAGTGAGGAAAAGGATATGGCAACAGGCTAGGATTTAAAACAACCGCAAATCAATAACATACCATTGAGCATGGAGTCAAGTAATCACTCTATGGATTGAAGGCACTTGAGTTGCACATCATATAATGAGCTTATATGCTTATGAGTAGAAGAATAGAGAAAAAACATGAAGAAAAACATCCACCAGGCAGGGATCCTCTCTGCAAAATGAATGCAAGGTACTTGAATCAAAATAATGACTTATAAGAAATTACAATAGGTCCATTGCTGCTCATGAATCTACAAATCAGAAGCAATCACTGATCCTCAATGACTATATTTTATTTCAAGTATGAAGACAAAGAAATGAAAGACAAATTTCAACACTCTGATAAAACAACTCTCATGAGTCTTCAATAACTAAGAGGAATCAATACAACAATGCCCTCATGCTTACAAAATAAGCACACTCAGGTAAACTACCTTCTCCAAATATCCTGTTGGGTCTTGGACCACCCTCCATCACTACAATTTGCACATTTTCATATAAAATGAAACAACAAACTCTGTCTAATTTTTAGGAAATACAATCTCAAAATAACATCTCAATTATTCAATTGCATGAAGTTTGGAACTGCTATAATTGAAAGCGCCTTCAAATTGGGAGTTGTTTTAACTGCTATTTGTTGCCAAGTGCTCAGTTACTTCCTGGAAATACGCCAAGAAAGTCATCTTTGATTGCCAGGTGCTTTACTCATTGAACTATGGTGACACTTGTGCATAAATCCTCTCATAACTTTCTATGACTCGAGACCTCCAAATCTTTGACATTTGGATGCTCTGCCACCTGTCTTCAATCTGCTTTCATTTCTTGGAAATTAACTATTGATGGCTTAACTAATAAATAAATATCTAGAAATGGCCTTTCTTTATTTGTACTAATAACTTCTGTGTCACAAAATGTGCTCTTGAATGTTTTGTTGCAATCTAATCAGATTTGAAACTCAGTAAAAAGGTTCAAAATCCAGAAAATATATCATTCAAAATACCAAATCCCATAACATCCTGAGCATCAAATGGCTTATGTTCAAACAATTTCAACCATAATGTTATATGTAGAGAGAAGAAGCCAACTCGTCAATGTTTGAGGTGGAATTAAATCCAAGTCTGGTGATGAACAATAACATTTTGATGTAAATGTCCATTTGACATCAATTATCTCAATTACCATCTATCCACAAAACTGCACACATCTAAGGAACGTTATCTATACTTTTAGATAAGTATGGATCCTTAAATTTTTCCTTAATTGTGACTGGCCTCTAGAAAAGAGTCTTTTTGAATTTCCATTTCCTTACTATATTAACACTTATTCCAAGGATAATGTAAAAATAATAATTAATATAAATTTAAATGTTTATAAAACTAATGGATGAAGTTGAATAGGTGAAGGCCATGATAGTTTCACTAATTAAGCTTGGGAATGCCATCCACGTTTGTAATTCCAACACCACAAGTGTGATTCCACAACCCATAGATGTTTCAAGAAGTTATTTTGTTGGAATTTCCCTTAGAAGTTCCATCAAAGTAAGTATATATTTATTTTAATTTTGAATATTTCAATTTTCAATATTATCATTTAAAAAAATAAAATATACTTGTAAATAAATCTTTACTATTGTATTAATAATAATAATAATAATCTATTTTTAAGGTCATGGCCAAGCTAGACACCAAATTGGTGTATAAGACCTCCTCTGCCCAACAATTTGACTGGTAAAGTCTACGGAGGTATACATACCCTATCCCCCTCTATATTTGAACTTGTGACCTCTTAGGAGGAAACACATGTTCTTAACCATTAGGCCCACTCAGGTTGTATGAATACATCATCAACTTTTTGATATGTCAATTTATTCTTAGTAATTCAAAAGTTGACATAAACATATGTTAATAGAATACAACATAAATTTGCTATAATAAGCAATAAAAATATATCAAAACCAAATTGTATGCTTGTACTTTTTAATGTGTTTTCAATATGATGGTTGGAAATGGTTTTTAACTTTTCATATCCAAGATTATAAAATGAAGAAAAAAAACATAATTGGCCAATTATAGATACCCATAATAAAATGACACATCTACAATATAAGTGTTGAAACAAAACATTTACATATCACTGTTCGTTTTCATCACCCTAATTATCTTCCTCGCTTGGAATTATAACATTATTTTTCTCAAAAATATGTTTTGATCTCCTATCATGTCTTAGTATGAACCACTAATCCCCATCCAACGCATCTAGGTAAAAACAAATTGGATGTAGTGTTTTGGGAAAACATAAGGATCCTTAGTTTTAACCCATGTTTTTTAGGGTTAATACATTACCCCACTATTTCGATCTTATTTTACATTTCTCTAGTTGAAGGTATCCCACCACTTGCAACTAAAAATAACATAAAGAAAATATGAGAAGTCCACTTGCATGATATCTTGTATCTTTCCAATGTTACATAACTTCCACTCTATTAGATTTTGATCATGGTGGCTACCATGACTAGATTGGTCAAACTCGACCTCCACTCCACAATATTGTGTTATGTGTCCATCATCAAAATCCTCATTGAAAAAATGGTGTCCATATGCCCACATAGATGGAAACAAATGCACTTGTAAAAATGTGAACAAAGGACAATATCATATATCTAATAACTTGAGAATTAATAAAAACATAATGTATGTTACAATTCAAATGTGTATTATAAATTTAATGTGGTGCTCAGAGATATTATTATAGAGTTGTTGCACTTGATCCCTATGTTTAGTGCCTCCAACTCTTCTTCACATGGGTAATAACATGACATGCTATATTTCTCTATGATATGGTTAGTCAAGATAAGACATGCTTCTACCATTCAACCAATTGAACAATTTCCTATCACTATCACATTTCCTTCTTTTCTCTTCATACAACACGAACCATGGTTGTGTTTCCTTTGCATTATAAAGAACAAATTTATCGATGGCATCAATTTCTAAATTCACTAATGTATACAATAATTCAGAATTAATAGTATGACATCAAATATATATTATCAACTTTAGTGCAAAAAATTTCTTTATACAAATTTGAAAAAAGATAAGTGACTTACTCTTTATCATGCATATTTTTCTATTTGTTTGGCGTATCTCCCCTTCCCTTTTGTCCTCATCCCGTTGGTCATCCCTAACCATTTCCCCACATGTGTTGTCAATTTTTTTGATGTAAACACTGGAATACGTGAACAACTCATATACTATGTACCCCTTTTCCATAGATCCCTTTGGTTTTTCCCTTTGTTGGATAAACCCTTCCAATTGTTTCATGTACCTCTCTAAGAACAAAATCAAATGACATGATAGAATCCTAGCTAATTCAACCTCATCAGCTAGGTGAATTAGAATATGGACTTGCAAGTCCATAAAACTCGTGGGAAATTCCTTCTCAAACATACAAACAATTTCATCTATCTCTTGATGCCACTATGGAATTCTATCCATATGAATATCCTTAGATGTGATCCAATTTACAAATGGAGATAATTTCAATATGGAATGTTGCAGATCCTAGGGGAAGTCATGGTTCACACAACCATGCACGAGAAAAGGATAATGACACTACAAAATAGATGAACACATAGTTAATTTCCATAAAACTATGAGTGCATAGTATATTTTAACCTACACTATAGAAAAAAAATCATGTATTCAACATACATACCCTTAGAAGGTTCATATGGTAATGTGATTTCAACCCTGAAAAATTCCCTTCTATAGTGAAGTAGTGTCGTAGAGTCGAACCATATAAATAATATGCCTTCATGCCCAATATAACATCCTTTACCATAGTAAGATAATCTTTCTTTAAAATCCATGGGACATCACCTTCTTTAAAATACCAAGAGGGACCATCCACTCCTTTACTTTATTTTCTTGGCCAATGTATCTTTTTAGTATTCAAAGAAATAAGATCTCTCCTAGCAACCAATGTGTCTCTTTTATTCGATGTTATGTGCCTCCATAAATAATATGAAACATTTTTGAATATATGCATGGGTTCTAGTAACTGGGAAATATTAATATGCTCCCAATATGGAAGTTCATAAAATACAGATTTCTTTTTCATTCAAATGGAAATTTTCTCAACATAGGTTTCAAAAAATTCAGGATCATCAAACATAGGTTCCCCATTTGAATCAAACAATTCTACCATTTCCTTCTCCTTCTCTATGTCATACGCCCTAATCCAATTTGTCAATGTGATTATTTCATGTATTTGGGTTTTCTCTAGTTTACCATTGAAATCTGTTGCAACTCATTTATAAGGGTGTTCTTCTAGGAGGAATACCCTTGAGTAGTCATACATTGGATTTTGTAGATGGTTGGACCACATCGCGTTTATAGAAGGTCCACAACATTTACATCCATAATACCCTTTTGTCACAGGACCTACAATGTTATTGTATACATATCATATTAGTGTCAAAAAGATAGTTTCACCAAATGAAGTATGCCAAATAACATTACATATATAAACAAATCAATCAACATGCTTACCAGAGAAAACTCCTAGTCCTGGATAAGCATGCATCATGTACGTACATATTCCATACAATGTAAAATACCTCTCCATTGGTATGGGTCTTGATGCATCATATACATGTAACACTTTTCATAGTTTCTTAAATTCATTGATCAATGGTTGGAGGTAGACATCCATTCTCTTCACTTGTCTTCAACTCGTGACTATAAGAGATATCATAAGAAGTTCATTATTCACGAACAACCATGGGGGGGTAATTTTATTGATCACTATCACTGATCAAATAGAATGTTTGGTGTTTTGGAGGGAATGCATGTTAACTCCATCCATGGCTATGCTCAATCGTAGGCTTTGTACTTCACCCTTGAATTTATCGGGCCACATATCCTCTACATGCATCATGTCTATTGAATCTTTTGGGATTCACACAACTCCTGGATCACTTCTATGTGAGGCATGTGTTGAAATATTGGCCAATATTGAGAGGGGGGTGAATCAATATTTATTCTTCTTTTAAAATTTTAACAATTATTAATTAACAAATTAATTAATCATAACAATTGATCAACAAGAATGTATTGAATACATAAATTTAAATATAACAATAACAAGTACAAGTTACAATTGTGTGAGAGACACCAATCACTCTTCTTCTAAGCTCCAATGCAAGGAGACA
>ML794757.1:88314-99596 GCA_009831015.1 Picea engelmannii
TAGGTTACTTAACCCATTTCTAGGTCACTTAACCTATTTTCCTCATTTTAGGGTTAACCACTTTCCATAATTAGAAAGTTCTCCATTACTTTATCATTTAAATATTCCTCCTCAATTTTGTCACCTCACTTTATCATTTAAATAATCTTCTTTGATTTTTTCACTTCTCCTTATTATTTAAATAATCCTCCTTGACTTTGTCACTTCACTTTATCATTTAAATAATATTTTCTTCTTTGCAAGCTCTTTGAATTATTTGAACTTTTGGGGATTCAAGCCTACATATGAGGGTCCTTCATCTTTATAGGGCCATAACTCTCAAACCATGAGAAGTTATGTGACATTCCAAATACCATCGGAAATGGCATGACAAGCACTATCCATATAGGATAGTTTCACCAACAACTTCACTGATATTCATCTCATTATTCCACATATAAGCATGGGTTCTCCAACCATACTTCTAGGATAACTCATCCATAAAGCATATTCCCGTGAGGGATTTCACCCTAAGGGGACCACTTTGGAGTTCATCAATTTCTATACTTTATCAACCATGATAAGACAATAATGATTCATCTTTACATCAACAATGCATCTCATCGATCGATATTCATCTATGCATCATATCAATGACATCATTCAATCATACTTTGGCATCAATCAATTCCTTGACATGAATCAATCAATTTGAAATCAATCAATCAAACTATGAATTGACATCAATCAATCAAACTATTGGCATCAATGACAACATGATCCAACAAATTTCTGGGTGGAACCAATACACATTCTGGACCAGAAATTCAAAGTGCTATGGAACATAGAAAAAGGGATGGTAAAGGTTCAATGCACCTGCTATGGTTCCAAAGATGAAATTTGGGAGCATGAAGAAACTATGTGGGAGGAATACTCACAAAGTTTTGTGAATTTTGAAGATAATAAAAGATGAAAAATGCAAGACTCCAATTGGGCAGCTAGTTTCCGGAACCACATCTCATAATTCTTGGTCAGCTACGCTGATAGCCGTGAAAAAATAATGGTGTAGCCTGATGGAATGAGGGAAGTGAAGGGGGCACATTCCTTGGGTTAGCAGGTTGAGAAGAATGGGAGATTATGGTTGGAACGTTTATTGAAGGATAAAGATTGTAAAATTTTGTTTTATTTTCTAAGTATTGTGATGTAAATTTATATATGTATTTTGGCATGGTGTTGTGCATTGAGGACGATTCACAATTGTAGGGGAGGTGGAATTTGGCATCCCCACTATAATTCCCAATTTAATTAATGCATAATGTATATTTGAACGTGGCTATGGCCAAGCGATGTAATATATGAAATGTATTTTCTAAATTTTAATAAATATAATGTGATATCAACTATTGGGGATATGGATAGATATGGGAGCTGATTAATCCATGGGAAAAGGGGGAATTCCTAGAGAGTGTCTAAGAGGGGTCCAATGATAAAATTATTTATGGGTATTAATTCAAACCCAATTTTATGAATTTTATTACCATTGGGGACAACCTTCTATTTTTTGTTTGAGTGCATGAGATATCAATCATTAAATGCATCTAATAGGGTGGGTGTGAGAAGCCACATCCCACAGTTATTGGGAGCACGAGGATGAAGTACAATCAACAATGGGCAGATTGAACAATTAATTGTCTTAGGAAAATAGAGGAAAATTTTCTGGGTAGTAACAATCAATTTTAGACAGTTAGTTTTACATGAAAAACAAGCAGAGGATATGGGAGAAGAGATTGGGAGCTAGAGCAAGAAGGTTGGGTGAATTCTAGAGCATACTAGATTTTTTTCTAAGCATTTTGGAGATGGAAATTGAAGAGGCATGTTTTCATGCCTGAAGAGTGAACTCCTGAGTGGGTTTCACTATAGAAACAAGTGTTTGTTGTTGATTGCTAGTAATTTTTCTTGGCAACAAGTTCCCTTGAGTTCCCAGATGAGAGATTCTTGGTTACATGTACCAAAGAGACCCTAATAAATGAATCAGATGCCCAATGGAATGGAAACAATGAAGGGGTACATTCCTTAGGTTGGGCAGGTCAAGAGGAAGAGAGGTAGAGGAAATTTAGGATAGATGTAGGAGAATATTAATGGGTTGTGGGATATTGAGCTATGAGTGCACTATTAGAGGAACCCTTATCTTGTATATTCCTAGCCCTATCTTAGGGGTGAATTGTTGTTGATATTTGGAACAACAATTTTATGGTTGGGTAGAATGTCCTTTCGAAGCATTTGGTTGCATAAACATTTTAAAAAGATAAGTGTTTATCTATTTTCTGATTTATTACATGAGTTCAATTTTTGTGCCTAAATTCGTGTATGTGAATGGTTTATTTGTTGTTATGAATAAGTTTAATAGTTGAAATCATGTTCATACAAAACATTGTAGATGGATTTCATTATGGGTATCCAAATCTAGTTAAATATGTGTATAAATTCTAGTTGGTAAGCTACATGAATTAATTAGTAGAAGAAAATTTTGTTTATGTGTATTTCCACGTAGTAATGTTCCCCGATTAAGCTGGGGGACGTTACATTTTCTAATAGATTTCCTTACCAAGGAGGCACCTAAATAATTGTCCTTCAAGAAGAAAATATTATTCCAATGGTAGATTGTTGGATGAAAACATTAAAGGTTTTTTTATCATTGGAAATGTGAATAGAAAGTTGAGCCCATCAATGTTATTTGACAAGTTCAAGCTCAAAGCATTTCATCATTCTAAAGATAAAAAAAGTAGCTCATTTCTAATTAAATATCTTGAGCACATGTGGGTTATTATTGAGTCCAAATTCAAATCTTCCCCTTCAAAATTGATACCTAATACATTTTGCATTTTCCGTTATCATGCTTTAGTAGTAGTGATACTCAAATGAAACAAGCACCACTACACTATTATAATAAAAAAAAATTAGGGGTAGCACCATGGGGGATTCACCTTGTTGACCAATATATTATCATGTTCATTCATAAAGAGGGTTTTAAAATTGCAAAAAATAGAGTCAATATATTATAGGTATTGTGGGGGGGGGGATATAGGGTATGGGGTTTTAATAGGTATAATGGGGTATAAAAATGGGTATTTGGTAAAAATAGAGGATATTTAGTGATAATGAGGGTTTTTTTATTGGAAATATGTATTAGGAGGGGTGTGTTCAATAAAATGATTTTGGGAGGTATTTATCAATATCTAGTGAAAATAGAGGTATTCTTTAATATCCCACAAATACATGTGCTATGTCATAGGTTCATTAAGTGGAGACCCTATGGGTGGCACTTACATTTGAATATGAGTCTAAATACATGCAACCCATACCTTGCAAAAAAAAAAATATTAATTCCATATAAATATGTTCATGGTAAATAACATAAATAGTATGGCTACTAGGAGAGAGAGTAGGGGGAAAGCCAAAGAGGAGGATCTCCCATAGCTCCAATTCAAGGGAATGGTAGTGGATAATCCAAATAAATGGTGATATTCAAAGACCTAACTCTCGCAAAAAGAACAATTCAAAGACCATGACTTGGATGGAAAACTATTCAAGATGTACATGAAACACTGCAAGGAGAACACCTTGTAGTGGCGTTTTTTGTCAAACCTCCCCCCAAAAATGATCCCTTCTTTGTTTATAGCAAATAATGTTAGTTGATTCAGGTGCGTGGATTTTTTTGTGGAGGCTTTTACATTGATAAGATGAAATCGTACAAATGCATTGGCGCACTCACAATCATAATGCCCAGATGTTGAACTAATAAGGCACACCAATAAATGTTATTTAAATAAAATTCATATTGGTGCTCCATGCTAAATCAAGAGCATTGGTGCACATATGAAGGATGCACCAAATCAAGTTTGAATAGTTGGCTATTCAATAAAAAAATTAATTTAAAAAAACCAAAAAACCTTATATGGTGTGTTGAAGAAACCTAACTGCCCCAGCGTGTATACAATAGTGGCACACCAAACGACAATAAAGGTGTGTTTAATAGTACTGTAGCTTAAATTTTTTTAACACAGACAAAAATCCAACCGATGCATTACACATACTACCATGCATTGATGCATCTTACTATATGGCACAACACAATATGGTAAAATAAATTAAGTGTACCTATGTGATCTGAAACTACATAACGCACCGGTGCATCTTACTATTGAGCACATCGCAATAGGGTAAAATAAAATAAAAGAATTACTGAACCGAATTTCATTATCACATTTCCCTTTTTGCTTCCAACCACTCAAAAAATCACTGGTGCTCACACTCCTTCTATGACCACCCTATTTTCAATGCTATATAGTGTTGCTTCCTTAGTTCGATAAATTCGTCGGTAGATACCATTCATTTTTTAATTTTGGAAAACAATGCACATTTTAATTTTTTCTCTACAAGGAAACCATGCCTACTCAGGTGAGAAGAGACTAGGTAAATTGTTTGTTACCTCCTTATTTTCAATTTCATCGAATTAGAATTTAAAATTGGTCTTAAATCTGGTCTTTTTTACATTTTTTTAAAAACATCTATGTGGTGTGTTAGCACTAGAGGTCACACCTAGACTACTGTAGATGTAAGCCTAGTACTCATTTGAATATCAAGAGTAAATTAAGTTGGTATGTGGATCAAAAAGACTAAGTGAGGAAAAGGATATGGCAACAGGCTAGGATTTAAAACAACCGCAAATCAATAACATACCATTGAGCATGGAGTCAAGTAATCACTCTATGGATTGAAGGCACTTGAGTTGCACATCATATAATGAGCTTATATGCTTATGAGTAGAAGAATAGAGAAAAAACATGAAGAAAAACATCCACCAGGCAGGGATCCTCTCTGCAAAATGAATGCAAGGTACTTGAATCAAAATAATGACTTATAAGAAATTACAATAGGTCCATTGCTGCTCATGAATCTACAAATCAGAAGCAATCACTGATCCTCAATGACTATATTTTATTTCAAGTATGAAGACAAAGAAATGAAAGACAAATTTCAACACTCTGATAAAACAACTCTCATGAGTCTTCAATAACTAAGAGGAATCAATACAACAATGCCCTCATGCTTACAAAATAAGCACACTCAGGTAAACTACCTTCTCCAAATATCCTGTTGGGTCTTGGACCACCCTCCATCACTACAATTTGCACATTTTCATATAAAATGAAACAACAAACTCTGTCTAATTTTTAGGAAATACAATCTCAAAATAACATCTCAATTATTCAATTGCATGAAGTTTGGAACTGCTATAATTGAAAGCGCCTTCAAATTGGGAGTTGTTTTAACTGCTATTTGTTGCCAAGTGCTCAGTTACTTCCTGGAAATACGCCAAGAAAGTCATCTTTGATTGCCAGGTGCTTTACTCATTGAACTATGGTGACACTTGTGCATAAATCCTCTCATAACTTTCTATGACTCGAGACCTCCAAATCTTTGACATTTGGATGCTCTGCCACCTGTCTTCAATCTGCTTTCATTTCTTGGAAATTAACTATTGATGGCTTAACTAATAAATAAATATCTAGAAATGGCCTTTCTTTATTTGTACTAATAACTTCTGTGTCACAAAATGTGCTCTTGAATGTTTTGTTGCAATCTAATCAGATTTGAAACTCAGTAAAAAGGTTCAAAATCCAGAAAATATATCATTCAAAATACCAAATCCCATAACATCCTGAGCATCAAATGGCTTATGTTCAAACAATTTCAACCATAATGTTATATGTAGAGAGAAGAAGCCAACTCGTCAATGTTTGAGGTGGAATTAAATCCAAGTCTGGTGATGAACAATAACATTTTGATGTAAATGTCCATTTGACATCAATTATCTCAATTACCATCTATCCACAAAACTGCACACATCTAAGGAACGTTATCTATACTTTTAGATAAGTATGGATCCTTAAATTTTTCCTTAATTGTGACTGGCCTCTAGAAAAGAGTCTTTTTGAATTTCCATTTCCTTACTATATTAACACTTATTCCAAGGATAATGTAAAAATAATAATTAATATAAATTTAAATGTTTATAAAACTAATGGATGAAGTTGAATAGGTGAAGGCCATGATAGTTTCACTAATTAAGCTTGGGAATGCCATCCACGTTTGTAATTCCAACACCACAAGTGTGATTCCACAACCCATAGATGTTTCAAGAAGTTATTTTGTTGGAATTTCCCTTAGAAGTTCCATCAAAGTAAGTATATATTTATTTTAATTTTGAATATTTCAATTTTCAATATTATCATTTAAAAAAATAAAATATACTTGTAAATAAATCTTTACTATTGTATTAATAATAATAATAATAATCTATTTTTAAGGTCATGGCCAAGCTAGACACCAAATTGGTGTATAAGACCTCCTCTGCCCAACAATTTGACTGGTAAAGTCTACGGAGGTATACATACCCTATCCCCCTCTATATTTGAACTTGTGACCTCTTAGGAGGAAACACATGTTCTTAACCATTAGGCCCACTCAGGTTGTATGAATACATCATCAACTTTTTGATATGTCAATTTATTCTTAGTAATTCAAAAGTTGACATAAACATATGTTAATAGAATACAACATAAATTTGCTATAATAAGCAATAAAAATATATCAAAACCAAATTGTATGCTTGTACTTTTTAATGTGTTTTCAATATGATGGTTGGAAATGGTTTTTAACTTTTCATATCCAAGATTATAAAATGAAGAAAAAAAACATAATTGGCCAATTATAGATACCCATAATAAAATGACACATCTACAATATAAGTGTTGAAACAAAACATTTACATATCACTGTTCGTTTTCATCACCCTAATTATCTTCCTCGCTTGGAATTATAACATTATTTTTCTCAAAAATATGTTTTGATCTCCTATCATGTCTTAGTATGAACCACTAATCCCCATCCAACGCATCTAGGTAAAAACAAATTGGATGTAGTGTTTTGGGAAAACATAAGGATCCTTAGTTTTAACCCATGTTTTTTAGGGTTAATACATTACCCCACTATTTCGATCTTATTTTACATTTCTCTAGTTGAAGGTATCCCACCACTTGCAACTAAAAATAACATAAAGAAAATATGAGAAGTCCACTTGCATGATATCTTGTATCTTTCCAATGTTACATAACTTCCACTCTATTAGATTTTGATCATGGTGGCTACCATGACTAGATTGGTCAAACTCGACCTCCACTCCACAATATTGTGTTATGTGTCCATCATCAAAATCCTCATTGAAAAAATGGTGTCCATATGCCCACATAGATGGAAACAAATGCACTTGTAAAAATGTGAACAAAGGACAATATCATATATCTAATAACTTGAGAATTAATAAAAACATAATGTATGTTACAATTCAAATGTGTATTATAAATTTAATGTGGTGCTCAGAGATATTATTATAGAGTTGTTGCACTTGATCCCTATGTTTAGTGCCTCCAACTCTTCTTCACATGGGTAATAACATGACATGCTATATTTCTCTATGATATGGTTAGTCAAGATAAGACATGCTTCTACCATTCAACCAATTGAACAATTTCCTATCACTATCACATTTCCTTCTTTTCTCTTCATACAACACGAACCATGGTTGTGTTTCCTTTGCATTATAAAGAACAAATTTATCGATGGCATCAATTTCTAAATTCACTAATGTATACAATAATTCAGAATTAATAGTATGACATCAAATATATATTATCAACTTTAGTGCAAAAAATTTCTTTATACAAATTTGAAAAAAGATAAGTGACTTACTCTTTATCATGCATATTTTTCTATTTGTTTGGCGTATCTCCCCTTCCCTTTTGTCCTCATCCCGTTGGTCATCCCTAACCATTTCCCCACATGTGTTGTCAATTTTTTTGATGTAAACACTGGAATACGTGAACAACTCATATACTATGTACCCCTTTTCCATAGATCCCTTTGGTTTTTCCCTTTGTTGGATAAACCCTTCCAATTGTTTCATGTACCTCTCTAAGAACAAAATCAAATGACATGATAGAATCCTAGCTAATTCAACCTCATCAGCTAGGTGAATTAGAATATGGACTTGCAAGTCCATAAAACTCGTGGGAAATTCCTTCTCAAACATACAAACAATTTCATCTATCTCTTGATGCCACTATGGAATTCTATCCATATGAATATCCTTAGATGTGATCCAATTTACAAATGGAGATAATTTCAATATGGAATGTTGCAGATCCTAGGGGAAGTCATGGTTCACACAACCATGCACGAGAAAAGGATAATGACACTACAAAATAGATGAACACATAGTTAATTTCCATAAAACTATGAGTGCATAGTATATTTTAACCTACACTATAGAAAAAAAATCATGTATTCAACATACATACCCTTAGAAGGTTCATATGGTAATGTGATTTCAACCCTGAAAAATTCCCTTCTATAGTGAAGTAGTGTCGTAGAGTCGAACCATATAAATAATATGCCTTCATGCCCAATATAACATCCTTTACCATAGTAAGATAATCTTTCTTTAAAATCCATGGGACATCACCTTCTTTAAAATACCAAGAGGGACCATCCACTCCTTTACTTTATTTTCTTGGCCAATGTATCTTTTTAGTATTCAAAGAAATAAGATCTCTCCTAGCAACCAATGTGTCTCTTTTATTCGATGTTATGTGCCTCCATAAATAATATGAAACATTTTTGAATATATGCATGGGTTCTAGTAACTGGGAAATATTAATATGCTCCCAATATGGAAGTTCATAAAATACAGATTTCTTTTTCATTCAAATGGAAATTTTCTCAACATAGGTTTCAAAAAATTCAGGATCATCAAACATAGGTTCCCCATTTGAATCAAACAATTCTACCATTTCCTTCTCCTTCTCTATGTCATACGCCCTAATCCAATTTGTCAATGTGATTATTTCATGTATTTGGGTTTTCTCTAGTTTACCATTGAAATCTGTTGCAACTCATTTATAAGGGTGTTCTTCTAGGAGGAATACCCTTGAGTAGTCATACATTGGATTTTGTAGATGGTTGGACCACATCGCGTTTATAGAAGGTCCACAACATTTACATCCATAATACCCTTTTGTCACAGGACCTACAATGTTATTGTATACATATCATATTAGTGTCAAAAAGATAGTTTCACCAAATGAAGTATGCCAAATAACATTACATATATAAACAAATCAATCAACATGCTTACCAGAGAAAACTCCTAGTCCTGGATAAGCATGCATCATGTACGTACATATTCCATACAATGTAAAATACCTCTCCATTGGTATGGGTCTTGATGCATCATATACATGTAACACTTTTCATAGTTTCTTAAATTCATTGATCAATGGTTGGAGGTAGACATCCATTCTCTTCACTTGTCTTCAACTCGTGACTATAAGAGATATCATAAGAAGTTCATTATTCACGAACAACCATGGGGGGGTAATTTTATTGATCACTATCACTGATCAAATAGAATGTTTGGTGTTTTGGAGGGAATGCATGTTAACTCCATCCATGGCTATGCTCAATCGTAGGCTTTGTACTTCACCCTTGAATTTATCGGGCCACATATCCTCTACATGCATCATGTCTATTGAATCTTTTGGGATTCACACAACTCCTGGATCACTTCTATGTGAGGCATGTGTTGAAATATTGGCCAATATTGAGAGGGGGGTGAATCAATATTTATTCTTCTTTTAAAATTTTAACAATTATTAATTAACAAATTAATTAATCATAACAATTGATCAACAAGAATGTATTGAATACATAAATTTAAATATAACAATAACAAGTACAAGTTACAATTGTGTGAGAGACACCAATCACTCTTCTTCTAAGCTCCAATGCAAGGAGACATCAATCCCTTGGTTTTAGAGCACAAACTCCCTTGTTTCAAAGCACCAACTCTAGGAAGCACCAACTCCCTTGTGAAACAGAATTTAACCTGTAGAGGAATGCAATCCTGTCGAGATCCTCCCTACCACCCTCACTACATAAAATGTTTACAGTTTCTTTCTTGGACTCTGCTACTTCTTTTGATCTTCTAATTTAGACTGCAGAGACACTTTCCTTCTTACCAATTTTCTCTATTTATATAGTCTATCAAGAGGTATATGATATTGAAACAATGTGTCTTTTTGTAAAAGAGAAAATGAACCAATGTGTCTTTTTAATAATAAAGCATTTCACCTCTTCATTTAATTAACACAAATGTTGATGTTTTTTTTATTAATTGGTTTTAATTTAAAAAGGCATGAAAATCGGACAATTATTTTCATAAAAAGATTCTAGAGTGACATAAATGAATTTCAAAATTCTACAACATTGCTTTTGTGCAGAACACGCCCAATTAGCCGACTTGTAAGAAATTGCCCCAGAAAATGTGCGAGACAGATGGTACATGAGATTCTTTGAAGGAAACTTGTTGAGATTTTTACACAAGATCCTTGACACCTGTTGTATTCTATTGAAGCACTAGATTTGACTATTTCTTCTTGTATTTAGAGAACAATAAATTATTTTTGAGGTTCCATTATAAAGGTCTTCCAATGATATCTTCATGGAGTGAACAATCCCTTCACTTCTGTTCAATTGCTTCCTCTGTGAATGGATGTCAGCAACATAATTCAACTTAAACTTTTGTAGGATACTGATATGAATATACATAAACATTAATCAAGTTATCAGTGACCATATTTATCCTCTTTCCATCAATTCCAACAACATACACTATGTCCAATATTTACCATATTGGTATTATTTAACATCAATGCCAACACCATGTCCAACAACATGTTGTTATATACATATTTAAGTTCGAATAAGAAAAAACCATAAATAAATGACTCATGAATATTTAAAAAGTCATGACTCTTATTTATTTCCCATTTAATATATAATCGTGGACCTTTTGTAAACAAATATATCATCATCAAATATATTTTAAGAATATTATATATACATATTTTTCAGTCTCATGATTATCGGGATTTATTCTCCCAACATTGGTATCAAAGCGTGGTTTCAAAAACCCATGGTAATTGCCCATGGTATTGGGAAGATAATATAAGGAAAATAAATTCAAGAGAGAGAGAGAGAGAGAGAAGAAGTAAGGGTAAAAATTTGATTTTACCATTGGTGGTTTACAAGATCATGGTTTTGGTAAACCATTGGCCCATGTTATTGCCTTGGCCTCCGGGGTTTTTTTTTTTCTTACAAAGTACAACAAAAAATATTCATAT
>ML794757.1:106947-135779 GCA_009831015.1 Picea engelmannii
ATGTTTTTTAAGATAGCATGACATGTGTATTTGGTATAGATGTTGATACTATGTGTTGTTTGTTTGTATGTGCAGATGTGGCACCTTGCAGTCACGAGGTTGAGTTGTTGAGTGCATCGGCTCGCCGAGAGTCAGGGAGACAACTATGGGTAGGAGAGAGACGTCAGTGTGAGGATGCCAAGGCGAGACCAACTGAGCCTAAGAGAGTAGTGAGGAGATGCTGGTTTGATGACATAGGTTTCAGGCCATCACATGCTCCTCCGACATATGCCAAAGAAGATTTTGAGGACATACGCCATTGCCTGGAGGTTGTGCTACAAGGCGTGCCTGAGGGCATGTGGTTGTGTATCCAGGATGAGGGCATCCCAGAGCAGTGTGTGGGGATTCCATCGTTGTGGCGGGCCGTGGTATGATGAGCAGCAGTAGCAGGTGATGCTATGACTGGACGATTACCTATTGGTCAAGAGGGACCAGTAGTGGGTGGGGGACTACCACTTGAGGGAGGGGTAGGAGGTGGTGCTCTAGAGGCACCTTGAGTGGTGCTCTATGTATTTTTGTATGTTTGTATATAGGCTAGTGAGCCCATTTTGTACTGAGGTGCTTCACTGGCTTGCAGATACTTTTATCTTTGTATGGAAACATTTGGATGGCACTATGGACCGTTTTATATATACATGAGTATACATTTTGAGATCTATGTGGTGTTTACATGTGTTTTGTTAATGTGTTGATGATGTCTAATCTATATAGGTTGTTGATATGTTTATGTATGTGTAGAGGTATCTTGATGTGATATATGTCAGTCTAACACAATATTAGCTAAGTTATCTATAATTTGATTCAATTGTATTGGAATATGTGTAAATGTAATGGAATCAAAATGTCGAGATAAAATTCTAACCTGCAGGTATTTGTGAAAGAGGCAAGGATCGCGTATGCAGTACACATTGTTGAGCTGGAGAACGACTAGTTGAGAGTTGAGTAATATGCTAAGGTGATGAATACGATGATGTTGGGCATTGGCTAGGAGGCTAATGACAACAGTGTATTCAGCTTGGTTGTTGGTCGTTGAACCCAAACATATGCCGCTTGAATGGAGCATTTCATGTGAGGGGGTGTAGAGAGCCCAAGCAGCCGATGCGAGATTTTGTGTCCAACGGCTGGCGCCGTCGGCATAACCAATGTGGTAGGCTGGTGGAGGAAGCATCTGTCAATAGCACAAATGATAAAAAAAACTATAAAAGAAATAACCTAAAGTAGAATGACTACGTTTAAGCATAAAATTTCTTTAAGTACAACCCGTTGACGGGTTCTTGAAGAGAGAGGCCTTCAAAAGAGGCCAGGATGTATGTGCCTTTGGTGAGGCAATGTTGGATAATGTATGGGCCATGCCATAGTGAATCGAATTTTCCATGGCCAAAGGTATTGTGAGCGATATCGTAAGCAAGGATGAGGTCGCCTTTGTGGAATGAGCAAAGGTTGACATGTCGATCAAAGTTGGCATTTGATCATTTTTTAGTTGCCTCATTATTCTGTAATGAGGATCGACGATCTTCATCCAGGGATTCTAAGTTTAGCAAGCGCTGCTCCATTGGGGTAGTGTCGGGTAATAGATTAATTGTGGTGCGTAAGGTGGGAATTTCTCACTTGACGGGAAGAGTGGCCTCCACCCAATGGACTAGATGAAATGATGTGAAACCAATAGCTGTTTTCACAGTAGTACGTTAAGCCCATAGCTTGGAAAATAACATATGATGCCAATTGGTCTTATGTTTATTAACCGTGCACTGTAACATGGTCTTGAGGACCTTGTTGACTGCTTCGACCTATCCATTAGAATGAGGGTAATATGGTGAGGCAAACTCGTGGGAGAATCCTAACCGAGATGAGAGTTCAACGAAAATCTCATTCTCTAAGTGTTTTCCATGATCAAAAACTAGTTGGAGTGGTACTCCAAAGCGAGATATGATGTGGTTAAATAAAAAATGCGTTGTGGTGTTAGCGGTATTGTTGAAGGTGGGAATAGATTCCACCCATTTCGTGAAGTAATTGACTGCGACAACAATGTATTTGTGTCCATTTCTAGAGGGAGGATTGAAAGTCATGAATTCAATGCCCCGTTTACAAAAAGGGCCGGCAGTGATGATTGGATGAAGAAGAGCAGGTGGTGCTTGGGATTTGTTGGCATAAAGATGACACTTCTCACAATGTTTCATGGCGTGAATGCAATCGTAAAACAAGGTAGGCCAAAAGTAACTTGCTCGAATAATCTTTTGAGCAGTGGATATTCTCGAAAGATGGCCCCCACATGCGCTGTTATGGCATTCGTTCAAGACTTTATCGGCCTCGTCAATGGTCAGGCATTGATGAAGAATGGTGTCGACCCCTCGCTGGTAGAAGATGTCTCCGATGAGGAGGTAGTGGGGGGCCTAGTGGAAAAAATGACAATGATCATCTTGTGAAAGGTGGTTACCGAAATTTTGAGTTCAGATGTAGACGAGGAGGTCGCCATACCAAGAATCATCTGAAGTGATGTAAAAGAGGTGCTCGTCGGGAAAGTCGATATTAACGGGGGCACTAGTTGTGTCAGAGGGGAGGGCCGTGACAAGTTCAGTGAGAACGAGGGATTTCTTGCTCTTGGGTATTGAGAATTCGAGATCGTACTCCTGAAAGATAACGATCCGGAGTATGATCCATCGGGAAAATTTTCCGTTAATTTGCCGACGACTGAGCAAGAATTTCATAGGGTCAGAATCTGCTACAACCTTAGTTGTGCAAAGCAGAATGTAGTAACGTAGTTTCTGGACTGTGAGGACGACTGCAAGAGCTAGTTTCTCTTCGTGTTTGTACTTCAAGGGTGGCCCTGAGAGGTTTTTACTAATGTAATAAATGACATTCTCACGATTGTCATCACCTATATGAATGAGAACTCCTGCTACTGAAACAACTGATGATGATATGTAGAGGATATAGTCGCGATTGTAGTCAGGTGCACTAATTAAAGGGGCATTGGAGAGCGCCATTTTAAGATCGTCAAATGACTATTGGGCATGTTCATCCCAGTAAAATGGGATGTCGTGATGTAGTAGGTGAAGGAAACCATGTGCGCGAGTGGCGAAGTCTGGGACAAATTGTTGTAGAAAGTTAGCCTTGCCTTGGAGGCTCTGGAGTTGACGTAAATTACGAGGAGGTGGAATTTTGGTGATAGCTTGGACTTTGAGGGTGTCCACAGTAATACCGCTTTGGGAAACGATGAATCTGAGAAGGCGCCTCACAGTAACACAGAATACGCACTTGAGGGGATTCAAGTGAATGTTGTACTAATAGCACCATTGGAAGATGATCCGTAAATCATCAAGATGTTGGGTGCGTTTCTTGGATCGAGCTATGAGGTCGGCCAAGTATGTGAGGATGATATGAGCCAGATCGTGAAAAATGTATGTCATATCCCATTGGAAAGTTGCGCCATCATTCTTTAGTCCAAACGGCATGACACGATATGCAAAAGTACCCCAAGGGGTAGTAAATGCGGTTTTGTACTGATCGGCTGGGTGAATTTGGATTTGATTATAACCAGAGAAACCGTCAATGAATGATAGAGCCTTGTGGCCTATGTAGTTATCAATAATTTGATCGATGAAAGGCATTGGAAAGTTGTCTTTGGGACATGCATGATTGAGATCATGAAAGTCTGTGCAGACGTGGATAATGCCCTGTTTTTTGTTAATAGGTATAGGGTTGGAAACCCATGATGTATAGGTGATGGGGTAGATGAACCCGGCAGGGCGTAATTTGTCAATCTCAGCTTTGATGGACGCTTCTTTGGATGGGTGTAGCGGTCACTTTTTTTGAAGAACTGGGGTTATGTCAGGCCAAGTGTCGATGTGATGTTCAACGATCGAGGGATCAAGGCCAGGAATTTTTGTGTATCACCAGGCAAAAATATCCCGATATTCTTGGAAGAGGGATTTATAGGAGATGTTTTCTTGAGGAGTTCAAGCGGTGCCAATGGTGATTTCCTTGATGACTCCCTTTTTTATCAAAATATCGAGTTTGATGGTCGGGGAAATATTGGCCATGTTGCCTTCTTCAAAAGCATCAGGGGCAGGAATAGGGTTGTTGAACCAGTCGATGTGCCCTGATGGGATGAAATCTTTGGTTTCGACTGCGTATATGGGGTGTGGATGAGGAGGCGTGGATGCTTCCTGTGGAAAGAAGAGCGCTCGATGGTGGAGCGCATCCCTTGGGTAGTTGGGGGTGTTTAGTTCCTCGAGTATGTCCTCGTCACAGTGAAATTGGCGGGAATACAAGGGGTCTAAAAAAGAGATATTGGTGACTGTCATCGGGTGGATGCCCCCTCGTGATGAAGAAACAGGGGGAATGATGCAAGGAAATTGTGATGGTTTGCTTGACATAAACCAAATATCGAAGTAATGAGGAGTACCCATGGTAGTGGTATGTAAAATTTCCGTAGGGAAATGAGCAGGAGAATTGGGGGGATTTGGGGGTGAATCCTCGGATAAGTCATCCAAGATACATGGAGGCATGGGGAGGGTCTTAGGTTTGGGAGAAATGAGATGAAGAATATCTAATGACGAGGTAAGTTCAACCATCGATTCTATGGGTCTTTGAAGCAGGGTCATTTGGCATTGCCTATATTCAATGATCATAGGACATTGGTATGTGAAATGATCTAAGGATTCACATAGAGAGCAAGGGCATCTCATACGTTCATTGACTAAAGTTGTGACATAATGGATGTCAGTGATTTTTGGTAGGGATGACGTAGCTGAACTGGGTTCGCTCTGGAAGATTTGGCATATTGCAGCTAATGTCTGCCGAAAGCGTGGTAGTGTTGGGCAATGGTGGGTATAATGGCCATATTCTGAACATATAGCACAAGAGAATTTGGTTCGCAACCCTTTACTATTTGAGTGAGGGGTGGTAGCAGCAGTACTGGCTATAGTGGCGAGTTTTGAGGAAGTTTGATTGAGTGGAATCAAATTCCGTAACTCTGGTAGAGATGGGAAGTTGTTGGTTTGGTGTCCATCTTTCTCATATAGCGCGTAAGGGGGTTGGACACATGGGGGAAGTGGAGTTGTGGGCTCCTTCTTCTTTCTCCTGCCCCCAACTATGGCATGGGGGGTAGTGAGTGGGGGTGTAGAGGGTATGGTGGGAGTGAGTATGGGAATCATCATTGGGATTCCTTCCATTTGGGGGGGAAGGGATGGTCGAGGGACCATCTCTGGTGGATGTAAATACCAAATTGGAATCGCTAACACCATATTAGGGAGGGTAAGAGTTGCCTCTACTTGGAAAGATTCGATGCCAGGTGGAGGGTAAAAGAAGGGGATTTGAGTGATGGCTTGGGGAACTGTCTCCCAAACTGGGATATGGCCTTGGGGAGGGGTGAAATCGTGGATTGGCGGGGTCAACGAGTTCACAAGAGGCTTGTGAGGGGGGAGTTATGCGACTAGTGGGACGTCAGATATGATAAAAGCCTCCCTAGAAGGAAGGGTATCCTCTATGTCAGTTTCATTAGATGATACAGCGCATACCTGATTGGAAGGATGAAGGAGCGGTGGTGCTCCATGGTAAGTTCCTAACAATGATGGATCTTTGAAAATTCCAGGACCCATTTCGATGAGTGGGTATGCATTATGACTTGTGTGGATGAGAGGAAGAATGTTATCGATGTTGGCAGAAGGGTTAGGCTCGTAATGTGAGACTTGGTCAATGGTAACGATCTTTCCATTATGGGGAAACATCATTGTTCGAAAGACGGAAGAGGCAATTGCCTTCATAGTGTGCATGTAGCTACAACCAAACAAGATATTATAATAGAGTAGGTCATCGATAACTTCGATGTCGATGAGAATAGTCTTTCCTCTGAGTTCTACAGGGACATTTTGGAAGAGCCCTTCAGGAGATGATGGTCATCCGTCATAAGATTGTAAGGTAATGGCAGAAGGTATGATTTCAGGGGAACCAAGTTTCTACCATACAGATTTGGACATAATGCATGTAGGTGCACCTTCATCGATGAGACACCGATGAACTGTGATGTTCCGTATTTTCACTGGGATTTGAAAAACGATAAAAGCGGGAAGGCAAGGTTTTCCACTGTCGAGATCAAAGTTAATGAGTCGAGTATCTACAGGGTTGACTGCCCCCAAGGCGAAAAGTAATGATTTTCGTTGAGTGGGACAAGTTTGAAGGACTTCTAAGACTAACATGGCAGCTGGGAATTGTGCTAAGTCATCAACCAAACTATAACTATGAGCTGCCCTAGCCTGTGGGTTGTGGACATTCCTGCGCAAAGGGTTGCGAGGGATGTGAAGAGGTGGTTCTGTGTTAGGGTGAGGGATCACCAACGGGGGCCCCATTGGTGTGGGGATTGTCTCTGGAGGAATGGGAGGAGACTCAGTGGGTGGATGATACTGACGATTGCATGTTTGCATAAGGATTTCTTCCTCACTAGAGAGGAGGATCGTGTGATCTGTTGGATTGTTTGGATTGAGGTACTGTCATGTTGGGTGTTTATCACACCTTGGTGTGGAATAGGATTCTGCAGCACGTCAGGGAGGGGTTGTTGCACGTATTGTTGTGGGGCCTGCTGAGGGGCAGGCGATGTTGGAGGATGGGGTAGACTGCCTGAGTCTTTCAGCCATTTGAAATCAGCGATTTGGGGGCAATGATGAGCATAATGAATAAAATCACTGCAAAGGGCACAAGGGAAGTTGGTTTTAACATTATTGTTATTTCTCCCTTGACGCCTATTGTTATTTCCCCCCTGAGGGTTCTGATTCCCTTGGTTCTGGTTGACCCCAGTAGGTTGGTTCTACTGGGGTTGATTCCTGCCTTGACCTGGGTTGTTGTTGTTCCTATTTCTTCCTTTCTTTTTGGCATTATTCGACGGATGGGTCGGATTTGCTGTATTCAGTTGTTCAAAATTTTGATATTGTTGAACGGGAGAGGATTGAACAAAATTCACCCCATCATGAGGATGTGGGGGAGCCATGGGTTGTGGGGGACCAAGAAATGGAAAGTACGGATTTTATGGGGGTAATGATCCATAAGGTACATAGGAAGGCGTCTCTCTTTCGCTAGTACTATAATCTGAAGTAGAGGGGGTACCAGAACTTGTTTGAATAGGTGGTTGTATGGGGGGTGTCGGCGGTGGCCCACTGGTGGGTAGAGGCATAGCAACAGGGTATGGTTGTTGATAAGGGGGTGGGGGGTAATAAGAGGTGCCCCCATATCCCGACGGGTATTGAGGTGTTCCATACATTGGTGGTTGTTAGGATTGTGGACCATGGTGAGAGGTATTACCAATCAGTCCATCTGTTGAGTGAGACATCCCAGGTTTGTCTTGGCCAAACGACACAGGTTTTGGGAGATCAGAAAGTACAGTGTATAAGTACCTTGACTGTGAATAGATGAGGTTGTATTGTTGATCCTTACTGATGGCTTCTTCTTCTGATTGAGGGAAGGTGGAAGCTACATCCTTACCGAGGAGAGAGACAAGTGATCTAAGAAACCAGTCTAGACACCGTTGTTTTGTGGTTTCTGCTTTGCACAAACTACGTCGCCTACGCCACTCGTGAGTGTGATCACTGATATGTGTGGCTAAGGTTTGTTTGAAATTAGAGAGTAATTCTAGACCATTTTCATGGCGGATTGGTAATTGGAAGAAGGTCAAAAATTCTTTGGCCAAGGACTCAAAAGTCCCATGGGACCCTCATTTTTCATCTACATACCATTTGGCTGATGGGCCAATGAGTGTGAGCTGAAATAATTGCAGTCTGATGGAATCATCCATAATGTTGTTGGAAGAGCACCATAGGTGAAAAGTCATGACATGGTTGGCAGAGTCATCTCCTTCCTTTCCTTCAAACTTGGGGATGTCTGAAGGTAGTTTGGTGGGCATTGTAGGCCATGTGGGGTCATGCAATATAGGATCATTGGTGAGTTTGCTTAGATCTGGTATGTTAAGAGAGGTCAAATATGGCATATGTAGTGGGGGGGAGGATTAGCTCCAGCCATGGTGTAAGTGTGTTGTGAACCTGGCCCTTGAGGGGGGCTAGGTGGGTTGGTACTTCTCCCTTGAGAGGAAGTTGGTCCTCCGCTTCCATGTAAAGGAGAGCGAGTGGACAGCGAGACTTGGGAAGTGGACCCAAGTAATGTGGAACCAAGAAAAGTTGATCCTAAGACAGTGGCACTCATTGGAGTATGAGACGGTGGTGTCGATGAGTGGGCAAGACCAGACACTCCCCCTAAGATAGGAGGGAGGTTTAGAAAGTGTTAGGAACGACGGGGATTCTATGGGTCCCCTATGATGTCCAACTAGCTGAGTGAATGTGTGCAAATGGTGGTGAGAGTAATAAAGAAACAAGAGCCTTTGTTGCAAATTTTGAACTTTACACAATATATATATCCAAATCAAAATGTAATCATAAGTGCATCATACATAAAGTGGTTTGAAAAAGAAGCATATATGTGGATAAGTGGGTTTTGTCCGTGTGGTGAATCGAATAAAACAAATGCTCATGTCCTAAAAGACGTAACACCCTTCCTCTCAAATAACACTGGACCTTCCAATAGTACTTGACAATGGGGTCTAAAGTCACCGGAAGAGAGACTGGTAAAGGTTGAAATAATTGGTTATAATGAGGGGTAAAGGGGGCATATCCTGAAAGAGATGGTGATATTTCCCAATAGCCACACAAAATCCGATCAAGGTGCAATTGCAACCCACAATTTCCACCTGGGTAGATGTCCTAAAATTTGGTCACTAGGTACCTCAGTCAAAGTGCGACATTTAGATTTTCAGCCTAAGAAATGGGTCATGGGCTGGATCCCGTCCAAGAGGTGGGTGCCTCAAAGGGGGACGCATAGAAAAACCGGACCTCAGCCTTCAACCCTTCATGGGTATATCCCTGCCTTATGGTGTTAGGAACACTTGACTTGGAGGATTTTCAGTTCCCTATTTGACAACTTCTATGGTTTTGACAATGTGAGAACTAGATAACGGGGATTTATTTGGATTCCTATCCCCAAAATCCTACCTAGACTAAAAAATTTCTTTTGGCACCTCCTGTGGAGGAATACTTAGTGAGTTTTTAGAAAAAATTTAGATGTAGTTGTTTTGAGAGGTTGGGGGTGTGAACCAACCTCGTTGAATTTAAAATGGGAGTGGATAGTTTTGTCAAGAAAAGGGTGGGGTGTTTCAGAATCCCTTTGGAGGAAACTTACTTTGACCTCTACATTTCAAGAATAAGCTATGTGAGTGATAAGTGACTTTTGTGTGTGAATGAGTGAAAGTGTGCCAATTTTTATTGAATTAGGTGTCACCTTGCTGCATGTGGACTTCACTTGGTCCTTACAAGTGTTGATTACCTAATTAACTAAGTGCCTTTGGTACAACCTTGCGTAATTCAAAAGTCCCTAGGAAGCTAGCATGTGGACATGTGGGTCCGTTACTGTTCCTTTAAATCCCTATTGTGATTTAATCTAAGAAAAACTTTGAAACTATCCTAGATTGTGATTATGTAGGCATGTATGGGCCCATTACAAAACCTTTAAACTTCCCTAGTGATTTGATCTAAGAAAGTAAATTTCAAGCACTATCCTATGTTTGTGACATGTGGGCATGTATGGGCCCGTTACAATATTTAAGATGTGTTTGAAAAAATAAACTAAGAGGAGTCCCAAGAAGGGTTGTTGTCCTCTCCTAAAGGTTTTAATCTTCTTAAGGGAGATGAAATTGTTTCACAATCTTTTTCTGATTCTCAAGGTCACTTGGAGGCGTGAGAGAAGAGCATACTAAGCTATTGTTATCCAATTTCTAGTCCCAATGCAAGTTAAATGTGATTACAAATGATTTCCAACTTATATTTTTAGCCAAAACAAGCCATCCATGTGGCGAAAATGAAAGCTAAAGAGGAAATAATGATTTTAACCCCCTAAGTGCCTATGTGTTTTGACTAACCCCTTTATATGAAGAGGGGACTAAGTGTGGTGCAACTTAAAACATGCATAAAATCACTTTTAAGAAGGCTAAGGGCCTTTCCCAAATCTCAAGAACCTTACAATGTGAATTTTTTGCACAGGTGCACTGGTCTCAATGGAGATAGAGGTGCACAGAGCACATGTGCGTAGACCAAAAAGAGTTAATGAGCGCATGTGCGTAGAACATAACTGTGACTTGGGCGCATGTGCACACGATGTACTTCTGTGGGCCACAAAACCCACGCACAGGTGACACATGACCGTGAATGAAAATTCCAGGTGGAATTCTCTCAATTCACCTTGGAATTGGATGATTGGCAGGTCGGCTTAGGCCGGTTAATGCACCTGCAAGTTAAATAAACCAAAAGAAGAGCTAGAAAATCCCAAATGAGGTAGGAAATTGATACCTTTCCCCCGTGGAGTCGCCAATCTGTTGCGCCTCTTTCATCACCTTAGTGAGCAAAATAGAGGTTCTTGCAAGCTTAGTTGGTTTTTCTAAGCAGGACAGATGGAAGGAAAAGGGTTAGAGAAAGAAATATAAAACAACAACTAAGAAATAAAACAACAACTAAATGGAAAAACATAGGGACATAAGGACAAAAGAAACAATGAGACCCATGTCACCAATGATAAGGCTGACATTAGTGAAAGAAAACACTAAGAAGAAGGAGGACTATGAGTCCCTTCTTCCTCCAAGGGAGGGCTCTTGGAACCCCACAAATAAGCTCTTCTTACAACTTTGAAAATGAAAATGAAAATGGTGAAAGAATTCTTTGCTAATCCACTCAAGGGGTGAGATGGATTGCCCAATGCAATGATGCAAGTATACTGTTGGAAAGGATAGAAGATTCCTCAAGAGAATAATGGTAGCATAACATTTCTATGAATTCCTCGAAAAATGAAGTGTATCCATGGCCTTTTTATAACATTCCTTTGAGGTATTGTTCAACTAGTTTGTAGTGTGTAAAGAGGCTAATTAGAGCATTTCTAGGTCTTTGACCAGCCACCTAGTCGAATCTAGTCCATATTTGAGTGTCAAATCAACTTGGAAGTTGAACCAGAAGTGGGTGGGAGGCCAACCACTCTCATAAATGCATCGCTTCTTAGGTGTGTGGATTTTTGCGACAACAGTCGCGCATCGTGCTCATGTGCATGAATCTTGCATTTCTGTTTTGCACATGTGCGTGCACCCCCTGTGTCTTCATAGAGCCCTTTAATTTTTTCACTAGTTGTATAGTTTTGACCCTTTGGGTATGATTTTTGATATTTTTGGTCCATGGATGACCTCATAACTATTTAGTGATGCTGAATTCCTGTAACCATTTGCGGACGAAATTTAAGTGATAACACTCGACAATCTTTTCATTTTTATGGAGTGTGAAAAGAGATTAAAGGATACCCCATAGGTTTCTCTTTTCGTGTTACCATGATGAGTATGAAAAAACAACAAAAGTATACTTGGTTTCATTCTCATTGATTTGCCAGTACGAGAACGAACAAAGACTGAGATCGAGGATTTTCCTAAAAAAACTAAAAAGTATTTGTACAAGCGACAAATTTAAAAATAAATCAAGAAACATATACGTGTTCCATCATTTAGGCTCCTAGATTCTTCATCCATGAAAAATCAAAACACTTACAATGTCATTAGAACTTTAGGTTTTAAGTAAAATGAATAAAATAATATAAAATATTAATGAAAAAAGCAAAACGTGAATAAATATAGGTGAAAACTCTTTTTTACCATTTCATTGTCATTTTACCCAAAACTTGTCCAAAAAACCCTATTCCACCTCAAAATTCCACTGCATACTGTGGGAGGCACAGGAAACCATTCGACAAACGACTTCTACTAAAAAGGTAATCTTCTTGTCCTCTTCACTTTCTATGGATTAATTTCTATTTTTATTGGTTAAAAATGGTTTTTGAGTGGGATTTCGTGAGGGCAGGTGCGTGTGGGGATCGCCTCAGGTGGCTTATATCGGGCCCTGTGAAAACTATAGGTTCCCATAGGTGGCCTCATGGCCGACATGCGGAGATTCTACGTTGTGTAAAAATATCACCTGCGTTGGCCACAACTAAAAAATTTCTCATTTATGTTTGGCCAATAAAAATTCCCAATAAAGTAAAATGAAGATGCTAATTTTCTCCTTATGGATCCAATGCAGGTTTTGACTATCAAAATGTTGGAGTGGAGGGAGAGAGAATATGAGGACGATGATCATTTCGTCAGGAATGACCCAGGCACAGTTAATTCTCTCTGACAGTGTGGGATGTTGAAGTTCTTTAAGATCCATGGCAGGAGGGCCCAATTGAGATTACTTGAGTATTTAGTCCACATGTGGGACGTGGATCAATAGGTATTCCATGTGGGAGCCCACATACTCTCTTTAGATATCGAGAATATCTATTTTTTGACAGGATTATCTCACAGTGGATCTCATGTGACCTTGACAGGTAATAGAGGTGGAGGTTTACCGATGAGTGAGTATGTTCGCTGGAATTGTGAACCTGGCGATAAGAGACGTAAAGGCAAGGTTACCATTAGGGATGTATGATATTTACCCCTTCAGACTATCCTTTTCACTATCTCATGGATGGCGGGGACTGCATCTCCTCATATGGCTCTCCAGAGTTACTTCCAGTATGTAATGGAGTGCATGGAGCCCCGGGTATTTAACTAGTGTGATGGGGTTCTTCGGAGTATGAAGAAACAATTAACAAAGTGCAAGAAAGATGACCTGAAATAGTTTGGATATGGGTCCATTTTAGTGTCCTTCTTCCTTGAGAGGGTTCCACACTTGTGCTTACAGGTAGAGTGGGGCATACCGACCCCACAATATCCAAGAATGAAGAGGTGGTGTGACCTCATGGATCGACATGTGACCGACCCCATCATTAAATATAATGACGTATTCTTTGATTGGTTGAGGCCTCAACTACTTATGGTAGATGATTATTCATATGCCAGTTTAGAATTTATAGGCAACCCAAAATTGGTTCTGCCTGAAGGTTCTCAATGGGGAAACTTAGGTAAGAAGCACATTTTGTTTTTATAATGTTTTTGTAAATTTTGAAATATGAAATGTTTTTTATGTTTTTACTCCGATGACTAATCAAGAACTCTTTGACAACACAGATGTAGGACCACACCGACCTACAGGTACATATCCCATCCATAGATGAGGGGAGTCATTCGAGGTAGTAGGGTTGGTTGTTGCTAATTATGAGGCAATCGAGTAGAACCTGGAGGGGTTGAGAACAAATGTCCCAGATATCTCTATCGATGAGATCCTGAGACGTTATCAGTGCCATACCGTGGGTGTATCTATTTCTCTTAGTCGACTTCTCTGTAGGGTAGCACGGGTAGTTGTGTGTTATCATGAGAAACATCCTTGATCCTATTTTGTATATGAATCCATGTGCTTCACATTTTTTATATTTTGGTCTTCGGACGAAAAAACACTTTTTGTAAAAACTTTTATCGTTATGTATACATGAGGCTTCTACCGGCTTACTTGGTTTATATACAAAATGTGATTGGATTTATAAATGTCTCAAATTTCTGTCTAGCACATAATTAGCTAATGTGTCTGTTAATGTATTTAGACATCTAGGAATGTGTTGATATTCAATGTAATCAAAATGACATTCTAAGAGACGAATTTGTAAATATACCCTTAATAAAGTAGAACTTAGGATAGCATAGACATTACTCAATTGTAGTACTACTAACTGTGAATCAAGTCATACAACAAGATGAAGGATTCTAAGTGAAGCAATGTCGATCAACAATTCGATGACTGCACTGTATTCTGTGATATTTTTAGTTGCACGACTAAGGCATACACCGTGTAGACTGATTAATTCATTCGTGGGTGCATAGATTTTCCAAGCAACAATTGATAGTTTCTGAGTACTACGACTAGCACCATCGGTGAAGCCAATGTAGGGTAGCGAAGAAATAGACATTTGAAAACCAAGCACAATGCAAGGTAAGCAGTTGGGGGTCGAAACCAAACAACGAAAAAGCACACAAAATTAACACACAAGAGTATGATATAGTAAAAATACAAGAAATCATGCAAAGAAAATCTAAGCATAGTACTTCTTCAAGTAAATCCCATTTCTGGGTTCACTCAAAGGAATTCCATCATAATCCACTAACTCATAAGCTCCCTTCTCCAACACTCGTTTGACAATATAAGGGCCTCGCCACATAGCCTCAATTTTTTCGGCCCCTAGTAAATCACGATCTTGTTCGTAGAGGAGAACTAGATCACCCTCAGAGAAAACACATGGCTTGGCATGCTTGTCGTATTGGGCTTTGACACATTTTTTCTGAGCTTCAATATCCAGGGTGGCATCATGATAGGTTTCATCTAATTGCATCAGGTACAATAGACATTCTTCTTCAACAAAGGTGTTTGGAAGAAGTTCAATGGCTATTTTCAAAGATGGTATCTCACATTCAATCGACATAACAACTTCGATACCATAAAATAATTGGAAAGGTGTGAACATAGTGGCAAACTCAACGAATGTCTGGTAGGCCCACAAAAATAACATTGTGTGCCAACTTGTCTTGTGAATTCCTATTATTCGTGGAAGCATAGTAATAAGAACTTTGTTTATCACTTCAACCTAGCCATTGGATTGTGGATAATAGGGGGTTGAGTTTTCATGCTGAAGACCCAACTTTTCAGTAAGCTCAAACATCATGAAATTTCGAAAATGGCTACCATGATCAGTAACGATAGCTTGGGGGACACCAAATCGAGTAATGATATGATTGACTATGAAAAGTGTTTCATTTTTCCTAGTGTTATCAAATGTAGGCATCGCCTCGGCCCATTTAGTGAAGTAATCGACAGCTACAATGATGTATCCATGCCCCTCGGCTGAGTGAGGGTTACATGTCATGAAGTCAATGCCCCATTTTGTGAAGGAACCAACGAAAACTATAGGGTGTAAAGGAGCGGGATGAGATATTGTGTTGTTATTATACATTTGACAAGCGTGGCATTTCTAGATAACAGTGATACAGTCTTTAAACAAAGAAGGCCAGAAGTACCCTAGTCGTAAGATATTTTGGGCAGTGGCATACCCAGACATATGACCACCACATGCTCCAGAGTGGTAGTCATTCAAATCTTTCTCAGCCTCATCGTAGGTGGGACATCATCGGAAAATTGAGTCAACACCATGACAATAAAGAGTGTAATCGAGAACTATGTATTGATGGGCTTGATACCGTATATGACAAGGGTTTGTACTAGAAAGGTCAGGCCATAAAGTTTGAGTCTAGAGATAAATGATAATATCTCCATACCAAACGTCTTGAAAACTGATCAGAAAAATGGATTCATCAGGTTAGTATTTCTCTACCACATTTGTTGTATCAATCGAGGGAAGATCACATATCAATTCGAAAAATACGAAAGATTTCTTAGACTTAGCACGTTCAAACTCTAAGTCAAACTCTTGGAGAATCACTATCCAGTTGGAGTACTTTCCCCCTTATATCAATTGGCGTGTAAGGATATGTTACAAAGGGTTGCAATCGAAAATGACAGTGGTCTTATGTAATAAGACATAATGACAAAAATGTTGGACAACTTGAACAACTACCAAGGCCAGTTTTTCCACATGTAGTTATTTGGCTTCAGTAGTCGTGAGACTCTGACTCAAATAAAAAATTACATTTTCATCATGCGAATCGTCTTCTTGGAGTAAAACCATTGCAATGGTAGAGTCCGAAGCCGTGAGGTAAAGGAAATAGTCTTGACTATAATCGAGTGGGAAAAGTAGTGGTGTATGGGTTAAGGCAAGTTTTAAATCTTCAAAGGCTTTATTGGCGGTATCGTCCCATACAAAATCACAACCTTTCTTCAACAGTCGAGTAAAACCCTATGTTAACTCAGCATAATTGGGAATGAATCGATGCAAAAAGTTTTCCTTCGCTTGCAAACTTTGAAGCTGACATAGTGTGGAAGGAGGAGGTAGATTGAGGATAGCCTCAACCTTCAAAGTGTCTACCCTAATTCCATGAAGTGACACAATAAAACCCAAAAGTCGGCTAGACTCCACACAAAAAACACATTTGTGTGGGTTCAAACATATACGATAGTAACGACAATGAAGGAAAATGGCTCGGAGATGGGTCGGGTGATCTTGGCGGCACATGGAATGCGCTAGTATATCATCGAGATACGGTTGTATGATGTGCTTGATATCGTGAAAGTCATAAGACATGGCGCGTTGAAAGGTCGCACCAGCATTATTCAAACCGAAAGGTAGTTTCTGGTAGGTAAAAGTACCCCAAGGGAAAATGAAATCACTCTTGTGCTGATCCGTGGGAAAAATATTAATCTCATTATAGTTGGAGAAACCATCCATTAAGGAGAATATTTTTCTCATGGCGCAATGGTCGATGATCTGGTCAATGAAGGGGGTTGGATAATTTTCCTTAGGATAAGATTTATTGATATCCCTATAATCTACACATACACGGATCGTGCCTTGTTTCGTATTGACCGGAACTAGATTGGAGACCCAATCGGTTAAAGCCACAGGGTGGATAAAGCTAGCCTTAAAAAGTTTTTCAACTTCGAGCTTGATAGCGACAGATTTACGAGGGTGGACTGGGTGAAGTATTTTTTGGATAGGTTTAGCGCCCGGGTAGGTATTAATTTCATGCACAACGATATCAGGGTCAATACCTAGCATCTCTTCATAGCTCCAAGAGAAAACGTCACAGAATTCTTGAAAAACGACTTTATAAGTGATGACCTCATCAACGGAACACGAGGCTTTGATGTGAACATTTTTTACGACTCCAGGTTTAATGAATATGTCAAGAGGAACGATTGCTAAGATATTACTCAGGTTCCCTTCATACATAATGTCATGGGATGACTCATGAATAGAGAAAATGAGAACAACGATCGACAGAGTCGAAATCCATTGGTAACTCTCTATTTTTTGTTGTTCTAGGAAGAGAATGGATTGATGATGTCCATCATCCCATGGGGTGTCTTCCATAGACATGACTGACATGATCATCTCGTCAATAGGAAAAATCACATGAAATGGATCGGGAGATGAATCACGGAGAGAGGGTGTAGAAGGGGTTGCCGATTGAATGACTTGATAAGCAGATACGAATGGACTTAAAGGAATTTGTTCGCCATAGCGAAGATAATCACTAAGATCGGGTACTATCCATGGGTCATGAGACACGAGGGTTTCATGAACAGAGGTGGAAATCATGTTGATTGAGGAGACAAAAGGAGATGGAACATCACGTGGTGGTATTGGGAAGGTACCCATTAATGTGGAATATTTTAGAAGACCCACACCGACACTCTCGTACCTAGGGGGTGTCTTCAAGATAAAGGGTATGTTGATAGTACGAGAATCAGAATTGAAAAAGGATAGTTGGTCAACCATAATGAATTTTCCTTGATGTGGGAAACGTAACACGTGGAAAAGGGTAGACACGACGACACACATGGAATCAATACATCTATGGCCAAGAAAGAGGTTATAGTCAAGAGGCGCATCAAATACCTTGACCTCGACATTGACCAATTTTCCTTCCAATGTAATAGATAATGAGGGAAGAACATCGTAGGGTTTAAAACTAGAACAATTGAAAGCCTTAAGTGTATTGTGTGATTCGATGAGGGGGGGAGAGCCAATGGCTCTCCAACAAGTAACCGACATAACCGATGTCGAGGAACCCTCGTCAATAATGGTTCTATAGATATTCTTGTTCTCAACAAAAACTTGAATCTGAAATGCTAACTGAGGAGGTAGCCTTGGAATGTGGTCTTCCAATTCAAATATTATCAAATTCGTATTTGTGGGATCAATTCCACCAATTTCCTTTAATAGTGCCTTCCATTTAGAGGGACAAATTTGAAGGACTTCGAGAGATGACATCACAGAGGGTGCTTGCGCAAGATCTTTTACAATACTGTAGTTTTGAGAAGCACGTGCATGAGGATTAAAGACAGACTTTCGAACAATGCCCTTTGGAGGAGGGAGAATAACTGTATCGGGACTCAGTCGTTCGATATGAAGAGGACTGTTGGGCGGTGAAGTAGAGGGAGGCGGTTGAACCAATTAAGGTGGTAAATCGTCAACTTTCTCCTTTGAAGGAGAATAATCTTTGGCCCGAGTGGTGATTGCAACGTTGTTATTAGTAGAATTACCAGTACACATAAGGACATACAAAGTGGTGGAAGGAGAGGGTTGGTCATGAATGACCAATTGGGCTTGCTATTGAGAAGGGAAAGGTTGTGACAAAATGACAGGTGTGGGAGGGTTTCTGGTCCCTTGAAGGAACTTAGTGACCTCAACACGTCTTGGACAATATTTCATGTAGTGATCATCACCACAGATAAGGAAAGGATATCAAGGTTTACGCTTATCCTTATCATCAGCAGGCTATGTTTTGGATTTTTCTAATTGCATATTATTATTTCTATCCTCCGTGTTCTTACCCTTTCCTTTTTTAGATTTGTTTTTGCCAGAAGGGGTAGATTGAACTGAATTAACCTCAGAAGTTTTTTCGGTGGAAGGAGTAGGAGTCAGAGCACTTTGAACATTAGAAGCAGTAGATTTGGGATTGGTGTGGGTACCTGATGTCGATTTAGCATCAGCATGGAAGGTGCCAATCACACCATTAGAAACATGAGAAGTTGTTGGCATTGTTGAGGTAGTTGTGGTAGAAGGGCAAGGAGCGTCGGTGATAAATTCGTAAAGAGTTCCTATTTGCGAAGAAACGAGATCTAGGTACTGAGCATGAATAATCATCTTCTCTTCAGTGACAACTCCACCGATGGAAATATCACGAGATATTTTATTGACTAATTATTTGGTGAACCATTCAGCCAATAACTGATCAGGAATGTTGATTTTTATCAAGTGTCTTCTGTGTCTCCACTCATGGATGTGATCATAAAAGCGAGTGGTAGAGGATTTTTCAAACGAACTCAAAATCTTGGCTCTTTTCTCGTAGCGGATTGGTAGTTGGTAATGTGTGAGGAAATCCATGGAAAGGGTGTTGAAGTCATTAAAGAAACCTCGTGGTAATTCTATGTACCACTTTGTGGTTGAACCCGTGAGAGTTCGTTGAAAGAGTCATAACCGAATGGAGTCGTCGATCAAAGAGTTGGACGAACACCAAAGGTGGAAAGTCATAACATGATTGTTTGGGTCTTCTCCCAGTCAACCATCAAACTTGGGAATGTCGGACAGTAATTTGGCTGGTATGGCAGGCCAAAGGGGATAATGTAAGATAGGATTATTCAAGATTCTAGACAATTCAGGTAAATCCAAAGTGGCTAGAAAAGGTAGCTATCTATTCATGTGAGGATACTAGTGACTTTGGGGAGGAAGTTTCGTTGGTATATCAATAGGAACGTAAGCAGTTTTCATGTAAGTGGAGATTCCTGACAGATTATGCCATGGAGGATTTGGAGGCATATAGCCCATAAGGTTGGGTTGGTTGGAAATATTCCCTTGAAAAGGGACACTATACTGAACATTCAGATGCCAAGTAGGATTCAAAGAACCGGGATACGACTAGCCAAATTGAGGGGGTACAAAAGAGTTGACTTGAGGTTGTTTCCCCCCAGATGATTGTGGATTTCCTTGGGAAAGTAGGTTCCAAATTTGGGATAGTGATCCCGATATGTTTTGTCCATATAATGGGTTATAGAGTCCAACCTAAGGTTTTCCTCCAAGTGAAGGTTACCCCCCAATGTGAGATTTCCCTCCAATGGGAATCTGGTAACCAGAAGTGAACAGATGACGGGTGATTCCAATTGGATTGGAGCCACTAGGGTGAGATCGCCCAAGAAAAGGTGGATACGACCCTCTAGAGAGGACCTGAGAAGGTGTAGGAACAAAACTGACAACAACATTGTACCCAGGTGGAAAAAAAAGTCCAAACAATTTGGATGGAACCTGGGTAGGGATGACGGTGGAAGTATTCAAAGCGTGATACCCAGGAGGAAGCGATGGGATAGGTATAGATGAGAGTGGTGTGCCGATGGGATATTGGTTGACCACCACATTCCTGGTAGGAATAGTTGTAACTTGTGGGACCATAGTAGAATGGGCCATCTAGAGAGAAAAAGTCGAGCTAGGACCAACTGACTATGTGTCTGGAATGACGGTGATATTGCTAGTTGTACAAGAAAAGTGGTCTAAAGGGATCGTGTAGGTAACAAAAATTTCGGGCAGTTGTGAGATGACAGGTGTATTAGGACCCGCCCCCAAGTTGTCGTAAAGGTCCTGCACTGTATGAGGTGGGGTTCTAAATATGTCAGTAGACCAAAGGGGATTCTCAACTCCAGGGTCTGTATGGTGTCCATTCGGTATTCCATAAGTGTCAACAAAAAGTTCTCCCGATGAATTCATCTGAAGAATGCATCTCTCATATCTAGGAGGAATTCGGAAAGCCTCTAGAGAATAGGAAATAATTCAGAAATTTTCTAAAGAGACAGAAATTTCCACATGTGAGGCTACGGTGTCCTGGACTGCTCTCCACTTGGGAGATCCCTCTGGTGAATTAGGAGGCAAAGGGAGATAACCTTCTGTATCTGCTGGGGGTATCCCTTGCATCCTACATGAACAGGGTAGAGGGTCAATGTTGGCCGAACCAAATATTTTACGAAAAAAATCTATGGCCAACTATGGAAACAAACAACACTCGCTAATAAAATCTAGAAATCAAACCAATAAAGAAACCTTCCTATGTCGAATTCACTAGTTGGTGATGAAATCCAACATCGTGAAGTCGAGACAAGAAGGGGCTAGGATAGAGCAGGTGGAAAATTTACATCGACGATCTGCTTAACGGACTTACACCCTGGTGCAAGCTCCCACACATAATCATGGGTATACCCTCCAAGGATCCCAAGTGAGTCTGGCCAACATCGATTCCAGGTACCATGAAGACTTTCCCCTCCACAATCACCTCGTGTAAGACCCTAAAGAGATAGGCTACTAATGTTACCAAGAACAACAGTGATTCCTGAGGAAACAATCGATAGCCTGATCCATGCCCAAGGGCAGGGTATCTAGCCCGAAATCAAATTGAAAGGCTTCTACTCATAATTGTGGATATACTTTCAAGTGACCCCCATAATACGCACAATCTATACACTAAGACCAACAAAGAAGGGTGAGTAACTCTACCATCCTTAATGCGACCTCATGTTTGACCCTTGTGTGAGAAGGGCTTCCCATGACGAAATGTTGCAAGTGGATTTGAGCACTCCCTGTCACAAGATGCTACTTTTTTTTTATTCTTTGGAGAGTGTGCTTCACAACCTATTCCAAAGCGTCAGCCTAGCTAATGTTGGTGTAAAAGAGTTTCTAGAAAATAAAAGTTACTATTAAATTTTAAAATTACGTAGTATTTTAGAGGATGTTTACGCAAGAGGGAGATGGAGATGAAACTCATGTTGTATGAGACCCTCACCCAATAATATGCAAGATGATATGATTGATGCAATGTTTCATTTCGCTGAACTCTAATTACAATAGGGAGAAACTATTTCTTTGAAAAACTCGAAAGCTACGAAATATAATTTATTTTTCTTGAATGAACACTATTTCAAACAATCATAAGGAATGAAATTTTCCAATTTGTTTTCTTGCAAAAAAAAAAAATTGGAATGAATTTTTTTTTCTTATGAATGATTACTTAAAAAGAATAAATAACTTTAATTCTTCCTTTCCAAAACCAATTCAGGGATATAATGAAGAAAGGAAAAGTAATCAAAGAAAATAGATACACTCAACAAATATCCAGAAAATGTAAAACAATCCAAAACTTTAAATCAAATCAAAGACTTTTATCAATCAAGCACTTAGATTTAAATCCAGAGATTATGTCCTTGTTGAAAAAACGAAAGAGGTAAAAACTTGTAAAATGATGAAGAAGGGTTTTCAATCCCTGAAAACCAAGCAACAACAACTCTTACACTCAGAAAAATAGTCAAATGCTGGAACTAAAATTTCTTCCCAGGTGATCAAAGAAAAATTGGGTCTAAGAAGACAAAAAGACCCAATCCAAAAATTCTACAGGAGACGTCATAACCCAGCAGTAAGGTACAATGTGGCGACTTGATGTTTCCACAGGCTATATATGGGTAGGATGCTAAGATTCCGCACTGGTCTAAACAGTCAGGGTGCAGCTATCTAAGGTTTTTGCATGCTCAATATGGGATATAATGAATAAATGCCTGTAAACAAAGGAAAATTGGAAAAAGGGCAAACAGTCTAAAAGAACTTTAAGATCCAGAGAGTCTGGATGGATCCCCCACATACTCAGAGACTAGTTTAAAATGAAAGGAGGTAGGCTAAAGGAAAATGGACAACAAAAAACAAAAACAAGTCGTATCCCCAGTGGAGTCACCAATTTTGTTATTGGATAAATCGATGAATGTGGACATAAACTAATCTCCCTAGATCCACGTGGATCTAGAACAAAAAAAGACAGGACATGATGCTTTCCCTAAGCTTTAATCATTGAATTTACTATCAAACAAGAGATGAATGACATACCTTTGAATATTTGTTTCTTACGTCTTTGTTGTCCTTACTCCATTCCAGTTCTCTTGTGATATTGGATCTGCAATGAAACACAAACCAACCAAAGTGAAAACAACAATAGTATATTCAATGAAAACTTACACATGTGATCAAGGAGTCATGTAATAAAATGAGAATGATTTTATGGGATTCATAGGGATGATTTTAGGGGCTAATTTCCATGGTTTTTCCAAAAACGAGATTCGCTATTTTAAAAATGATTCGCCCAAATTCTATAGGATAAAATTATTTTACCTTAAAAATCACCAAAATTTTATAAAAACTATATAAAATCCTTAGGAATTTGAATATTTTTACAAAAATATCGCCAATCATTTATAGTTGGCATATGAAGGATTAGTAAGATTCGCCAAGGTTTCTACATTTTAAAATAAATGTCCATCCTTAAAATCATCCCTGTATGGGAAAGAAACATTCCACTGTAGTATATTAAGTAAAAGTGGAAGATACAACCAAACAACGTTGATGTTGCAAGGTTCCCTTTCGGTGGCTCTTTGCACCAACACACACACTCCAAACTTGCATGAAGAGGATCCACAATAACTTGATGGACATATGAAGACTTCAAGCATCAATAGAGATAGAATCCCTCACACAATGCTTGGCCTATTCCTTCATTAATTCCTTGCTTGATCTTTCTTTCTACTTGCTTAACTTTTTCCATGAGAAATCAATCATTATATAGGAGAAAGAGAGATGGTGAAAGAGATTAAGATGATCCCACCAAATCAAGGAAGTGAGTAGGATCCCAACCATATGAATTCCACCTCATATTCTAGAAGATCCCTTCTAGAACTTTCATTTCGACCTTTTCTCAGTCTTCCAATGCTGTCACACCCTGTCTATAGTGCAGCCTTTGGAAACATCGCAAGAATTTTCATGACAGCCTATGAAAATCATGCATTTACGCACTGTACCTTATGGTTGGCTGGTGACGGCCTTAAAAACAAGTTTTGTAGAAGAGGGAGCTGGTCACTTTTCTCATGAATAAAGGTTATTTCAGAAGCCTAAACACATGTTGTAGAAACATCACCAAGGTGACTAAAATAATCTGTAACAATAAGAGATAACACAAATTATTAAATATGAAAATATGGAAAAATACAATATCAAAATGAAAAAAAAACATAGACATCATGAAGCAAGATTAGGATAAAAAACATTGCAAGCTCGTAAAACTATTAAAAAATCAAGGTTCTCGACATCACAATAAGCAAGGGAGTACTTCAAGGTCATATATATCTTCATCACCACCACCTACACCACTTCCACCTCCCTATAATCCATCAGGAGGCCCCCAATATCAACCCTTCATGATATACCCACCCAGGGCCAAAATAGAATTTTCAAAATACAATGGAAGCGAAAATCAATGTGTGGCATGGTTTGACAAGGCTAAAGAGTATTTCAATATATATATAATTAGAACACATCATGAAAAAGTAAAATATGTTCCATGCATCTAGAAAGTGAAGCATGCAAATGGTATATGTGGTGGAAGAAATAAAATCACTCGTACAACTTCCATTCTTTAATTTTTTTTTTTTTAAGAGATTCTAGGGAATCACGGAAAACAAATTATTTTTGAAACTCACTAGGCTAAAACAAAAGGTAGTATCAATGGGAAGTTCTCGCCACATGGGTATTTGGGCTATATACAGATTAATTACTCCAATATTTATATATCATTTTTGGGATTAACTGCGTAGAGTAATTCATTAATCTATCACCGATATCCATGAGTATTAGTCACAACTGATCAATAATTCTCATGATTTGAATAGTCCACTAAGAACTCATTTCATCGGGTGATGATCACAGGGGTGAAGACATGGGATTGAAACAAGAAAAATTAATTGCATAGCATCAATCATCACTTCTGGGGATTGCATTTGGTAACCAGGACTTCCCAGGTGGTCACCCATCCCAAGATGCCTCTAGATCAAGAACGCTTTACTGTGGATTTTTCCCCACAATAAAACCCACTTAGCTTGCTACCCCATTTTAAAAACCTTAGCAAGTATTGTTCCTTATGAACTATCTTGTTAGAGCTCCCTTCACTCTTATTATTTAATGATAGAGTGGCTTCCATAGTGAAACATATTAGATATCATTTTTGGGATTAACTGTGTAGAGTAAGTCATTAATCTATGACCCATATCCATGAGTATTAGTCACAAGTGACCAATAATTCTCATGATTTGAATAATCCACTTAGCACTCATTGCATTAGGTGCAATTCATTTCATTGGTTTCAATCCCACTTCTTCACCCCTATGAGCATTGTTATCACTGAAATATCATCCACAACATTGCATGCAAATGGTTACATAAACACAACAATGCCAACAACAATTAGTTCAACTGCAACACTAAAATACATTTCAAAAGGAAAAAAACTATACAATTGGGCAAAAATTGACATGTGCAAATTCACCAAAGGAAGCGTATGCACAGTGCATTGGCTAGCAAAGCTCTCATAGCGCACAGTGCACCAAATGTGCAAATGCGTATGAGAAAATATGTGCACTCCCATGAACGGTGCATTTATGGTTCTTGTTGCCCCCCCAACCACTTATGGACCATCTCCCAACCTGATTTGACCTCCATATATGAGAGAAATCCAAATGGGGGGTTGGTCAAGCACCAAAGGGTTCCCTAAAAGTCCCCTTGTTCACACAAAGAACCAATTACCTTTTTCCTTGAAGAAATGCTATAAATAATATCCATGGGTGCACTAAGAAACCAAAGTCTTCATAGTATTGTTATGCTGCCTCAATTCTCCCTTGAGAATCCTCTTTTCTCCTTGGAGTATTCAAGCATCATTGCAATATGCCATTCCACTCACCTCTTAAGGGAATAGGCATTGATTATATTCACCATTTGCTATTTTTCTTCCATTTTAAAAGATCTCTCCATTAGGGAACTCAAGATCCCTCCCAAGGAGGAAGAGGGGACTCATAAGTCCTCATTTTTATCTACGGTGTTTTGCCTACTAATCTATTGGTCCATTGGTAGCATTATCTTGGTCATTGGTTGATTGTTTATGGTTCTAAGTTTCTCATGCATTCTAACTTTTATTTCTTAGTTGTTTTAGTTTGTTTCTTTGTTTATTACATGTGTTTGTCTTGTTTAACCTACTCACAAATTTTTTTCTTGTCTAGCAGGCCCAACTAGGCATGCAAGTGTTGTTTTTTTTTCTCACCCAAGTGACAAAACAAGCACAACATATTGGTGACCATACTGGGGAGAAGGTATCAAATTCCACCCTATTTGGGATTAGAGAGCACTTCTTTTAATCAATTTGTCTTGCAGGTACCAAAACCGACCTAGACTTACCCGTCAAAGGAAAAATTCTGAGTTGGAGGAGGAGAATTTCACTCCAAAATCCCCCCCCCCCCAACGTGTATCAGAAAGTGCGTAGATTTTCCTACCCACAGACACTCACTCAGCACACTGTGCACCCCACATGATTCTTTTCTCTGCACATTTTGTGCACTGTGCGCCCTCTACACACCTGTTAGAATTGTAACCCGTGCACATATCCAATTTTTCAAAATTGTAAGGGTTTTGTGACGATTTGAAGGCCCCTAGTTTAGATTTTTTCTTTCATACAATTTGTAATGCACATGCACTCCACTTAGACTCCTTTCCCATATGAAAGGTTAGCTAAACATATGCACTTAGGGGGTAAAAAGAACCAACTATTCTCCTCTTTTTCTTTGGTTTCCACATGGATGACTTGTTTGGTTTGTAAAATTTAAGTTGAGATTATTGCTATCACATATAAAAACACTTGCATTGGGACCATGGATTAAATTTGATCATTGAGTATGATCTTCTCTCGCATCCTAGGGCAATCTTCAAAATCAGAAAGATGGTTAAAGGGACATTTCATCTCCCTTAACAAAAATATTTAGGAGAGGACAAAAGTCCCTCTAGGGATCCTCTTAGTTTCTTTTTTGAAATCATCTTAAAGTTGTGAGGGCCCATACATGCCCACATGTTGCAAACTTATGATAGTTTCTTAAAATTCATTTCCTAGTTTACATCACTAAGGAAGTTTAAAGATCAAAGTAATGAGCCCATACATACCCAAATGCTTGCAATCTAGGATAGTTTTTCAAAGATTTCTTATTGTAAGCCACATTTAGGGAGTTTAAAGGATTTGTAAGGACCCATATGTCCACATTCTAGTTCTTTAGGGATTTTAAAATTCTGCAAGGTTGTACCAATGATACTTAGTAAGCTAGGTAACGAATATTTGTAAGGACCACATGAATTCCACATGTTTCAATCTCACACCTAACTTATTAAAAATTGGGCACGCCTTTTTTTTTCACTTGCTCACACACAAAGTCACTCCTCACTCACATAATTTCCATTTCGAATTGTGGAGGTTGAAGTAGGTTTTCTCCAAATAATTCTGAAACGTCCTACTACTTCTTTTTGGAAATTCTCCACACCCACTTAATTCAAATGAGATTGGTTCACACCCCCACTCTCTCATCTCACCACATCTAAATTGTTTCTAAAAAATCACTAAGTTTTCCTCCACAAAAGGTGCCAAAAGAATTTTTTTAGTTTAGGTAGGATCTTGGGGGTAGGCATCAAAATAACCCCTCGTTATCTTGTTCTCATATTTTCAAAACATTAGAAGTTGACAAATAGGTAACTTTCAAGTCCTCTAAGTCAAGTGTTCCTACACCATAAGGCAGGGAGATACCCATGAAGGGTTGAAGGCCGAGGTCTGGTTGTTTTGTGCATCCCCCATTGAGTCACCCAACTCTTCAAAGGGATCCAACCCATGAACCATTTCTTAGTCTGAAAATCTAAATGATGCACTTTGACCGAGGTACCTAGCGACCACAATTTAGGAAATATACCTAGGTGGCAATTGTGGGTTGCAATTGAACCTTGATCATATTTTGTGTGGCTATTGGGAAATATTTCGAGCTCTTTCGGGATATGCACCCTCTACCCCTCATTATAACAGATTATTTCATCCTTTATTAGTTCCTCTTCCGATGGCTTCAGACCCCACGGATGAGTGCTCTTGGAAGGTCCAGTGCTATTTGAGAGGAAGAACGATACATCTTTTAGGACATGATAATTTTATTTTATTTGTTCCCCCACGTGGAAAAAAACAACCTACCCACATGTTTTCCTATTTACAGTTAATATATGTATGATGCTCATTTGATTACATGCAATTCTGAGTTGTATTTGTCAGTGTACAAATTATACAAAGCTCTGGTTCATTTATTTCTCTCATCACCATTTTCACACATTCACTTTGCTAGTCGAACATCATAGGGGACCCACATAATCCTCGTCGTTCCATATGGTTGAAAAATCTCCCTCCTATTCTAGGAGTCCCTAGTCTTGCCAACTCACCAACTCAACCATCTCACACCCCCGTGAGTGACACTATTTTGGGATCAAATTTACTTGGTTACACTTTGCTTGGGTCCAATTACCAAGGCCATCCATACACTAGTTCTCCTTCACAAGGAGGTGGGGGGAAAACTTATTCTTGTTGAAATAATGTAACTACGAAGAGAATTATTACTATTATTTTGTTATTGGATTAAATCCCCATTGAGGATTAATCATGTCGGTAATTGTATAAGGACCAAATCCCCTTTTACGGATTGGTCATCGGACAATTACAAAGTGCAGAATAAGAAGTCGGCCCCAACAGTTATAATGGAAGACCCATAATTAATTAAAGGTGGGTTTACCCACCCAGAGTGAGAGGTCGGCCCTGCCAGTTGTGACCTTTCACACGTTCCAGTCTGATATAAATAAGAGGCTAGCGCCTCACTTCAAAGACACAACTCACTTGATCATTTATCTTATGAGGCAAGATGCAATTACCAGTTGGGGAGAGGAGAAGAAGAGTGGCACATCTCTTGGGGAGGAATATTTGTATTGGTTTGAGTTATCTCTTGAACATTGTATAAGCTATTTATGATAAGGAAGCTTTTGATGGGTTTTTTTCCCCTAGAGGGTTTCCCAGGATAAATGTTGTTTCTCTTGTGAATGTGTATTTCTCAGTGATATTGTTCTTATTATGCTCTTATCTATTGAAATACACAGAACTATAATAATTGCATAAACATTAACATGGAATCAGAGCCAACCTGAAGGAAGCACAATTTGCAAGAGGAAAAACGTCACTG
>ML794757.1:139921-161129 GCA_009831015.1 Picea engelmannii
GGAGATCATGACTTCACACTGAGTGGATATACTGATGCAGATTGGGCAGGAAGCGTTGCCGACAGAAAAATCACTTCCGGATGTTGTTTCAGTTTGGGATCATCTATGATCTTGTGGCAGAGTAGGAAGAAATCCAGTATTTCTCTCAGCACAATGGAAGTAGAGTACATTTCCACATGTTCTGCTAGTTGCGAAGCTATATGGCTTCAAAAGCTACTGACAGGCCTATTTGATTTGGAGATGAGAGAAATCATGATTCAATGTGACAATCAAAGTTGTATTAAAATGACAGAGAATCCTGTGTTCCACGACAGGTCGAAGAACATATAGATCCGCTATCATTTCATCCACGACATGGTACAAAGAGGAGCCTTGAATCTCCAGTACATTAGTAGGGATGAACAGGTTGCTGATGTGATGACTAAGCCTCTATCTTGTGTAAAGTTTGAACACTTTCGAGATAATCTTGGTATTTTCTGAAAGGACCTTCCCTAAAAGGGGGAGTAGATGTATTCCTTGCTTCTGACCTCATTGTTAGACGTAAAGCAAGATGAGTCATGCTTCTGACCTCGCTGTTAGACGTAAAGCATGACGCCGTGTATTCCTTGCTTCTGACCTCATTGTTAGACATAAATAAATATGAGTCATTCTTTTGACCTTACTGTTAGACGTAAAGCATGACGCCATGTGATCCTTGCTTCTGACCTCGTTGTTAGACGTAAAGCAAGATGAGTCATGCTTCTGACCTCGCTGTTAGACGTAAAGCATGATGCCGTGTGATCCTTTCTTCTGACCTCGTTGTTAGACATAAAGCAAGATGAGTCATGCTTTTGACCTCATTGTTAGACATAAAGCATGACGTTGTGTGATCCTTCCTTCTGACCTTGTTGTTAGATGTAAAGCAAGATGAGTTATTCTTCTGACCTAGTTGTTAGACGTAAAGCATAACATCGCTGATTCCTTGCTTCTGACCTAGGTGTTAGACGTAAAGCAAGATGATTCCTCACTTCTGACCTCGTTGTTAGACGTAAAGTGAGATTTTGATGTGTTCCTTGCTTCTAACCTCATTGTTAGACGTAAACCAAGATGAGTCATGCTTCTGACTTAGTTGTTAGACAAACATGACACTGTGATTCCTCGCTTATGACCTAGTTGTTAGACATAAAGCGAGATGATGATATTACTTGCTTCTAACCTAGTTGTTAGACGTAAAGCAAGATGTGACTGACACTAAGCTTCCATCTTAACCGCTGTGACATTGATCTAGTGTAGTATTGTGATGTGCCAGCCTAGTTCTGTGATGAGGTATCATTTTACTAATACATATTTGATGCAGATGATGATAGCATTCTTTTGAGAATGATGATGCTGCTGATGAAGAAAACATTTGATGACTCGTAAATGTGCTAGAAAATGGTTAAAGATGATATTGACGATACTATCCTCTAGATGCCACTTATGATGCAGACCTCTCTCGCCTGATGCTGATGAAGAATACCCTTCTTGTTAAGGGGGAGTGTTGAAATAATGTAACTGCGAAGATCATTCTTATTATTATTTTGTTATTGGATTAAATCCCCATTGTGGATTAATCATGTCATTATTATTATTATTGTTATTGGATTAATCCCCATTGAGGATTAATCATGTTGGTAATTGTATAAGGACCAAATCCCCTTTTTTGGATTGGTCATCAGACAATTACAAAGTGCAGAATAAGAAGTCGGCCCTAACAGTTATAATGGAAGACCCAGAATTAATTAAAGGTCGGTTTACCCACCCAGAGTGAGAGGTCGGCCCTGCCAGTTGTGACCTTTCACACATGCCAGTCTGATATAAATAAGAGGCTAGCGCCTCACTTCAAAGACACGACTCACTTTCTCATTTCTCTTATGAGGCAAGCCGCAATTACCAGTTGGGGAGAGAAGAAGAAGAGTGGCACATCTCTTGGGGAGGACTATCTGTATTGGTTTGAGTTATATCTTGAACATTGTATAAGCTATTTATGATAAGGAAGTTTTTGTTGGGTTTTCTTCCCCTAGAGGGTTTCCCAGGATAAATGTTGTGTCTCTTGTGAATGTGTATTTCTCAATGATCTTGTTCTTATTATTCTCTTATCTATTGAAATGCAAAAAACTATAATAATGGCATAAACATTAACACTTCTCAAAGGAGAAGTACCACCCCACTCAATCCCTCTCAAGGGACAGGTCCACCACCTACTCATATGATGGATGTAATTAATCCTCCACCAACTCTCCTTATTCCATACTTGGCATCCCTTAACATTCTTGATTTAACCAAACTCACGAATGATCCCACTTCGCCCAATATGACTACCAAACTAACTTCAAATATTCCAAAATTTGAAGGAAAATTGTGGGAAGATCTCACCAACCATGTTATGACCTTCCACTTATGGTGCTCTTCAAACAACATAATGGATGATTCCATCTGCTTAAGGTTATTTCAAGGAACACTCACTGGTCCATTAGCCAAATGGTATGTGGACGAAAAATCAAGGTCCCACATGACTTTTAAATCCTTGGCCAAATCCTTTTTGGCCTTTTTTCAACTATCTGTTCATCATGATATTGGCTTAGAAATCCTCTCCAAGTGCAAAAACATCTTAGCTATGCATATTTCTGACCACATCCATGAGTGGCATCAACAACGTAGTTTGTGTAAAGAAGAAACCACCAAAGAACAATGTCTCAATAAATAACTCATCTCTATACTTGCCAAATATGTAGCATCCACTTTCCCTCAGTCAAAAGAGGAAGCCATCAACAAGGCCCAATAGTTCAACCTTATCTATGCTTAGTCAGATTACTTATACACAATGTTACCTGATGCACCCAAACTCATACCATTTGGCCAGGAAACACCTGGGATGTCCCACGTTGTAGATGGGTTGATTGGTACCACGAAAAATCACAGCCATTACAACCAACCACCACCTATGTATGGTGCACCTCAATATATACAACCATATGGAGGGCCATCTTATTACGCTCCATCCTCTTACCAACAAACATATCCTATTTCTCCCCCCCACCCATGAGTGGGCCCTCACCCGTATCCATGATGCACCTGACCTCTCAACCAAGTTTAGGTACACCTTCTACCTCATCATATAACCTAGGTGTTATAACCCTAATTTGCACCAAACATGCTTACCTGACATCAATCCATCTCAGATTCCTTCTTTTCCAAAACACTGCTGAAAAACTCTTCTTAAAAACCCATTTTATAAATACCCACGCGCCCTGCTCCATTACTGCACGCGTGTACACGCTAGCTGACCCAAGACAGCCCGTGTGTACCTACAAAATCATGGAAAAAAGGAAAGTCGTTGATGGAACACATAGCATTGGGTAAGTTAACTAAACCTTTCGGCCATGCATGGCTGGTCACTCGACCAAATACCTAGCTTCTTCTAGCCTATAAAAGAAGGGTTAGGGGTCCCATTTGAAAGCAGGAGAATCATAGTAAAGAAACTATAGCCGATTGAGCATTCCCTTTGTCCAAACCTTTAGCCATCCTTGTGCAAAGAGAAGTATAGAGAAAATCAGTTGGAAGACAGTGGAAGAAGAGCCCAGGACCAGGATTGAGGAGAAGTAGTCGACTTTATCATTGTAAGGTATCATTGTGAATTTAATAAAAGAATTTCTTTTCTCGTCCTGCCATATGAGATTTTCATTATTGGAATATTGATTGTATGATTGATTAAATTTCTAACCCATTAGTTCATAGATCAAATGCATGTGGAGTTCTTTGTTTGTCTTTAGTGAATGCATGTCAGCATTGGGAGGAGATTTGCAGTCAATGAATGACCAAGCGCGAAAAGGGATCGACATCAAACACGAAGAATAAGGTACGTCAACTTAATCTCTTAAGCCTTGTATTTACATATGAGTAATGGGGGTCTAGGCATGGGATGATGGTAAAAAGTAAGAATCTTTAGGTCATTTTTGCATGCATGATAAAACTCTTAGTGCTAGTCTGTAGGAGGGATTCCCCACCCACAACAAAATTGGTGACCATACTAGGGAGCTCTAGGGTTTATGGGAATATTTTTGGGTATTTTTAAAAACTAGTTTCATTCCTTGTTTTTAAAGTTTCTGCAAAAGTATGAGCTAACAAAGATTCTGGTCTTCCATACCAGTTATCTCTGTTTCTTTGCTTGACTGCATTTTTTTTCTTTTTCGAGACCCACAGAGGTACACGCAACCTGTATAAGGTCTGCACGTGTGTACCCACGCCCTAACTTCTCATAGCCCACGTGTACATGCTAGCTAAGGAAGTGTCAGTCATGTATATGATTCCAGAAAATTTCTTTTAGAGGGGCAGTCATCCTCTCCCCTGTCAGAAATAGTCCTTCTCAGGGGTTTTATGGAACTCTTTCTAGTCTTTACTATTTGCAGTCTATAGCTTAGGTTTCACCTCAGATTGGTTTGTTCTATGAAGTTTTCTTTGAATTGTTTTTTTTTCTATTAAAGTAAGTGTCTGAGTCTTCAAGAGATCTTGGTTCTCAGTACTAGTATTCTTTGCCTGGGCTGGATTGCTTGGCCTTTCATTTGTCTCAGATTTTCAGAGATACACACGGCCTTTATAAGGCTAGTACATGTGTACACGTGCTCTGACTTTACACAGCTCACGTGCACACGCTTGTTGTTGAACTATCAACAATGTGCTTGTGGAGAAATTTTTTGTTGAAGGTGAGGCAATCATCCTTTCCTTTGACAAGAGTTATACCTCTCATGTTTTTGGGTCTCTGTCATAGTGGTCAATAACTTAGGTTTGATCACAACAATAGATTTATTTTTCATTAAGAAGTTTTCCTCAAAATTTCCTTTTTATAGGGTTTTTAGACAAGTGTGAGAGTCCAGTTTTATTTTGCTTGTGTCATTTTTAAATTGACTCTTTGCGATATGCACTTAGGCCAGAAGTTTTCTTGGTTTTTACTTGTTGATATTTTTCCTTTTTTCTTTGTGAGCATTCAAATAAATAAAAAAAACTTTTATTTCTTTGTTTGGTTAAATAGTGTTGTTTTGCATTAACAACCAGGGAAAAGTTTTTGTTTTCATAAGTTCTTGACGATTTACTTAGATCATAAGTAGCTCGTAGTCGAGTGAAATTCTTCTTTGAGTTTGTTGTTCAGAGATCTTAGAAAATTTTTAGTTTGAAAAGTTGTTTAAGATTTGAGTCAAGTGAAGTTATTTTGTTTCCAACTTTCTGTTTATTTTTCTTTCGTCTTTCAAACATCACTAGTTTCACTTTCATAACCTTTGACTTAATACAAGCCATAAAAATTAACGCTAAATCTAAAATTCATTAGACTTTTTATGTTTGTAGGGTCAACCAACTAGTTTAGGGTTAGGGCCTTGAATTAGGTTGGAGAGGAAACTCTTCAAGGCCATTAAATCATACATTGGAGTCTGATTTAGGGAGTGTCAAAGTCCAGTATCGTGAAAGTTATCCGGGACGCCCCTCTAACACAGGGGCTAAACACGAGGTCATGTATGGAAAGGTAGTGGAGATAACCCCTCCAAAGCTAGACCAATCATAGTGGAGAACACATATAGAGGGCTTGTCTTGGGATTCCGTCGATTGCATTTGCACAAAAATTCGTGGGTCTCGAATCCGTTAGAGGTCCTCAGTTGTATTCCATACCACTTACCTTCGATACCCTTGACAATTTTTGGGCTCAATACCCTGCTCATTGTGGTCTACCCAACTTTCGACTATACCCGCCTGGTGACTGTTCACGTGCTAGCAACCTAGTTGCCTATATTTTTAGAGACACACACAGGTGACTGTGGGGGTGTACCACAGTACCTAGGATAGACATCGTGCCACGCTTTGTAGAGTATACCTAGAGGGTGCTTCCATGTTCGATTTGCACTTGCACCGATAAGTTTCTCTAGTGTTGGTTGTTGTAACTATTCTTCCAACTAGTTTAGTGTTTGCTTGTTTTATCTTGGAGGGACCTTTTTAGTGTGTGTTTTTTTTTGAACGAATAGAAAGCCCTAGGGTGTCTTTGATATTCTCACACAATGGAGGATCACGAGATCTACTAGTCATGAAGGCTTCTGGGCCTATCACCGGTTACACTAGAGCCACCTCCACCACCACTAAGGCGAAAGCTAGACCAACAAGGGTCTTTTGAAGCGACTGGGTCACAAGAAATTGTACCTGACCAACATTCAGAGGAAACGACCATTTTAGACTTTGGAGTGAAAGCTCTTGGTCCATCTAAAACTCCAACCACTGATCTTTCGGCACCCATCATCGTACTGATTCACCTTTATGAGTTCCAGATAGTGTCACATGCAGAAATAGAAACAAATGTTGTCACTTCCTATGGGAATTATTCAATTCCCACTACGGTTGTCACCGCAGGGGATTTTCCACCTCCTAACCTACCATCACTAGTCTGAGCCACGATTGTCTCGACCACCTCTACCTCGAGCAGCGGTCCAGTCCCATATATGGCGGTGGCCACTGCCCCTTTCACACCAAGTGGGACAGGCCCTCCATTCTCATACGGGATGCCTAGCTCAGGTAAACGTCCTATACTTTCATACTCCACTTTATAGACTTTAGGTCTGTGGGAAAGGAGCTCTAATGCTCCTCTAGAAGGACACATGGGGGGAACTTCAGCTCCTTTTAACGCTTTCCCTTACAGGGGAGTTCATATACCTCCTTCGTCCCCTTCGCTCAGTGGCACCCACCAGGAATCCACTGGGCCACCTACACACCATAGTTTATTTAGAGAAGGGAGTCAAGGACCACCTTCTCATAATATGCCGGTAGGTTTGACACTGTTTTCTTTGTTTGGTGCATTTGGTAACAATGCTTTCTCATCAGCTGCTTTCCCGACTGGGGGTAATCCCAGTTACAGACAACCTATTCCTATGTAGGATACTATTCCTGCATAGGGGGGAAACCTAGGAACTTCTTCCGCATCTGGGCCTTGTAATTCTTGGCAAGGCTCAGTTCCCTCATCGAGAATTTTGATATGGGGCAATTCTTTTCACACTCAATGGAACCCCAGATAAGGTATTATGTCTATCCCCATGGGATCGGCATGGGGCAACCCTTCCCAAGATCCTCCGAATGTAATGCACGCCCAACCATCTACGTCCTATTTTGGGAATCAACCAATTGTGTCTCCTCACATGCAGAATTTGTACGCTGGTCATGTCCATGGTTTTTACCAAAACCCAGGCTAACAAATGAACTTTTCCTGGCAACCTCTTGCCGGTCAAACTCCAAGTCCCTTTTCCCATGGTTATCACCAACAACCCAAACTACCTTTCCTGGCAACCTTGCATTTTCAAGACTTGACAAGGTTGTTGAATGAACCTATCTGTCACGATCCGTGTTGGCCCCCTATGCCGATGAAGTTGCCTTCGGGCATACCAAAGTTCGATGCCAAGCCTAACGAAGATCCAAGAGATCATGTGACCACCTTCCATGTTTGGTTCTCATCTAACTTGTTGAAAGATGACCTCGTACAATTGCGATTGTTTCAACGTACTCTCATTGGGAGTGCCACGAAATGGTACATTGAGATCGACTACTCAAGATACTCTTCCTTTGGAGAATTGGCAATGGCTTTCCTAAACCATTTCCAATTACCTGTGAGATACGATGCTGGCACAGAATTGCTGGCCAATTTCGCACAGACAAAAGCAGACCATATCTCTGATCACATTCAAGAATGGAGACGCTGAAAGAGTTTAATTAAGGTGCCAGTCCCACCAACATTCCTGCTTGAGTGGTTCCTTAAGTATTTGGTCCCACATTTATCCAAAGACACAGTGAAGTCGAGAGTGTTTTCCGAAGAAGATGCCATCATGAGAGCTTAACAACTTGAGCTAATCTATTCTTAGTTCGTTTTATTATACAATATCCTTCCAGATGTGCCATGCTCAATACTTGATAAAACCCGACAAAGAGCTGGACCACATGCCGATGGTATTGTTGGTTCACCACAAACAAATCTCGTAGAGAAACTGACAAAGCAATTGCAACAATTGTCTATACAACACACAACGGCCAACCAAACTACTGGTTTGGCTGCTCCCCCTACTGAAACGTCGGATGTACACAAAGTGCAATCGACAAATCCAAAGGCCGCCCAATAGCCTGAAGAAAAGAAAAAAAAATGAAAGAAGGGTAAGGGGGTTAAGAAACCCACTAATAATGATGGCAAGGGAAACACTGAGAAATGGCAGGCGAGGTATCCATGCAACCTATGCACGGAAGAACACCCAACCCGCCAATGTCCTCAACTTGTAGAGGCCCAAAAGTTTGTGACACAACAACAACTTGTCATGTTAACCAATCCATTTCAACATGGGAAAAACCTAACCCAAGCCTCTACAAGTGCGGAAAGGGGCAGTCAAGGACCCTCTTTGTCTTCGAATAATCCCACATCCGGGAATGTGTATATGATGAAGGGCAACGCTTTTATATCGACTAGAGCACATGACTACAGTAAACCAAGCACTTCTGAGAAGGGAAAAGAATTAGAACTCCCATCTCTTCCTCTGCAGATCGAGAAGACTTTGGGTGAAACAATGACATGCACCTCAAAAGGCGCGTTCAAAAAAGATTCTCACAACCCAAATGCAAGGGCTGCCTAGAACTATTCTGTGGTGGAGAATTTGTCTCAAACCCCTTGAGTGATCTCTGCTTTGGAGGTCCTCCAAATATGCCCTTCCCAGAGGAAAGATTTGTTAGCTACTTTAGGATCTACTGAGACTTGTAATCTGGGTACAATCATGCTGGATACAATCGACTTAAAACCTCGTCTTCCTTACCACATAGCATTTCAGATAGTAGTGGCTCACCCCACAAAAAATTTTACTCATAATATTTTTCGCACGATGGTTGATGAGGGCACCTAGACATGCATTATGTCATTGGCATGTTAGAATAACATTGGCCAGCCCATTTTGTCTCCGTCACCTACTCTTCTCACTGCTTTCGACGATCGTTCATTCTGACCACATGGTATCATTCCCTCTTTCCCCATGTAGTTAAGAGGGAAGACCATGTGTGTCGAGGTAGAAGTAGTCGATGTGTCCCTTGACTACAATCTATTGTTAGGAAGGAGTTGGACTTACACCATGCAAGCAGTGGTTTATATAGTTTTCTAGGTCTTGTTGTTTCCACACGAGGACCGTATTGTGGCCATTAATCAATTGTCTTTCTCTAGACCTGAGCCTTCATTGGGGGTATCCGTGGTCCCGATGATTGATAATCCCCAACCAAGCATAGTCAATGTAGGGGTTGGTTTGTGCCCATCTTTGATGGGTACCTTCGATTACCCGCCCCGTTAGGGCGATGTCAAGTTCATATTCGACCACCATAAGGTTGTGATTTTCCAAGTTTCATCATTTCACATGACTTACTTCAACGATCCATGGATACTTCCTTCCCCATCAGCCATGATGGAAGGGATAGGGCACCCTGCCATGTCCATGCCCTTGTCCATAGCTGAAGTAGCGTACTCTTTAGTCTAGCAAGCTTCGGCCGACACAGATCCAACTCCTGCACAAGAGCTAGATCTGATTCTAGAGCCTATTTGGGCTCAAGGTTCTCTCGCTCACATCGATTCGTTAGACTTAGTCTTACCCTTCGACGATGCAGTAATTGAAGCAATGACTTGTCTGGACAAACCCTAGGACGATATCCATCACAAATCATACTTCCTCACAGAGTTAAACAAAATCGAAGCTAGAGAATTCACCTTGACTATGACTGGAGATAGGTCTTGTCCTATTAATCCCTTAGCTACACATGAGGTTTATGCCGAGGGTAATATGGAAACTATCACTGAAATCATACCGATCGATATCTCCATAACCCCTGGCGTCGTGGAGAATGTTTTCATTGGAGTTGACTGCTCCCCGAGAGAGATTTAAATCTAAACAGATCTATTTAAAGAATTTCGTGATGTTTTTTCCTGGTCTTATGAGGAAATGCTAGGCATCGATCCAAAAATAGTCGAACATGAAATCACAACTTATCTAGATGCCAAGCCTGTTCGGCAGAAGATTCGTCCAGTTAATCCCAAGAAAGAAGCATCCATTAAGGTTGAAGTTGAGAAACTACTAAAATCCAGTTTTATCTATCCTATCCATTTGACCCAATGGGTGTCAAATCCTATGCCAGTCAATAAGAATCAAGGCACGATTCATGTATGTACAAAATTTCGTGATTTGATCAAGGCTTGTCCAAAAGATAATTTTCCCACACCATTCATTGACCAGATAATTGATGAATGTGCAGGTTGTGAGGCCTTCTCTTTCATGGATGTTTTTTCGGGATATAATCAGATACAAATCAAACCCGAAGACCAACACAAAATGACATTCATTTGTCCATGGGGTACATTCACGTATCGTAAGATGTCCTTTGTTCTAAAAAATGTTGGAGTGACCTTTCAGCGGGCCATGTATTTTTCTTTCCATGATCTCAAGAATATAGTCGAGGCCTATTTAGATGATTTAGCATCTCGATCTCACAAGAGAACAAATCATCCCACACACCTCCAACTTAGCTTTGAGCGATTTCGCTACTTCCGGATTTGCTTGAATCCAAACAAGTGTAACTTTTTCATAACATCAGGACATTTGTTACGTTTCATTGTTTCAAAAAAAGGGATCATGGTCGATCCTCTCAAGGTTGAGGCAATAATTCAGTTGCCTCCCCTATGCATAATCCTTCAACTTCAGAGTCCACAGGGCAAGGTGAATTTTTTAAGGTGTTTCATCGCTAACTATGACGAGATCACAAAGGGATTTATGCGCTTACTGAAGAAAGATGTTCCTTTTTATTGGGACGATGCCATTCAATTCTCTTTCGAAGCGTTGAAACATGCCCTCACAACTGCCCCTCTGCTTCGACCACCTAACTATAACAAAGATTTCTTATTATACCTAGCTGCAACAGAGTCAACCATCCACATGGTTTTAGTTCAGGAAGATGATTTGTTCTCAAAATATGTGATCTATCACTTGAGCTGAGGCCTAGTCAGACCAGAACTCAATTTTTCTCATATCGAAAAACTTGCGTTGGCAGCAATCCATGTTGTTCAACGGTTCCATCATTATGTTATGTTTCGCAAGACCACCATCATTGCTATTGTGAATCCGTTTCAATACATGTTGACATGACGGGTAATAGGCGGAAAGATCATTATATGGATAGTCATCCTCTAGGAATTTTACTTACATTTCGTTTTAGCGAAATCCAAAAAATCACTGGTCTTCACAGAACTTATTTCAGAACTTCCGGTTGAGTCAGGTGATGTTATGCCCAAAGATTCACCTATCAAAGGATATATGTTTTTGATCACATATTTGGATCCCTGGTATGGATATATACTTATCTATATCCATACTTTCAAGTGCCCCATCTCTACTTCTCATGATGAGCGTCGTCGTATACGCCATCAGGCCAAGAATTATCTCATACTCAACGATACGTTGTATTGAAGAGGGGTAGACTGCATCCTGCGCCGATGTCTCACTCACGAAGAAGCAGTTATCGTGCTTAACGATTTCCATACCAGAGAAAGTGGGGATCATTTTTCTGGGTTAGCAACAATACAAAAGATTTTACGAGAAGGTTACTTCTAGCCGACACTAATCAAAGATTGTATCAAATCGGTTAAGAAGTGCCACCCATGTTAGATCTTCTCTCAGAAGATGAGGGCACATCCTGCTCCCATGTTTCATGTCATCACAGTTGGTCCCTTCACCAAGTGGGGGATCGATTACACTACATGCAACCCTCCTTTAGCAAGAGGGAACCATTATATCATTGTAGCCGTAGACTACTTCACGAAGTAGGTCGAAGCTATGCCAACGTTTAAAGATGAAGGAGAGACTGCAACTCTCTTTTTATTCAACTAGATAATAGCAAGGTTCGACATCCCGAGAGAGATTGTCACTGACCATGGAAGTCACTTTCAGAACCACATGATGGCCGAATTAACAACAAATCTTGGATTGCGGAAAGAACATTTTTCACCCTACTATCCCCAAGCAAATCGTCAGGTGGAAGCTGTAAATAAATCTCTTAAGACCATCCTACAGTGAACAATTAACTCAGCCAAGTCAAATTTGCATTTGATGTTATACTTGGCATTATGGGCTTACCGAATGTCTGTTAAGATTTCAACCAATTTCTCACCTTTTCAACTCGTTGACGAGCTGGAATCAATCTTGCCTATCGAATGTCAGATCCCATCCCTAAAGTTGGTAGTATAGTTATTGCTAGACACTTCTCCACTTGAAGAATGGTTATTATACCTTGAGCGGCTCAATGAGCAGCGTCGTGATGCGACCCTGGACAACGAGGCTCACAAACATAAAGTGAAGTGTCAGTATGATTAGTCCGTTCATCCTTAGATTTTCTCTGAAGGAGACCTTGTCCTGGTCTATGACCAAGATAAGGACCCCCTGGGGGTAGGAAAATTCAAACCCATGTGGTTCAGACCTTTCGTCAAAAAAGAGGTTCTTAAAAAGGGTGTTTATCGTCTGGTCAACTTTGAGGGAAATTCTTTGGCGGGGCCTAGAAATGGGCTCTACCTCAAGAAGTATTACTCATAGGTAGGTCACCTTGGGTAACTTTTTGTAACATATGTATAGTCTTTGTACTATTACTTTCTAGTTTCTTTTAGTATTATGGACTTGTCATTTTTGATGTTATCATTTGTCATTGTGGTAGATGTCAAGTGAATAAGAGGTGTTCATTGGGTACATAGATGGTGCTAGCCGGCACACTCGGAGGCTTGTCTCCACATCTTGGGTAATTTTTACACCTCGAGGCCAGTTATTATCTTCCGGAGGTATATGCTTAGGTGAAACCACAAACAATGTCGTTGAATACAGTGCATTTATTGATTTTCTTCATGACGCCCTGTTATTTGGTATCTCTCATATCTGGGTCTATTTAGACACTCAGTTGGTTGTGTCTCAGTTAAATAGAGTCTACCATGTTCATGATCCAATTTTACACCGATGATTCCTTAGGGTACGTCTCTTAGAACAAAGCTTTGATTATATTACATATTTTCATGTTCCTAGGAGATTAAACCAAGTTACAGATACTCTAGCTAATCAAATTTTAGACTGGCATCTCTCACACATATAAAATACATACACATAAACATGTTAAATACATTTTTAAAGGAAAATATGATCCATAAGACACAAAAAGAAATAAAAATATGTATATAATATCATAATCATTAGAGTACATAGGTGGATGCAAGCGCCTCAAAAGTATGACTGACAATGAGTCATGGGGCTTATGCCCTCAAAAAATATATACAGGTAGTGCTCTCGGTACGTGAAAAGTCTAGACTAACTAAGGTTAGGGATTGTGGGCCCTATTATAATGATAACCAACGTTTGCCAAACGTCGAAACATTCGGAACCACGTCCGTTGTGCCCCCACTACATGAGGCTGCATATATGGTGGAATATCCTCAATCTCTGCCATAGGGACTATGTGGGTGAGCGAGGTAAAGTTTCACTTGATTCGTCTCAACACCCTCTCAGCCTCACCGACTGGAAGTACTCCTACTGTTGTTGGTCCCCCTGCGGCGGCAGGTGCGGCCCCTGGCCGAGGACGACGCCTGTTCCTCGCATAATCCGTAGGTTGCACTGGTCCCACATCTGCACATAATAGACACATATCTATCAAACACTCTGGTGTAAAAAAATGATATATATAAAAAACAACATAAAAATTACATATATTTCACAAAAAAAAAACCGATGTAGACTTACCCATCTCTTCTCGCTCCTCACCAGGAGGTACTGGTATCTCAGGATCTCTCAAGAAATCAATCCCAGCATAAGGGTAATCCTATATGACTAGGATCTGTCATGACAACCAAGCAAAGAAGTCGTCATCAAAGGACTCATTGGTCCTTCCACCACCCTGTCGTGGTAGTAGCACTGCCCATCTGCAAACCACGGGAAGAGAGGCCTGATGTCCTCGTACCACCATTCGAGGACTAAAACTAGGAACCCTTTAAAAGAAGAAAGAACATAGAATCGTCCTGAACCCAAAGTTCCTTTGCATTTGCAACCGACAATCTGTCAGTTGTCTCTTCATACAATCCAACAGTGTAGTGCTCCAGTCAAATATCTGTGCATTTAAGCACTAGAATGCACAATTCATCTATGAACGGGACACCTAATGTAGAGCCACAGAACCAGTCATCCACCCAATAAGCAACACAATCGCCTGCAATGATAAATCCGTGATCTTGCTTATGGGCACCTATGAGCTCGATCGGTCTGTACCAGCCTCACAATAAAGTCCTATCAATTCTGATATGTTATGAGGCCCCGAAGGAAATGTCTAGAAATTGACTTGTTCCCCTCTCCTAGAGAGGCCAGTAAAAAAATAGATTTCCTCTGTAGTAGGCACCAGTGACTGCCCCTCTAACATAAAGGCCTCTGTGTCAGGATGGCAATAATCAACCAAGGCATTTAGTAGCCTAGGTTGTGCTCGCATAAAAGGACATAGGAAGAACTTGAGAAACCCACATTGCATTAAGGAAGCAACAATATTGGGTTCTTCCCCGACCAAATCACTAATATCCTCATGCTCTCTTTCCCTCCAGTGAACATACATCCTACAAAAACCAAGTTCAGGAGGGCTAACCCTTGTTTTTTAAAAAATTTCCATTAAATAAAGGGTCCAGGTGGGATGTAATGATGACAGTCATGTGTACACACGTGCAATCTTTCCTCTACCCAAGTGTACACGTGGCCTATCATAAGACAACCCTCATGGACCTAGGGCTAACCTTTTGAAGGTCGATGCCCCCCACAAAACCTGAAACTAAAAGCATAAATAAAGGTTTAAATTGCAAGAGGAGAGAGTTTATACTTACTTGGTCCAAGCAGATGGTTGTTTCTTCCACCAAAGCTCCCAGAATCAATTCTTTTCAAGAACGGGTAGTTTTGGCTTTTAGTCAATTTTTCAATTAACAATGGTGATAATGAGCTGCCAACTTCTATTTATAAAGTTTTTTGGGCCTTTTTTGTCAATTTTCAGACCGTTTTGTCATTTTTTCTAAACTGAAAATCATTTAAGATGGTTCGAGAGTTTTCTTTGGATGATCATGGGAGGTATTCCTTTGGGTATTTGGAAAATTTTTTGAGATTTGGGCATTTGGATGGTCCTTTGGTAAAAAGTCTTTTTTTCCCAGCTTGTTGGATTTAAGTCAGGATTCCACCCCCACTTTTTGCATCTCGTTGTATTTTCCGCTTTTCCATAGGATCGATCCCACTGAGTTGCAACACTGAACCCTCATTACTGCTTTAGAAGTGTCATAATTTGGTGGTAGGGCCTACCATAACATGGATGCCCTAGGTAGATCCTGGTTGCATGACAGTGTCCATGCTGTCACTAACGACTATAAGCTCTATATTCCTCCATAGTTTTTTCCTAATTATGAGTTTTAGCCTGATTTGTATGATTCCTTTTCACTCTTGACCTCACCCTCAGGACTCCCGAAAAAAAAACCATAACGGGTCTTATTTTAAGCCCTTTTCAGACCCTCTAAACATGAAAAGACTAGTGATCTTGTGGCCTTTCACACTCATTAAACTGAAATTTCAAGTCATGTCTATCCGGTGGTAGTTTACCCCTTTTTCGGTCCGGACGATCAACTGTATGAACAAAGGTATACTCTAAGGAACTTCATTTCTCTAGAAGAGTACCCCGAGGTATTATTTTAACCCTTTTTCAGGCCCGAGGAACTAAATGTATGAAAAAGGAACCCCCACGGAGTCCATAGTTAAGCTCTTCTCAGACTCCCTAAAATTGAAAAGATCACTGAGTGACCTTATTCTTTCACACTCATTAAAATGGTCCAGAAGAACATTCCTGACAGAGTCCATAGTTAAGCTTTTTTCAGACTCCTTAAAAATGAAAAAATGGCCGAGTGATATTGTCTTTATCACACTCGTTAAAATGGTTTTGAATAGACATCTTTTCGGTGCTAATTTACCCCTTTCTCGAACCAACTAGACTACCTTCGAAAAAGGTACCCCATCGGAGTCTCCTTTTACGGTTTTCAAACTCTCTAAATATGAAAAGTTGTTGAGCTTACCTTCTTTGGGCTTGTTAAACTTACATCAAAGGATGTTACCATTGTGTTTTTTATTAATCGCATTTTCATATCCGTGTCTTTGACCTAATGCCGACTCCATGTTACTCTCAACTGAACCATCTAAAGCATGCCTTATACGCAAGCCCTGTAGCACTTTGCCTCTGTGTCTTGACAACTTTGGCCCCTAGAGGATTTTTTCCGAGTATCCTTACTTTGAACATCATTCTTGTCCTTGCACCTTGAACTTGTATGTTTTCAACACTCATACCTCCTTTGTAACGTAGTATTCTTTTATTCTTTTTCCAAAATTATTGAAAAAGACAAAAAAAAACAAATATACCCCAAAAAGAGGATGGGAAAAGTATTTTCTTTGTATTGGCAGCATAATGAGTCACCCTTGGATAAATCACATCTGTCCATTTGTTCGTCAAACTATGGGATTTAATACGACCTTAGGAAGTTGTTCTCGCAACATAGAGCTGTGTCCTCCTTCGTTTGGTTATTCTTCCAAACATAGGGAGAGTTTGTTGTTATCAGAATAATTGGTAGGTGCGGACACTAACAGATCTCCCTAGATCCACCTGGATCTAGAACAAAACATGAGCTGACATGACTCTTTCCCTAAGTTTTGACCATCGAATTAACTAGTAGGAAGGAACAAGTAACATACCTTTATATCGCTTCCTAGGGTCTTTGTTGCTCCCGCTTCACTCCAATGCTCTCGTGAGGTCAAGACCAAGACAACACAAACCAACCAAAGTGAAGATAGCACAATATATTCAACAATCAACTTATGTGTATGATCAAGGAATTACACAATAAAGTGAGAATAAATTTATGGGAAAGGGACATCCCACTGTATCATATTGATGGAAAGTAAAGATTACAACCTGATAGCCTTGATGTCGTAAGCTTCCTTTCAATGGCTCTTGGCTTTCACACACACACTTGCTCAATCATTGTATGAAGAAGATCAAATCCTCTTGATAGACTTGCTAGAGTCTCCAAGCTGTTGTTCAACTAAGTCCTTCACACAATTCTTTCACCAATTATCCAATGAATCTTGCTTAACCTTTTCCATGAGAATTCTCTCAATATATAGGAAAGAATGAATTAGTTACTTGGATAAGAATGATCCCACAATATCAGGGAATCCAGTACAAGGATAACCATTCGAATGCCAACCCATCCTTCTAGAAGATTCCCTTCTAGAAACATCAAGAATTCATTATTTTCCATGCTTTAGGAAGAGTTCGCACCCTGTCTATTCAACATAGTGTGAGAAGTTCACACCCTGGCTTAAAGAAGCCTGCGAGAATCATGCATTCTCGCACCCAAATGTATTAGCAGCCTGCGAACCTCCTTGAAAAATGAGTTTTCTGGGAAGAGATGAAAGTAACTTTTCTCAGGAGAAAGTTCTTATGAAGAGCCTAAGTACACCATCATCAATACATCATCATGATGACCAAAATCATGGGTAACAGAATGCCCCCCAAAGTATGAGGTTCGAACTAGTGACAACCGAAAGACTTTGTAAGCTACATGTCTGTGTTGGAAACTAGGAGCACACCTAATCGGAAACCTACGAACAACCAAGCATCTGCAGAATATCATATATACCAATTCTGAGGTAGGCATTCCCATACTCAGATCATAAATGGATGACATTGTAGACATAGTTCATGGCTACCAATCATACACTATGGATCTATGCGAAAATTTCAAATTAAGATGACATAGCCATGAGACATACACAGTGGATCTATGTGTCGCAAATTATACATACTCCATTGCAACCTGGACAAAAGAGATGATATCCAGGGTCTTCAATCTCGTCGCCCAAAAGTATGAATCTAACCATGTGATTACATGTATCGAAGTCGAACATGGCAGAAACCACTTGATTACCGATCATTGATGAAATCGTTAACAAGTGCGAGGGAAATCACCATTGATGTCAATGACTCCCAAGGTACTCTAGCACAATCCATCGAGTGTGAATGAATGATTTGAATTCGAACATCCGATGGAATATTTCGATCAGGGGTCAATGATGTAAACCCACTGTTGAAAGCGAGGAAACCTACCATTGAGGCATGCAAGCTCCAAGGTACCAAAGAATTTCTAAGTCTTGATTCCGGATAATGAGTTGAAGTCGACGGAACAAAACTTGTCACAGGAGGGCCTTGATGTATGCCCCATCAATGACACGAAATGAGTAACAGATTTTGAAGGTGAAATAGAGTATGATGTAAATTGAACTGGACATAGGGAAGGTTGACACAGAGAGAATGGACAACTTCATATGGTTGACTCAATATAGGTTTCTGATGGACTTCTCTTGAACATATGAATGACACGACCAATGATTTGGCAGCATTGACTCAAAGACGACACATAGAATGACTTTATAGAAAATCGAATGAGAGACAAATGGATTTCCCAAACTGAATTCAAATGATGAATAGGGGGTGTCATGTTCAAGAGAGGCACTTACTGCCAATCAATACGAAGATGATAACATATCCCTTTCTCAAATTTTCCCCCACCATTTCTGGCGAGTACCTCTTTATTTTACGACAAGCTTGAGGAGGATAACATATGCTTGTTGATATAAGCTTATCCTTCGGATAAGTCCTTTGGAGTATGTTTAACGAACCCTGAGAAGGAGTGGTTCGGTCCCATTACGGGTCTGTCGATGTTTGTTTAACGAGTCCAAAGATAGAAAAATCGAAGGGTTTTCATGATTATAGAGTCTGAAAAAACACTTAAAAGAGAACTCTCTCAGTTCCTTTTTTCGTAAAATGGTTTGGATGAGACCAAAAAAGAGATAAATTATCGCTCACCATATGCTTACTTCAGATACTTTATTGAGCGTGAAAATAGCAAGGTCGCTCGGTTATCTTTTCATGTTTAGAGAGTCTAAAAAGAGCTTAAAGAGGACTCCAGGGGGTTCCTTTTTCGTATAAACTTGTTGAGCCCGAAAAAGTGATAAAAGTATGCTCAATCGCGTTCTCATGTATTTTCGAGCGCAAGAACGGACAAAGACCATGCTCGAGGTTTTATACAAAAACCCTAAAAAACAATCAAAACACGTAATGACAAAGAAAAACATGTTTGTATCCCTGTATTGTTCATCGAAATCATTACGCCTGCAAAAGTCACACTCAAAATGACATTAGGGATTAGGGTTTAATAGATAAATAATCATAAAAAACCAAATGACATAGTAAAAGTAAATAAAAAGGAGTAAATAATCTTTTTACCATATCATTTTTACCTTTCCACTATTTGAGCTCAAAACCCCTCTTTTATCCTCAAAGTTCGTCATCAGATTGCGGGAGTTACGAGCATCCATTCAGCGAGTCGTCAGCGAAAATGAGGTAGGATATTTGTCCCTTACACTTTCATGGTTTAAATTTTCATTTCCATTGGTTAAAAATTCATTTATGAGTTGGTTTTAGGAGCCCTACTTGCGCGTTGCCATTCTCGCAGGTGGGCTACACGGGACCTGCAACAATGGGGCATTCTCGCAGGTGGGCTACACGGGACCTACGAGAATGGGGCATTCTCGTAGGTGAGCCCATAGCAGCCTACGAGGTTCTCGCACTGTGCCCAAAGGGCACCTGTGAGAACCGCAAAGCTCAATTTTTTTTTTAAAATTTACTCAATGAAAGAGAATGAATTCATGAAAAAAGTTGTTAATCTTCTTGTTGTGCCTCTTATGAAGATAATTGGCCATCAAAATGGAACTTGAATGGCGTGAAAGGGAGCACGAAGAAGACAATGCAATTATCGAAAATCATCCACCTACTATTGTTTCTTTGAGAAACTATGGACTCTTGAAGTACTTTCATATCCTGGGTATGAGGGCCCATGTTAGGTTGTTAGAGTACCTGGTGCGTATGTGGGACCCTGATAGGTTGTTAGAGTACCTGGTGCATATGTGGGACCCTGATCATGTTAGAAAAATAGGACCATGGAGCAATAAAATAAAACAAATGTAGAAACAAAACACAGAAGACACACAATACAAGAGAGACACAGATTTACGTGGTTCACCCAGTGTGGGATACGTTCACCAGAGAAATTGCCAGGTCCTTCCTTTATTATTATCCATCAAATGAAGGGATACAACCTACAGCAAAACCCGTTGTAACTTCCTCTTCTTTCTCTCACAGTCTCCTCTCTCAGAATACAATATTCCCCATCATCCATATCCGCAATACATTTCCCTCATAAAAGAGGGTTTCCTTCTAGGGCAAACAACCCTAACATAATCTCTACCGTTAGATCTGTGACCTTATAATGAACGGTCTAGATTTACAATTAAATTACAATATACTTTTACAAAGAAATTTTTTCTTCGGGGGCTTCACCCCCAAACCCCCACTGGGGGCCCGCTTTCCCCCAGACCCCCCAGTCGGGGGGATAGCCCCCTCGGACCCTGCAGAGGGGGTACCCCCCCTCTGCACTCCCCTGTGTGGAAGAGTGTACATACATCTAGAGTGTAAATACTTCATGGGGTATAAACATGGCTGAAAGCAAGGACCTCTGAATCAGGAAGATAATCAAGCTCCACAACCAACAATCTCCCACTTGGAGACTGATCTCAACAACTCCACCATTGTTGTATATGTTGGACTCTGAACCTTCTTGGACCTGGAAAATTTCTCATTTTCATCTTCATTCTTGAAGACCAACTGAAACTGAGAAAGAACTCAGTTTCTCCCTGGTTACTCCCTTTGTTAACATGTCTGCAGGATTATGGCTAGTGTGTATCTTTTCCAAATTCAATTGTCCATCTTCCAAGGCGGATCGTATGAAGTGGTACCTCAACTATATATGCTTAGTCTTCGAATGGAAGGTTGAGTTCTTTTCAAGGTGAATGACACTTTGACTTTCACAGTACAACCTGTTGTTCTCCTGCTTCTTTCCCAATTCCTCCATAAACCTTTGTAACCAAATCATCTCTTTACTAGCCTTTGTAGCAGCAACATACTCTGCCTCTGTTGTTGAAAGTGTGACAACCTTTTGCAGTTTCGA
>ML794757.1:174595-232465 GCA_009831015.1 Picea engelmannii
CACCTACTAGAAGGAAGCACCAACTCCCTGGTTTCTCTAGCACCAACTAGAAGGAAGCACCAACTCCCTGGTTTCTCTAGAACCAACTAGAAGGAAGCTACAACTCCCTGTGTTCAAGCACCTACTTGAACCTCTGAGGACAATAGTCCTCCCTAGCACCTCCCAACCACCCTGAAATATAAATCTTTGCTACAGAAACTTATTACAGTGATATGATATTCAACAATGGCTTACCAGACTTATCACTGTTCTGTTGAATTTCGTTGCTCTGTCTTCCTCATTGCCTTTCTGCTCACATCACTTGTGTTGTCTGTTCTTCTGCTTTTTATGCTCTGTGTGCCATCTCCATTCTCTACACAGTTCCTCTTCTGTGCTATTCAGTTGTTGCACTCTCCTCCTTCTTCACACATGAATTACCTTCACCAACAACATTCACAGCAACCTCCAACCTCAACAACAACCCAATCTATTCTCTATACCGTGTATCTATAGCTTCTGTGCACCTTGTGCATTCAATTTTATCCATGCCTCTGCATGCATACTCTCCGTCGTTATCCTCCACCTCTCGAGTGCTCTATCTGATCATCATCGTGACTCTTCAGCTTCTCTAGTGGTTCGCCCCGCGTGTCTAGTATCACTGGGTGTTATGCTGAGATTCCTCAGCCTCTCTGGCAGTTGAGACTCTTCATATTCTTTGTGACAGTCGAGCTCACCTTCTCTGTTTCAGTTACAGCCTCAATCCCATCCAATTGTCAATCGCCTCCACGAGTCGTCTTCATTCCACTGGCAGATTCCATGTGACTCTTCTGCTCCTCTGGAAATCACACCAAAGTCTCTTCGCATCCTCTGGTAGAAACCATCAATGGTTACTGGCAGTTTCACTGTGTCGTGCAACAATAGCCCTCCGATCTTGTTCAAATTCACCTGCACCATTGGATTAACTCTGAAGGGTATTGTTGTTATTTACTCGTTTCGCACTTTTGCTGCAAACTTATGATCTTCATCGACCTTGATCGACGGTTCATGATCTTGATGAATCAACGGTCCTGATCTCATCATGATCTCACATCTCGTTGTTCCTTCGATGGAGATTACCGTCACTCCCAGTCGCGATAGGCGAAGCTCCGAGATGGAGCTCAGATCAACGATCCACGTTCTTGGTAATTCGACGGTCCTGATATTCTCGCAATATCGCATCTCGCGATTCCTGTGATGGAGGTTCTCGTCACTCCAAGTCACGATAGGTGAGGCTCCGAGATGGAGCTCAGATCAACGGTCCACGTTCTTGGTGATCCGACGGTCCTGGTCTTCTCACAATCTCGCATCTTGCGATTCCTATGATGGAGGTTCTCGTCACTCCAAGTCGCGATAGGCGAGGCTTTGCGATGGAGCTCAGATCAACAGTCCATGTTCTTGGTGATCCGACGGTCCTGATCTTCTCGCAATATCGCATCTTGCGATTCCTGTGATGGAGGTTCTCGTCACTCCAAGTCGCGATAGGTGAGGCTCCGAGATGGAGCTCAGATCAATGGTCCACGTTCTTGGTGATCCGATGGTCCTGATCTTTTCGCAATCTCGCATCTCGCGATTCCTGTGACTTTTCATTCAGCAACATGATGATCTTTCGCCACGTGTCCTTTTGATCCAATGGACCACAATTAAATCGTGATCTCGCATCTCATGAATTCGACATTCTTTTCTTTGCCTCTGCATGTCCCGATTCGCGAAACTCTGACACGGACTGGAATCAACGGTCCAGATCAAAGCTTGATCTGATGGCTCATATTACATCGTGATTTCGCATATCGCGATTACACCGGCTTCTCCTTGTACTTTAGAGGACGTGCGGGTTCTTCTTGATCCAACGATGGTCGGATCCTGCGCTTGGATATAACGCCTGAGATATGTCCTCCTCTTCAACGATCTCTTCTTGTCTACATTTATATCTGATGACCCTTGTTCTTTTGGGAATTTTGAATGGGATCCAACAATTAGCAATGCTTCTCTTTCAATATTACACATCCTTCTTACTTGGAAGAATTTCGACTCTGCGCTAATTCCTCCTGAGCCTTCGTTGTTCCTGTTTGTCCATCGATGCACACTCAGATCCTGCCATGTTCATTATTGTACTTGCCAGTGTTTCCTTCGATCATTCGATCTTCCTGGACTTATCTTCTATTTGCCTGTTGATCATCAGTGTTGTACTCAAGCCATCATTACTGCTGTACTTCCCATCAATGACAAGCTTGCGCTTCCTGTAAAAACATTTTCCAACAATAGGGGCGTAAATTTCCCACGTAGCGGAAGCAAGTTTATGAGTACTACGGCTAGCGCCATCAGCGAAGCCAATATAGGGTAGCGAAGACTTCGACATCTAGAAATCAAACACAACGTCACATAAGGGTAAAGACCAGATAATGACAAAATCAAGCTAAAGTAACACACAAGAAGTATGATACAATAAAAATACAAGTACTTGTGCACAAATGATTTTATGCATAGTACTTCTTCAAGTACAAGCCATTCCTGGGTTCACTCAAAGGGATACCATCATAATCTACCAAATCATAAGCTCCTTTTTCCAAAACTCATCAAACGATATAAGGACCTCGCCAAATGGCTTCGAAAAGGTGTAAACCCAGTAGCGGACTTGATGGATGTCTGGTACGCCCATAATGCCGAAAACAACATTGTGTGCCAACTTGTTTTATGAATCCCTATCATTCGTTGGAGCATAGTTATGATAACTTTCTTAATTGCTTCGACCTGGCCGTTGGCTTGTGGATAATAGGGCATTGAGTTATCATGGTGAAGACCCAACTTTTCAGTAAGTTCAGACATCATGAAGTTTCTGAAGTGGCTACCACGATCGGTGACGATAGCTTGGGGAACACCAAAACGAGCTATGATGTGATTAAAAATGAACAACGCAGTGGTCTTTCCAGTGTTGTCGAATGTCGGCATCGCCTTGACCCATTTCGTAAAGTAATCAACGGCTACAATAATGTAACCATGCCCCCCGACCGAGTGAGGGTGACATGTCATGAAATCGATACCCCATTTCGCAAAGGGACCAACTGAGACCACAGGGTGAAGAGGAGTAGGATGTGACTGAATCTTCTGATTATAGGTCTGGTAGGCATGGCATTTCTGAATGACAATAATGCAGTCATTAAACAAAGAAGGCCAAAAATACCCTATGCACAAGATCTTCTGGGAAGTAACATACCCAGACATATGACCACCACATGCTCCAGAATGGCAGTCATTCAGAGATTTCTCGGCTTCGTCGAAGGTTAGACAATGTCGAAAAACAAAGTCAATCCCCTGACGATATAGAGTATCCCCAAGGATAATGTATTAATGAGCTTGATAGCATATGCGACGTCGTTCAGTACTAGACAAAGTTGGTCGGAAAGTCTGGGTTTGGAGATATATAATGATATCCCATACCAAAGATCATCAGTGCTAATAAGGAAAAGACATTCATCGGGTAATGAATCAACTGCTATAGTTTCCGATGCAGAATGGGGAAAATTGCATATCAACTCAGCAAAAACTAAGGACTTCTTGGACTTGGCACGGTCGAATTCCAAGTCAAACTCCTGGAGTATCACAATCCATTTGGAGTATTTTCCCCCTAGCAATTGACGTGTCAGAATATGTTGCATAGGGTTGCAATGAGAAATCACCGTAGTCTTGCGTGAGAGGATATAGTGCCGGAAGCGTTGGACGGCAGCCAAGGCCAGTTTCTCGACATGTTTATACTTGATTTTAGTCGGCGTGAGACTTCGACTCAAGTAGTAAATAACATGTTCATCGTGAGCATCATCCTCTTGGACGAGAACCATGCCAATGGTGTAATCCGAGGCAGCAAGGTAAAGGAAATAATCGCGACTGTAATTGGGGGGAAAGAGAAGCGGAGCTCGCATTAGGGACAACTTCAAAGATTCAAAAGCATTGTTGGCAATGGTATCCGAGACGAACGTTGAATCCTTATTTAATAGCCGCGTAAATCCACGAGTTATCTCGGTGTAATTTGGGATAAAACGACGAAGAAAGTTTGCTTTCCCCTGCAAACTTTTCAACTGACGAAGTGTAGAAGGAGGAGGGAGATTAAGGATCGCCTCGACCTTTAAAGGATCCACCCAGATCCCTTGACACGAAATGATAAAACCCAGAAGATGGTTGGATTCCACACAAAAAACGCACTTATGAGGATTTAAACGTATACGGTAGAACCGACAACGAATGAAAATGGCTCGGAGGTGGGTTGGGTGATCGACTCTGTGCATAGAATGAGCGGGTAAATTGTCCAAATATGGTTGAATAATGTGTTTGATATCATGAAAATCATAAGACATAGCGTGTTGAAAAGTTGCGCCAGCGTTCTTGAGAACAAAAGGAAGTTTTCGATAGGCAAAAGTACCCCAAGGACAAATAAAAGCATTCTTATGTTGATCCTCGGGAACAATGTTGATTTGATTATAGCCAGAGAAACCATCCATAAGAGAGAATATTTCACTGTCGGCGCAGGCATCGACAATCTGATCGACGAAAAGGGTTGGAAAGTTGTCCTTTGGGCAAGATTTGTTGATATCCCTATAATCAACGCATACATGAATTGTACCTTGTTTCTTGTCAATCGGGACAAGATTGGAAACCCAGTTTGTGAGAGCCACCGGATAAATAAAGCCAACTTTCAAAAGTTTCTCGACTTCGAGTTTTATAGCAGCCGCTTTACGTGGGTGAACTGGACGAAGGCATTGCCGGACGGGTTTAGCGTTGGGGTATGTCTTTATCTCATGTATCACAATTTCAGGGTCGATACCCAACATTTCTTCGTAGCTCCAAGCAAAGATGTCATGAAATTATTTGAACAGAGACGTATAGGTGACTATTTCATCAGGGGAACACGAAGCTCCAATATGGACATTTTCGACGATTCCAGGTTTGAGGGATATGTCAATGGGAATCATGGATGAGATATTGCTTAAGTTCCCTTTGGAAAACACATCGTGTGCAGACTCGGGAACTGTCGAGATGACGTCAACGGTCGACGGGTCAAAATCCATTGGTATTTCTCAAGAGTATGTTGCTCCGGAAAGAGGATGGAATGATGATGCCCATAGTCCCAAGGGGTGTCCTCCATGATGGACATGATCATCTTGTCAGTAGGAGAAACAACATGGAAAGGATCAGGAGATAACTCATCAAGAGAGGGGATAGCAGGGGTTGTCGATTGAATGGCCTGATAGGTGGATTCAGCTGGACTTAATGGCATTTCGTCGCCGAAACAAAGATGATCTCCAGGGTCAGGGACTATCCAAGGGTCGTGAGGCAAAGTGGAGATCATGTTGATGGAATAAACCGACGAGCATGGAACATCAGGCGGTGGAATGGGGAAAGTACCCATTAATGAGGATTCCTTGAGAAGGCCTACACCGACATTCTCATAACCCGGCGGGGTTTTAGCAATAAACGGTACGTTGCTAGTACGAGTATCAGAATTGAAGAAGGTGAGTTGATAAACGATGAAAACCTTACCGTGATGTGGGAAATGTACCACACGAAAAAGGGTCGACACAACTGCGCGCATGGAATCGATCCAGCTGCGGCCAAGAAAAAGATTATAATCAAGGGGAGTGTCAAAGACTTCCACTTCGACTTGGACCGTTTTACCTTCTAACGTGATGGGAAATGAAGGAAGAACACCGTAGGGCTTAAAACCAGAGTCGTTGAAGGCTTTAAGAGTGTTCTAGGATTCATTCAAAAAAGGACAGCCAATGGCCTTCCAGCAAGCAAGAGACATGACACACGTCGAGGCACCATCATCGATAATGGTTCGGCAAATGTTTTTGTCAGAGACAACCACTTGTATCTAGAACGCAATTTGAGGGGGTAACCTTGGAATGTGGTCTTCAAGTTAAAGATTATTAAATTCGTATCTGTCGGATCAATTCCACTGATAGCTTTCAATAGTGCTTTCCATTGTATGGGACAAGTTTGAAGGACTTCAAGGGCTGACATCACAGAAGGTGCTTGGGCCAGATCTTCAACAATGTTGTAGTTCTAGGTCGCATGAGTAGGAGGATTGAAAGTCGATTTTCGAACGACGCCCTTTGGGGGGGGTCGTAGAATTGTGTCAAGGCTTGGTTATTCGAGATGAAGAGGACCATTGGTAGGTGGAGTCATAGGAGAGGGTTGTACCAAGGAAGGGGGTAAATCATAAACCTTCTCCTTAGAGGGAGAATAATATTTGGCTCGAGTAGTGAGTGCAACGTTGTTCTTCTTAGAATCACCAGTACACATCAAAACATAGGAGGTGGTAGAAGATGAGGGTTGGTCGTGAATGACCAACTGAGCTTTTTGTTGAGACGGGAAGGGTTGGGACAAGAGAGCTGGTGCAGGTGGTTTTGGAGCTCCTTGAAGGAACTTAGTGACCTCGACACATCGTGGACAATCCTTCATGTAGTGATCATCACCATAGATAAGGCAAGGGTATCGTGGTTTGCTCTTATCCCGATGGTCAACAGGGGTAGTTTTTGTTTGCTCTGCTAGAGAATTATTTTTGTCCTCCTTATTCTTACCTCTCTCCTTTTTATATTTGTTCTTACTGGCAGGGGTAGATTGGACTGCATTTACCTCATAAGTCTTTCCGGTGGGAGGGGCAGGAGACGGAGCATTTTGAACATTAGAAGAAGTAGATTGAGGGTTCGTGCTTGAGGCGGAATGTGGTTAGGACTGGGTAGAACCAATCACACCATCAGCTGCATGCGAAGCAGCTGGAGTTGTTGAAGTGTTGGAAGTATTAGGACGAGGTAAGTCAGGTAGTAAATCATAAAGGGTTCTCGTTTGTGAGTAAACGAGGTCAAGATATTGAGCACGACTTATAGCCTGCTCTTCCATGACTACGCCACCCATGGAAATGTCCTTACTGATGTCATTCACAAATGATTTTGTGAACCACTCCGCCAGCAACTGATCGAGAAGCTCAAGTTTGATGAGATGTTGTCTCCTTATCCACTCATGGATGTGATCAGATATATGAGTGCCTTTGTTCTATTTGAAGGAAGTCAAAATCTCGGTCCCTATGTCATAATGGATCGATAACTGGTAATGCATAAGGAAATCCATATCTAGGGTGTTTAAGTCAGAGAAGAAACCTCACGGAAATTCGATATACCACTTCACAATAGAACCTCTGAGGGTTCGTTGAAAAAGAAGTAAACGAATAGAGTCATCCATCAATGAGTTGGATGAGCACCATAAGTGAAAATTCATAACGTGATTGTTGGGGTCCTCTCCTGCTTTGCCGTCAAATTTAGAAATGCCCAATGGAAGCTTGGCTAGTATAACAGGCCAGTGGGGAGAGTGATGAATAGGATCATTTAAAATCCTTGACAAATATAGAATATCCAAAGTGGCGAGAAAGGGTAACTGTCGATTCACCTGAGGGTACTGGTGGGTTTGGGGAGGAAGCCCTGTCGGAAAACCAGTAGGCCCATAACTAGTCTAATATAATGTGAATACCCAGGCATATTTGGTGGTGGTTGGAGAGGATAGTAGCTCATAGGAGTATACCCTGGAACAGGGGCTTGAGTTTGAGAATTTCCCCCCCAAATGAGATTGAACGAACCTGGATATGGTTGGCCCATACTAGGGGGTGTTACGGATGTAGTGGGAAACTGTTGCCCCCCAGTTGTTTGAGGAGGATTTTGTATCAACTGATTCAAATACTGGGCCAAGGACGAAGGTATGTTTTTCCCATAAGGTGGGGTCGGTCCTCCCATCGAAGGTGGTGTGCCAATTGGGGGAAATGTTCCAATTGGAATTTTCCAACTGATAGGGGGTTGAGTTATACTACCTTGATGAAATTGTCCACCACTCGGAAGCTGGTAATTTGGAGTGAATGAAGGAATAGCGCCACTAGGATTAGGATTTCCAGTAGAAGACGAAGAAGGTCCTCCAAAAGGAAATTGAGGGAGTGTTGGAACAAAACCGGGAAGAAAGTGCCCAGAAGAAGAAGGACCACTAGGAGAGCCGGATGGAGTTTGCGTAGGAGTAGGAATCGAAGCATTCAACGCATGGTATCCAGGTGGTAGTGTCAGAGAGACACTGGGCATTCACGGTGTGTTAATAGGAGCAATACTAACCGCAGTAAACCCAGTTGGAACACTCGTAGTAGCTGTGAGATGGGCCATTTCGGTAGGGACGGTAAAGTGATAAGCGGTAGTCACCGGTACTGTCTCTGTACTAGAGATGTCAAAAATCATAGGTGGGTTGATTTTGGAAATCACAGGTGAACCTAGACCAAAAAGGTCCCATCGAAAAACGCCCATAGACCAAAAAGGATCTTGGTCCCCAGGTCCAGACGGAGATCCGGAATACACAAAAATTAAGTCTTCGAAAGAGTTTGCTCACATAAAACGTCTCTGAGAATCGGGGTGAAGTCAAAATTCCTCTCGAGTATTTGTAATTCGAAAATGTTCTAGAGAGTCAGTGCATTCCACTTGTGGGGTGGTGACGACTGGGACTTCACTTTGCCGAGGAGAGCCTTCAGGTGTACTTGTAGGCAAGGGTTGCGAACCTTCCAGATGCTCCGGAGATAAACCCTACATTCTACGTGAACGACATGGAGGAGCTATTGTAAATGAGTGACAAACTTCGCAAAGAAAATCCTATGGTCAACTTCGAGAAACAAACAACACGCGCTAGTAAACAAAATCTAGGAAGCAACACCAAGCAAACAAGACCTTCTAATGTCGAAGCCACTAGTTGGTGATGAAATCCAATGTCGCAACAACGAGATGAGAAGGGGCTGGTATAGTGTGGAAAAGTTACGCTGATAACCTGCTTAAAATTTATCGGACTAATCGGTAGGTGCAGACACTAACAGATCTCCCTAGATCCACCTGGATCTAGAACAAAACAGGACAGGACATGACTCTTTCCCTAAGTTTTGACCATTGAATTAACTAGTAGGAAGGAACAAGTAACATACCTTTATATCGCTTCCTAGGGTCTCTTTTGCTCCCGCTTCGCTCCGGTGCTCTCGTGAGGTCAATACCAAGACAACACAAACCAACCAAAGTGAAGATAGCACAACATATTCAATAGTCAACTTATGTGTATGATCAAGGAATTACACAATAAAGTGAGAATAGCTTTATGGGAAAGGGACATGCCACTGTCTCATATTGATGGAAAGTAAAGATTACAACCTGATAGCCTTGATGTCGTAAGATTCCTTTCGATGGGCTCTCTTATTTTAAGGATTACACATAGATAAAATTTATTGTAAAATTTATCTAGTAACTCTTTTCTAGGGCTCTCTTACACCAACATTTAGCTAGGCTAGAGCTTTGGAGTAGGAAGAGAGATACACTCTCCAAAATCTCAAAACACACAATAGCATCTTGTGTTAGGGAGTGTTAAATTCCATTTGAAACATATTTTCCTGGGAAGCCCTTCTCACACAAGGGTCAAGCACGAGGTCACATTGATATTGATAGAGTTACCTAGCTTGCTTTGTTGATATCAGTGTAGAGATTGCACGTATTATGGGGATCACTTGGAGGTATACCCACAATGATGAGTGGAATCCTTTTGAGTTGATTTCGGGCTAGATACCCTGCCCTTGCGTGTGGATCGGAATGTCGACTGTTCCCCCATGATTTATTATTGTTGGTGGTGACCTTAGTGGCCTATCTTTCTAGGTTCTTACCCGAGGTGACTGTGACGGGGAAAGTCTTCACGGTACCTGGAATTGACGTTGACCAAACTCACTCGGGCTCCTTGGAGGGTATACCCACGATTATGTGTGGTAGCTTGCACCAGGGTGTAATTCCGTTAAGCAGGTCGTCAGCGTAACTTTTCCACCCTAGCCCAGCCCCTTCTCATCTTGTTTTTGCGACATTGGATTTCATCACCAATTAGTGGCTTCGAAATTCGAAGGTCTTGTTTGCTTGGTGTTTCTTCCTAGATTTTGTTTACTAGCGCGTGTTATTTATTTCTCAAAGTTGACCATAGGATTTTCTTCCCGAAGTTTTTCACTCGTTTACAATAGCTCCTCCATGTCGTTCACGTAGGATGCAGGGTTTATCTCCAGAGCATCTGGAAGGTTCTCAACCCTTACCTACAAGTACACCTGAGGGCTCTCCTCGGCAAAGTGAATTTACAGTCATCACCACACCACAAGTGGAATGCACTGACTCTCTAGAACATTTTCGAATTACAAATCCTCGAGAGGACTTTCAACTTCACCCCGATTCTGAGAGACGTTTTATGCGAGAAAACTCTTCCAGAGACTTAATTGTTGTGTATTCCGGATCTCCGTCTGGACCTGGGGACCAAGATCCTTTTTGGTCTACGGGAATTTTTCGACGGGACCTTTTTGTTCCAGGTTCACCTATGATTTCCTAAATCAACCCACCTGTGATTTCTGACATCTCTAGTACAGAGACAGTACCGGTGACTATCGCTTATCACTTTATCGTCCCTGCCAAAATGGCCCATCTCACAGCTACTACGAGTGTTCCAACCAGGTTTACTGTGGTTATTCTTGCTCCTATCAACACACCACGAACTCCCAACATCGCTCTGACACTACCACCTAGATACCTTGCATTGAATGCTTCGATTCCTGCTCCTGCACAAACTCCATCCGGCTCTCCTAGTGGTCCTTCTTCTTCTTGGCACTTTCTTCCCAATTTTTTTCCAACACTCCCTCAATTTCCTTTTGGAGGATATTCTTTGTATTCTACTGGCAATCCTAATCCTAGTGGCTCTATTCCGTCATTCACTCCAAATTACCAGATTTCGCGTGGTGGACAATTTCATCAAGGTAGTATAACTCAACCCCCTATCAGTTGGAAAATTCCAATTGGAACATTGCCCCCAATTGGCACACCACCTTCGATGGGAGGACTGACCCCACCTTACGGGAAAAAAATACCTCTGTCCTTGGCCCAGTATTGGAATCAATTGATACAAAATCCTCCTCAAACGACTGGGGGGCAGAAATTTCCCACTGCGTCCGTAACACCCCCTAGTATGGGCCAACCATATCCAGGTTCGTTCAATCCAATTTGTGGGGAAAATGCTCAAACTCAAGCCCCTGTTCTAGGGTGTACTCCTATGAGCTACTATCCTCTCCAACCACCATAGAATATGCCTGGGTCCTCACATTATATGCAGACTTCTTATGGGCCTACTGGTTTGTCGATAGGGCTTGCTCCCCAAAGCCACCAGTACCCTCAGGTGAATCGACAGTTACCCTTTCTGGCCACTTTGGATCTTCTAGATTTTTCAAGGATTTTAAACGATCCTATTCGTCACTAAGGATTCAGAGTTTGTTTGGAATACCATTGCCAACAATGCTTTTGAAGCTTTGAAGTTGTCCCTAACGCGAGCTCCGCTTCTCTTTCCCCTCAATTACAGTCGCGATTATTTCCTTTACCTTGCTGCCTCGGATTACACCATTGGCATGGTTCTCATCCAAGAGGACGATGCTCACGATGAACATGTTATTTACTACTTGAGTCGAAGTCTAACGCTGACTGAAATCAAGTATCAACATGTCGAGAAATTGGCCTTGGCTGTCGTCCAAGCCGTCCAACGCTTCCAGCACTATATCCTCTCACGCAAGACTATGGTGATTTCTCATTGCAACCCTTTGCAACACATTTTGACACGTCAATTTCTAGGGGGAAAATAATCCAAATGGATTGTGATACTCTAGGAGTTTGACTTGGAATTCGAATGTGCGAAGTCCAAGAAGTCCTTAGTTTTTGTTGAGTTGATATGCGATTTTCCCCATTTTCCAACGGAAAATGTAGCAATTGATTCATTACCCGATGAATCTCTTTTCCTTATTAGCACTGATGATCTTTGGTATGGGGATATCATTATATATCTCCAAACCCAGACTTTCCATCCAACTTTGTCCAATACTGAACGACATCGAACATGCTATCAAGCTCGTCAATACATTATCCTTGGGGATACTCTTTATCGTCAGGGGATTGAATCTGTTTTTCGACGTTGCCTAACATTTGACGAAGCCGAGAAATCTTTGAATGACTGCCATTCTGGAGCATGTGGTGGTCATATGTCTGGGTATGCTACTGCCCAGAAGATATTACATGTAGGGTATTTTTGGCCTTCTTTGTTTAACGACTGCATCATCGTCGTTCAGAAATGCCATGCTTGCCAGACCTATAATCAGAAAATATGGTCACATCCCGCTCCTCTTCACCCTGTGGTCTCAGTTGGTCCCTTTGCAAAATGGGGCATCGATTTCGTGACATATCACCCTCACTCGGCTGAGGGGGCATGGTTACATTATTGTAGCCGTTGATTACTTTACGAAATGGGTCGAGGCAATGCCGACATTTGACAACACTGGAAAGACTGCAACGTTATTTATTTTTAATCACGTCATAGCTCGTTTTGGTGTTCCCCAAGCTATTTTCACTGATCATGGTAGCCACTTTAGGAATTGTATGATGTCCAAACTTACTGAAAATTTGGGTCTTCGCCATGATAAATCAACGCCCTATTATCCACAAGCCAATGGCCAAGTCGAAGCAATCAACAAAGTTCTCATAAATATGCTCTGACGAATGATAGGGATTCATAAAACAAGTTGGCAAAAAATTTTGTTTTCGGCATTGTGGGCATACTGGACATTTGTCAAGTCCGCTACTGGGTTTACACCTTTTCAGTTAGTCTATGGTGTGGAAGCCATTCTCCCTATTGAATGAGAGATACCATCTTTAAAACTAGTTGTTGAACTCCTACCCAACTCTTATGCTGAGGAAGAACGTCTATTGTATCTTATGAGATTGGACGAAACTCAATGCGATGCAAACCTAGTCATAGAATCTCAAAAAAAATGTGTCCAGACCCAATACAACAAGCATGTCAAGCCTCGCGTTTTCTATGAAGGTGATATTGTTCTTCTCTATGAACAAGATCGAGATATGTTAGGAGCTGGGAAATTCGAAGCCATGTGGCGAGGTCCTTATATTGTTCGACGAGTCTTGGAAAAAGGAGCTTATGATTTGGTAGATTATGATGGTATCCCTTTGAGTGAACCCAGGAATGGGTTGTACTTGAAGAAGTACTATGCATAAAATCATCTGTGCACAAGTACTTGTGTTTTTTTTGTATCATACTTCTTGTGTGTTACATTAGCTTGCTTTTGTCGTTATCTAGTCTCTGCCATTATGTGACGTTGTGTTTGATTTCCAGAGGTCGAAGTCTTGTCTACCCTATATTGGCTTCGTTGATGGCGCTAGCCATAGTACTCAGAACCTTGCTTCCGCTACGTGGGTAATTTACACCCCTACAAACGAACTTGTCTCCTTACGAGGTATGTGCCTCGACCGTGCGACCAACAACATTGCAGAGTATAGTGTTGTTATTGAATTATTGGTTGATTCTATCTCGCTTGGAATTCATCATCTGGTTGTATGACTCGATTCGCAGCTTGTAGTACTACAGTTAAGTAATGTCTACTCTATTCAAAGTCCTACTTTGTTACGGGTGTATTTGTGAATTCTCCTCTTGGAACATTATTTTGATCACATTGAATATCAACATATTCCTAGATGTCTAAATACATTAACAGATGCATTGGCTAATTATGTATTCGATAGACATTTGAATTATTTATAAATCAATCACATCAATATTCACACAATATAAGGTAAACCGGTAGAAGCCATTTGTATATATAACGATCAAAAGAGTTTTTTACAAAAAGTTTGTCCAAAGATCAAAATGTCAAAATCTGAAGCTCATAGCTTCTACAAAGTGACATCATGGATGACGTTCATGGTAACACACGACTTCTCGAGCAACCCTACGGAGAAATCGACTCATGGACCCTGAAACTTCTACAGTATGACGTTGATCACGTCGTGGAACCTCTTCCAGAGTCATGTTTGGAATATCTGCGGTCAAGCCCTCCATATTTTGTTCCACCACTTGATAACCCTTAGCATATTGTGGCGCTGCCACTACCTCTCCTCGCCACTGAATGGGAGAAGTACCAGGAGGTCTGTAAGGTCCAACATCTGTGACATCAACAACGATTTTGTATTTAGTCTTTGGACGAACATATAAAACAAAAACATTTGAATATAAAAAAAAAAAATTCACAAAACATTTAAAAAGAAAAAAATGTGTGTACTTCTTACCAAGTTCCCCCCACTGAGCATCCTCCAGTAGTACTAAGTCTGGATCTCCTCGAAAATCCAACCCGGCATAAGCATAGTCGTCAATCATCAACATTTGTGGTTGAATACAGTCAAAGAACGTATCATCATACTTGATGATCAGTCCAGCTACATGTTGGGCCATAAGTTGACACCATCTCAACATCCTTGGATCCCTGGGAGCTGATAAATTCCACTCAACCTGCAGTCTCAGTGAGGGAACCCTCTCAAGGAAGAAGGTCACCAACAAATATCCATACCCAAATTTCTTTAGGTTGCCTCGTCTGCATTAGGTCAACTATATTTTTACGCTATGAAGCATTGCATCTGCCCAGTTGAACACCCGAGGCTCAGTACACTCAATAGCATACTGGAAGTAACTCTGTAACACCATGTGAGGAGAAAAACTCCCAACCATATGATATATGGTGAATAGGATAGTACGGAGGGTCAAATATCGTACCCACCAAATAGCTACTTTTCCTTTCTTTCTCTCTGCCTCGGGAACGCAGTGTAAATGGCAGTACTCACTTATGGGCAGCCCACCACCTCTGCTACCAGTTAGGATCACATAGTACCCCTGCCGTGACAATCCAGTCAAAAAGTAAATGTCCTCGATATCTAAGGACAGTGTGTGGACCCCCACATGAAATACCTTTTGATCAGGGTCCCACATACGCACTAGGTACTCTAACAACCTGACTTGGGCCCTCATACCCGGGATACGAAAGTACTTCAGGAATCCACAGTTTCTCAAAGAAGCAATTGTAGGTGTATGATTTCTGGAAATTGCATTGTCTTCTTCATGCTCCCTTTCATGCCATTCAAGCACCATTTTGATGGCCAATTATCTACATAAGAGGAACAACAAGAAGATTAGCAACTTTTTTCATGAATTCATTCTCTTTCATTGAGTAAAATTTAAAAAAAAAATTGAGCTTTGCAGTTCTCGCAGGTGCCCTTTGGGCACAGTGCGAGAACCTCGCAGGCTTCCTTTGGCTCACCTATGAGAATTCCCCATTCTCGTAGGTCCCGTGTAGCCCGCCTGCGAGAATGGAAGCGCGCAAGTAGGGCTTGGAAAATCAACCCAAAAATGAATTTTAAACAATGAAATTGCAAAATTAAACCATGAAAGTGTAAAGGACAAAGAGCCTACCTTACTGTGCTGACGGCTCGCTGAATGGACTCTCGTAACTCCTGCAATTTGACGCTGAACTATGAGGGTAAAAGAGGGGTTTTTTGAGCTCAAATAGTGGAAAGGTAAAAATAATATGGTAAAAAGAGTATTTACTCCTTTTTATTTACTTTTACTATGTCATTTGGTTTTTTATGATTATTTATCTATTAAACCCTAATCCCTAATGTCATCTTGAGTGTAACTTTTGCAGGCGTGATGATTTCAATGGTCAAATACAAGGATGCGGACATATGTTCTTTTTGTCATCGTGTGTTTTGATTATTTTTTGTGGCTTTTGTATAAAATATTGAGCGTAGTCTTTGTCCATTCTTGCGCTCGAAAATACATAAGAACGCGATCGAGCATACTTTTATCACTTTTTCGGTCTCAACAAGGTTATATGAAAAAGGAAACCCCTGGAGTCCTCTTTAAGCTCTTTTCAGACTCTCTAAACATGAAAACATAGCTGACCGACCTTGCTATTTTCACGCTCGATAAAGTATCTGAAGTAAGAGTCTGGTGAGCGATAATTTATCTCTTTTTCGATCTCATCTAGACTATTTTATGAAAAATGAACTGAGAGAGTTCTCTTTTAAGTGTTTTTCCAGACTCTATAATCATGAAAAACCTTCGAGTTTTCTATATTTGGACTCGTTAAACAAACATCGACAAACCCGTAATGGGACCGAACCACTCCTTCTTAGGGTTCGTTAAGCATACTCCGAAGGACTTATCTGAAGGATAAGATTATATCAACAAGCATATGTTATCCTCCTCAAGCTTGCATAAAAATAAAGAGGTACTCGCTAGAAATGGTGGGGGAAAATTTGGGAAAGGGATATGTTTTCATATTCATATTGATTAGCAGTAAGTGTCTCTCTTGAACATGGCACCCCCTATATCTCATTCGATGTGCTACAAGGTCATTCCCTATGTCATATTTGATTCAATGCTGCCAAATCATTGGTCGTGTCATTCATATGTTGAAGAGAAGTCCATCTAAATCCTATATTGAGTCGACCATCTACAGTTTCCCATTCTCTCCGTGTCGGCCTTCCCTGTGTCCAGTTCAATTTACATCATATTCTATTTCACCTTCAAAATCTGTTACTCATTTTGTGTCATTAATGGGGGATACATCAAGGCCCTCCTGTGACGATTTTTGTTCCATTGACTTCAGCTCATTATCCAGAATCAAGACTTAGAAATTCTTTGGTACCTTGGAGCTTCCATGCCTCAATGGCAGGTTTCCTCGCTTTTGACAGTGGGTTTACATCACTGACCCCTGATCGAAAGATTCCATTAAATGTTCGACTTCAACTCATTCATTCACACTTGATGGATTGTACTAGAGTACCTTGGGAGTCATTGACATCAATGGTGATTTCCCTCACACTTGTTAATGGTTTCATCAATGATCGGTAATCAAGTGGTTTATGCCATGTTCGACTTCGACACATGTAATCACATGGTTAGATTCGTACTTTGGGCGATGAGATTGAAGACCCTGGATATCATTCTTTTGTCCAGGTTGCGATGGAGTATGTATAATTTGCGACACATAGATCCCCAATGGAGTCGCCAATTTTGTTATTAGACTAATCGGTAGGTGCGAACACTAACAGATCTCCCTAGATCCACCTAGATCTAGAACAAAACAGGACAGGACATGACTCTTTCCCTAAGTTTTGACCATCGAATTAACTTGTAGGAAGGAACAAGTAACATACCTTTATATCACTTCCTAGGGTCTCTTTTGCTCCCGCTTCGCTCCGGTGCTCTCGTGAGGTCAATACCAAGACAAAAAAAAACAACCAAAGTGAATATAGCACAATATATTCAATAGTCAACTTATGTGTATGATCAAGGAATTACACAATAAAGTGAGAATAGATTTATGGGAAAGGGACATGCCACTGTATCATATTGATGGAAAGTAAATATTACAACCTGATAGCCTTGATGTCATAATCTTCCTTTCGATGGCTCTTGGCTTTCACACACACACTTGCTCAATCCTTGTATGAAGAAGATCAAATCCTCTTGATAGACTTGCTAGAGGCTCCAAGCTACTGTTCAGCTAAGTCCTTCACACAATTCTTTCACCAATTCTCCAATGAATCTTGCTTAACCTTTTCCATGAGAATTCCCTCAATATATAGGAGATAATGAATTACTTACTTGGATAAGAATGATCCCACAATATCAGGGAATCCAGTACAAGGATAACCATTCGAATGTCAACCCATCCTTCTAGAATATTCCCTTCTAGAAACATCGAGAATTCATCTTTTTACATTCTTTACGAAGAGTTCGCACCCTGTCTATTCAACACAGTGCGAGAAGTTTGCACCCTGGCTTAAAGAAACCTACGAGAATCATGCATTCTCGCACCCAAATGTATTAGCAGCCTGCGAACCTCCTTGAAAAATGAGTTTTCTGGGAAGAGATGAAAGTAACTTTTCTCAAGAGAAAGTTCTTATGAAGAGCTTAAGTACACCATCATCAATGCATCATCATGATGACAAAAATCATGGGTAACATTTGCGTTGCCTCCTGCCTCATAAATTTATGTTAATGCCATGCTGCCTGAGTCTCATCATTTGTCATGCTATTGTCCAAGGGAAGTTTTTACCAAGCCTGAATCAGCCCCTCTGCAGTTTGTCTCTTGCCCTCATGCCCGGCCATCCCGAAAGTCCAATCAAGTATTTGTTCGAAATCAATGAAACCTTCAGTATGATAATCAATATTATCTAGTCCATGACCGACGAGTCGTCGAAGACCTCTGGGTAGTGAAGTAGTACACTCATATTATACTCCTACCTGAGTTTTGAAGATTTTGAATTTGTTGCTCAAGCTCTGAAGACCTCATCTCCAACCATCAGGCCTTATCAGCTTCTAGAAGATGGATACTCTACATGTATATCTTTTCGATTTTGAGATGTAGCTCCGTTGTGTATTTCTCGCGGCTACACTTTCTATAGTTATATGACATGGATCTACAGTGTATTTTATGGGTAGCCATGATTTTATTTCATCCTGAGCATGGGTATGCTCGCCTCGGTGAGAATTATTATTTTGCATAAGGCACCTCCCGATTTCTGGTCCCTGGGCTCACCTGTTTGGAACGTTGGTGAATATTGTTAATGTATTTTGGCCATCATATGATCTTCTGACCTCACACATTGGGAGGCATATGTTATAACCCTAATTTGCACCAGACATGCTTACCTGGCATCAAGCCATCTCAAATTCCTTCTTTGCCAAAACACTGCTGAACAACTCTTCTTAAAAAACCCTTTTATAAATACCCACGTGCCCTGCTCCAATACTACACACATGTACATGCTAGCTGACCCAAGACAACCCGCGTGTACCTACAAAATCACGGAAAAATGAAAGTTGCTGACAGAACACATAGCTTTGGGTAAGTTAACTAAACCTTTCGACCATGCATGGCCAGTCACTCGACCAAATACCTAGCTTATTCTAGCCTATAAAAGAAGGGTTAGGGGTCCCATTTGAAAGGAGGAGAATCATAGTAAAGAAACTATACCCGATTGAGCATTCCCTTTGTCCCAACTTTTAGCCATCCTTCTGCAAAGAGAAGTATAGATCAAAGCAGTTGGAATATAGTGGAAGAAGAGCCTAGGACCAGGATCGAGGAGCAGTAGTCGACTTTATCATTGTAAGGTATCATTGTGAAGTTAATAAAATAATTTCTTTTCCCATCCCACCATATGATATTTTCATTATTGGAATATTGATTGTATGATTGATTAAATCTCTAACCCATTAGTTCATAGATCAAATGCATGTGGAGTTCTTTGTTTGTTTTTAGTGAATGCAGGTCATCATTGGGAGGAGAGTTGCAATCAAAGAACGACCAAGCACGAAAAAGGATCGACATCAAACCTGAAGAATAAGGTACGTCAACTTAATATCTTGAGATTTGTATTTACATATGATTAATGGGGGTCTAGGCATGGGATGATGGTAAAAAGTAAGAATCTTTAGGTCATTTCTACATTCATGATAAAACCCTTAGTGATAGTCCATAGGAGGGATTTCCCACTCACAACACTAGGCACTAGTGAAATCCATTCATCTTCTTATGCGCCCTATGGATCGTTGCCACAAAACAATCCATATTTTCAATTTTTTGGTCCTCCACAGCCGGTTTCTCCTCCACACAGACAACTACATGTCGACGTTAACTTTTTTAAGCCCTATCCCATTCAACAACTTCATACTTTTGAACAATTGAATATGGAAAATCCGTCCCATCAACCAAATAATGCCAAAAATAAAGGAAAAAGCTGAAACAATAATAATCCAGGATCAGGTGGAAATAACCCCCAACCCAACCATCCCGCTGGGGGAAATCCAAACCAAGGAAACTAGAACCCTCAAGGGGACAATAATAAAAAATGCCAAGGGAATAACAAGAACAAAAATCTTCAGACTAGCTTCCCTTGTGCTCTATGTGGTGAGTATGGACACTATACACACCATTTTCCCCAAATTTCTGACTTCAAACGGATGAAAGAATCCATGAACACACCACGTCCTCCAGCTCCACCTACCCCTCAGTAGGCCTCGCAACAGTACTTGCAAAAACCACCCTTGGTCATGTTACAAAACCCTATTCCACACCAGGGTGTGATGAATACCCAATAGGAGATACAACCTTCTCCACCCCAAATGGGGTAGTATAAAAAACCAGGTCCCATTCAACCTGGAAATATGGCCTATCGCAACATCCTCCTTACCAGAGAAGAAGAAATTATTTTGCAAACACATGGTCGCTAGAATGGTTTTCCCCCTGAATCCACTCCAACCACTTCGGAAGCATATCCAACTACAACTGGACAACCCTTGATGATTCCACGCCCTAACATAGAACCAAACATTTGCATAGCCCACATTCCATTACGATGGAATGTCAATAATCCTCATGCTAGGGTGGCCCATAACTACAGTCTAGTCGATGACTTAGCTCAGTCTCTTGTAGCCATGTTAGTATTGGAGGTCCTCCAAACTTGTCCAACTCAGCAGAAATCATTGATTTCTGCCTTAGGGGTAGTCGACCCATCTGATACTAGACTCATCACCTTCGATCTAGATAGCGAAGAACCATGCCTCCCTGCCCTAGTAGCTTTCCATATACCAATTAAGATTGAGAACATCATAGTTCATTGGTGTATCATCGATGAAGGTGCATCCACATGCATCATGTCCAAAGTAGTATGGAAAACACTTGGCTCCCCTGAGCTAGTACCATCCACCATCACCCTGAGAACCTATTATGGTCTACCCTCATCCCCCGAAGGGCTCTTACAAAATTTCCTCGTCAAACTCAGGGGAAAAACCATCCTCATCGACATTGAAGTTATCAATGCCCCACTTGATTACAATATATTGTTTGGACATAGCTACATGTACACTATGAATGTGGTGGCCTATTCTGTGTTTCGAACAATGATGTTCGCCCACAACAGGAATATTTTCACCATCGACCAAATCACACATTATGAGCCTAACCATTCTTCCAACATTGATAGCATTCTTCCCCTTGTCTGCACTATCATGGATTCTTATTCATCCATTGCAATGGGTCCCAAATTTTTCAAAGACCCATCCTTGTTTGGGGCATACAATGGAGTTCCACCCCTTCTACACTCTTCAACACAAGTGTGTGTAGTATCTTCTAATGGTATAGATACTAGAGACACCATTCCTTCCACTGAGGCATCCCCTCACATCATCGTTCCACCAATGAAAGAACCATTTCCTTAGGAATCCCTTGAGAACCCCACTACACCACTTATCCTTGATTCCCCCCTCCCCCCTCCAAGGAAAAATCCCAGTTTGGGAGATAGTCCCCCAAGACATTACCGAAATTCCCTTCTTATACCCTCCACCTGCAGTCCATGCATTCCAGGTACCTGCAACCCTTACCCTTCCTAACATTGTGCTTTCCATCCCTGTATGGTATCTACATCCACCTACGATGGTTTCTCAACCATCTCCCCCTCCTCAGATATAGGGAATATCGATGAAAATTCTAGTATAGGCTCCTGCCATACCACCATCCCCCCCCCCACTATAGGCACCTCTGTCGTTGCTGAGGGGAAACGAAAGAAGAAAGAACCCACAACTCCACTTCCTCCCTGAGTTCAACCTCCTTGTGCACTATGTGAAAGAGACAGGAACCCCACTAATCGATTCCCTACTCTTCCTGAGTTACGCAATCTGATCCAAATCCCTAGAGAAACCACATTGCTCACCACTCCACCGAGTACATACACTACAACTATGGAGTCCTCCACTGCAGGAAAAAAAGGGTTTCGAACCAAATTCGCTTGTGCCATATGCTTAGAATATGACCATTATACTCATCATTTCCAGACTATACCTCAATTTCACCAAACCTTAGTTGCAGTATGCCAAATGTCTCATCCAGGGCCCACTTGAACACCTTCTACTGAGGTTCCCATTACTAATATTAGATACATTTCATCGTCAATACCTAGGCGAACGAAGCACTCTCCACAGTATTGGGACATTCACTTTATGTACATTGGTCCCTCACACCATGTACATGATATCCCATATGCATCCTCACCATTAGAGGACAATCAAACTTTGATAGTTCCCCCTATCATCTCCTAGGATCCACTATAGTCTCACATTTTTTACTACGATGAAGATATCTTGGAATAAATCACTACCCCCAATTGCCCATGGAATGTTCTCCATCATAGATAACCTTTTCTCTCGCAGGAGGCCTTTCACCCTTCTACCCAAAACTCCATATGCGCAATCAAAACCAAGTATTTTATCCCTTCAGGGAATATAGTATGGTTCAATAACCCCATCCCTACCCCAGATGCTTTTGAAGATGACAACATGGAAAAAATTTCCCCCGCCATCAAAATTGACATTTCCATTAAATGAGGAATCGTAGAAGAAATCACCATTGGCACCGCATGCTCCCCTGAAGAAATCACAACTTACAAAGCTCTCTTTCAGGAATACCAATATATTTTTTCCTAGTCACATATGGATATTCCCGACCTTGATCCATCTATTGTCAAACATCAAATCCTCACTTGGACATATATCTCCCCTATTCATCAAAAGAAGCGACCCCTTCACCCATCCAAAGATGCGACTATGAAATTCAAAATTGACAAGTTATGCTCTACCAGGTTCATTTACCCCATTGCGTACACTTCATGGGTATCCAACCCCATCCATGTTAACAAAAAATAGGGCACCATTCGTGTTTGCACAAACTTTCATGATCTCAACCATGCTTGTCCCAAAGAAAACTTTCCAACTCCCTTCATCAACCAAATTATCGATGATTGTGCCATCCATGAAACATTGTGCTTTCTGGATGGGTTCTTTGGCTACAATCAAATCCAAATCCATCCAACAGATGAGTATAAAACCACTTTTACTACCCCTTGGGGAACCTTTTCTTATCGTGTGATGCCTTTTGGACTCAAGAACGCAGGTGCTATGTTTCAATGGTCCATGGCTTATGTTTTCCATGATCTTTCTCACATTATCCTCACTTATTTGGATGACCTCACTGCTCGATCCAAAAAGCGAACTCAACATTTATATGACTTACACATCGTTTTCCAATGATGTTGCCAGTATAATATCCGCTTGAACCCCCTCAAGTGATTATTTTGCATCACTCCTAGATGCCTTCTTGGGTTCATTGTCTCCCAAAACAGCATCACGGTGGACCCCCTCAAGGTCCAAGCTATCAAAAAAATTCCACCGACAAGGAATTTATGCAAACTACAGCTTACAAGGCAAAGCCAAATTTTTACGTCGCTTTGTCCCAGACTACGCCACTCACACACATGGTTTACTCCGCCTTCTGTGCCATGATATCCCATTTTGATAGGATGAACATGCTCAAACAAATTTTGATGACTTAAAATATCCCTTATCCAATGCCCCTTTGATTAGTCCTCCATACCATGATCATGATTAGATCCTCTACTTGTCAGACTCAACCGTCTCAGTAAAAGGAGTTCTATTCCAACTAAGGGAAGATGGGCATTAAAACATCATTTACTACATCAGTAAAAATATTTTAGGACCACCTCTGAAATACAAATATGGTGAGAAACTCTCCCTAGAATTTGTCCTCACAGTCCAAAATATGCGCCATTATATCCTGCTTCGAACTACCAAGGTCATAGCAGATTCCAACCCCATGCAGTACTTGTTTAGTCACCAAAACATTAATGACAAAGTTTCTCGATGGATCATCATCCTCCAGGGATACAACCTAGAGTTCTCAACTCCCAAAAGAAATAAATCACTCGTCCTCACTGAACTCATTATGGATTTTCCCTCGGACACCAACACCTCCCCCATCAATACAAATTTCCCAGATGAACACCTCTTCTTCATCCCCTCCGATGACCTTTGGTATGGAGACCTTCTCATCTACCTTCAGACATAGAATTTTGGGTCCCATCTCTCTCAAGATGATCATCGGTGCATTCTCCATCAAACCCCTTGATACCTCCTCATTGGTGACATCTTATATCGATATGGGGTCAACACCATCCTTCACCAATGTCTAACCATTAATGAAGTTGACAGAGTCTTGAAATATTTCCATTGTAGCAGTCACCTCTCAGGTATGTCCACCACCCAAAAAATCATTCGAGCAGGCTACTTTGGGCCCACATTGTTTCATGACTGCATCCACGCTATCAAACGAAGTGACAAATGCCAACTCTATGCATAAAAAGAACGAGCGCCACCAACTCTTCTACATCCAGTCATCACCGCTGCAAATGGGGCATAAACTTTATGACTTGCAATCCTCCATCTATTAATGGACACAAGTACATTGTTGTGACAATAGATTACTTTACCAAATGGGTCAAAGCCATGCCCACTTTCAACAATACCACTAACACAAAAACACATTTTTTATTCAAACATGTCATTACTCAATTCACAGTCCCACTATAGTTAGTGTTCGATCATGGTAAACACTTTCAGAACGAGATATTCACGGAAATATTCTCAAAGTTAGGATTATCCCATGAGTTCCCCCCCCCATACTACCCTCAGTCCAACGGACAGGTCGAGGCTGTCAACAAAGTCCTCAAAACCATGTTACAGCATACCTTGAACAAACATAATACCAACCAACATCATATGTTGTTTTCCGCAGTATGGGCTTATTGCACAGTAGTCAAGACTTCCACTGGTTTTACACCATTCTACCTCGTCCATGGGATCGAAGCCACCCTCCCTATCGAGTGAAAAATTCCCACATTACGCACTACCATCAAGATATTACCTGGCATTGCTCCAAAGGAGCAGTGTTTGTTGACCTTAGTATCACTAGATGAAGATCATCGATCTTCATTATAGAACAACGAGGCATCCAAAAAATGGTCCAAAGCCAACTTTGATCGCCATGTCAACCTTCTTTCATTTAGTGAAGGGGATCTCATCTTAGCCTACGATATCGTCCATGATACCCTTGGACATGGGAAATTTAAGTCCTTATGGCATGGACCCTACATCATCCAACACTGCCTCAATAAGGGGGCATACATCCTGGCCTCTCTAGAAGGCTACCCTCTCAAAGAACCCGTCAATGGGTTGTACCTAAAGAATTTTTATGCCTAAGATTAGCCATTCTACCTTATGTTTTTCTTTGTACACATTTGTAGAGTTTTTAGTCATATTTTTCTCCACCACTCCTCATGTCTGATCTACCATCCGTGTTATTGACAGATGCATCCTCCATCATCCTACCACATTGCTTACGCTGACGGTGCCAACCGCTTGACCCAAAATCTTGCTTGGGCCCTCTATACCACCTCACATGTGTTTCTCCACTCCAGTGGCCTCTGTTTGGGCTCGACCACCAACAACCAAGCTGAATACGCCACCATCATTGGTCTCCATGTTGAGTCCAGTCACCGCCACATTCGTCACCTTAGCATTCTCTTAGATTCCTAGTTCATCGTCCTGCATCTGAACAATGTATATCATGTCTGCAATCCTTGCCTCTTTCGCAAATACATGCAAGTTAGACTACTATATCACAACTTTGATTCAATCACATTTACACATATTCCAAGAAAAATTAATCAAATAGTAGATAATATGGCTAACCTAGTGTTAGATTGGCATTTATCACATCAAAACATCATCAAATATACATAAGAATCATACATTTGTCACATCATATATATTAGACATCATAACTCATCAAAAAACATCAAAACACATCAAGACATGAATGAGCCAAAGATATATATATATCCTCAATAGTGTCATAAATGTTTACAATATACAAAATACATCACCCGTGGGCCAGTGAGTCCCCTCAGACCTATAGGTACAAAATGGGTACCCCCTACCCCTTACAAAATGGGTATCAACTACCTTGTACAAAATGGGCTCACAAGCCTATACAAATACATAAACAGACACTCATGGCACCCCGAGAGCTCCCCACCTAGGTCCTCTATCAGCTGGAGGAGCCCCACCAGCTGGGTGCCCTCCCAGTCCAGGGGGCAGTCAACCAGTCATCGTTTCCCCCGCTACAGATGCCCGATGAATAAGAGTCCACCACTCTGCAAGTATGCCCACACAATTCTCCAGGACCTCCTCATCCTGAGTGTGTGCCAAAATTTCCTCTGGGACACCCTACAACACCTACTCGATGTGTCGGTGTAGGTTGTCCAACATCCCTCCGAACACTACCTGTGGCTCATGCGTCGGTCTTGCACTAGTGTCATCCAATGTCATCCAGTATCCACCTCTATCCTGCCAGTGATGCATGTGCTGGCCCAACACTAGAATCATCCTGTCTGTGCCTCTGTCCTACTCGTGGCTTTGCATGTGTTGGTCATACTGGTCCCTGACGAGCCAACTCCTCAACCATCTCTGCCTCACGGCCTCGAGGCCCCACATCTGCAAAACAACACCAACAGTAGATTAAACATTCATATAAACATGTATAATCATATGCTATGCTACCAAAATCACAAAACAAAAACACACAAACATACCTCTCTGATCCCAATCCTCCCCAGGAGGCAGCATCATGTTAGGGTCGTGTCGGTAATCCATACCACCATATGGGTACCATGGGATCTCCTGTGGAATATGTCACCACATGCATACCACCATGGTCATGAAGTAATGGCCAACCTCTCCTCCCCCATGTCGCGCCAGCACATGGGCCATTGCATCAAACGTGGCTCTCACGGCCCTGCAGGTGCCAACAAAATCCTAGGGTGCAAAAGGGGAACCCTCTCCAGAAACCAGGCCACCAAGATATACCCAAATGCAAAGTCACTAGAGTCGGTGGTATGATATCGGTGAATCTGCCCCATCATCCTAGAGTGTAGAATAAGACCCCAGGAAAAGTGTTCCCCATCTAGGACCCTTTCCATGATCCTCAGCCAACCTCTTGTGATCCGCTAAGTCACCAAGGATCCATGGATCCTCACCACCATGGTGGAAATGCACTCTGTCAAGAGTTCATCAATCGCTTCAATCATAATGACTGAACCCAACACCGGGTTCATTCCCAAGTAGTGGTGACACACCAATTCAACCACTCTCTCATCCCCTAGCAATTGGGGGTTAGCAGGAAGGACCATCCCACGGAATGGGAAACTTGTCAGAAAATAGACATCCTCAACCGTCGAGAATGTCAGTTGTTTTCCCCTGACATTGAAACACCGCATGTCAGTGATCCACATAGCTATAATATACTGTAGCAGGAACACATTCAATCGTATCAAGAGACAGTCAAATAACTTGAGCAACCCATAGGCTTCCAAGTGTCTTCGAACGCACGACTACTCTCTCACCACCTCTCAGAGACACTCCCAATATCACTCTCTCCATTGGACTGGCATAGTTCTCTCCAGTCACAATATGATCACCTGCATCCACACAAAAACACTTGGTCAACCCTCATCATCCATCAAAAACATCAAAAAATTCAAACATTCAAACACCCTTAGCCTTGCCTCCAGTGCACGACTTTCACCCATATAGGTGCGCACATGTATGTGCCTGTTCTTTCAATAACCACGCACTAATGTGCAATTGTCTGAGAAACAATTGTGCATCAATGCACAACTATCACCTTGACACGTGTGCACACATGCACACCTATCCTCTACACTGCTACACACTGATGCACAGCTGTCTGAGAAACATCTACGCACAATGCACAATTGTCCTCTTAACAAGCATGCATCTCATGTGCACTTGCATTTCCCTCCCTTGTTCCCCCATGCATGGCTACGTCAAGCACAACAACAAATTATGTGTGGGATATGGAGGTATACCCATACATCTATGCGCAGGTATTCTTCCTTTTCCCACACATTAGTGGGCCAACCCCTAAACCTACCCTTTTATGACCATCCGTACCACCCCTAACTCAATTCTACAAATTCACACTATGCAAGAGGATGGGACCAATAAATTGACTCTCACAACTCCCAGATCGGTTGACTCAAGCTCCCAAAATCACCAAATCTCCTCCAAATTATCTCGTCAAAACACTATAGCGACAGGTGCAAATGAGGTGGCATTGTGGGCCCACCATCCATATATGTAGCCCCTTTTTCCAAACTTCCACACTCAGTTACAGGAGCCTCGAACCTCCATTTTTCGATCCATTCTCAACCATGGGATCCTGGTCCCACCATCTACACAGTCACATTCCTTGGGTCATCATATGAACTTTTCCCCGGGGGAGCATTTTTCTCACGTCACGTTTAGGTATGCATGATCATGTTCAAAATTATCAGATAGTTGTTATATGTTCTTTATAATTAGATATTTTTCACGTTGGGTATCTGGCTTTTATGTGTGTAGGTACTTGGTCATCACAATGACACAACCCCTTTAGGTATATGTTCGACACTAGAATGTAATTATTCCCTCTATAAATCAATTTCGTCTCCAAATCACACCCTCTGATGTTTACCTTTAGGGTCCTTAAATCCATCTCCGCAGTACCGTCACCTATGCTACATTTTGGTACTATCACCCAATAGCACTCTTCCCCACATGATTTGTCCCATTCATAGTTACCCTTGGAAAATTGACACTCATGTTGATTTCACCCCCTAAGTATGGGAGTCCTTATAGCCTTATGCACTTCCAAGAATAAGCCACATACTTTTTCTCATCATATTTCTAGATTTACCAATGAGCTCCCAGGTTCTATAATCTCAGTTCTATTAACTGCACACCCACAGTATAATTATCCCTCCATCTCATCCACCATCAATTTTCCCATCTTCATATTTCCCTCCATTTATTTACCTCATACAGAAACCCAACCATGGGGCCCCACCTTCCACCAGTTCTTTTTTCTAACTTGCACCCTCACGGGTCAAGCCATCTTGCACTGGGGCCTATTTCTATATCTGTACACTCATCCCAAATTATTCTTTATTTATTTGGTAATTGTAAAAATCCATTTTTTCCAGCATTTACTTTACTTCTTGTCATCACCCTTGATGACCCTCTTTTCCTGGAAAATAAACCCATCTTTCCCTTGGTTGGGGCATCCACTCTCTCTCTTTATTTCGACATCATTCATAAACCCTGAGTATCCCAAGTCCATGTACCCATGATCTCTATGTTTATCCACTTTGTTAGCCCCTAGAACAGTTTAACCCCATATCTAGTTTTCCCCCTAACACTAGATACAATTTAATGGTTGTTGCTAATCCCCCTTCACAATTCCCCAACCAAGGGCATTATTGAGTCTCACCACATATTGAATTCGTTCATGTTACCTATCAGTACATGATCTCATCTCAGTGGATTTCACAAATCCCTTTGCTTCTTGAAGTCACATATCCCTTTCTATCGACATCAACACAATTTCCAGAAGGGAGACATTATCTTGACTCTCATTACCTTCACAACAAGGAGTCTCGAACGACACAGAGAGAATTGTCATTGCTCTTTGATTTCGTTGACCCCCATAACATTCAAATTCGGAAAACTCTCATGTTACAGTGGGTCTTACTATGTGACTATTGCAGTTACTTCATACCAGCCGAAGGCCTTTGAATTCATTAGGCCATCAATGCCTATGACCCATTGACACTTATTACAGATGTCCTTGCCTCACTTCACAGTATGTTCACCATTAAGAACTGTCATCCAACGTTATCAACCACCCCAGAGGGCGCTGCAGTTATCTACACAAACATACATTTTCAGTTACCTTCTCACATTTTGGTTACATGACACGAGCATGGTGCATGCCCGCCTCATTTGTACACGGATTTTCTTTTTTCTCCCTAGAGAAAGGTTTGGGTTCCACAGTTTCCCCTCCCTCTTCGGCAGATCGCTCTTGTAGTTCCTCTCAACACTCTTCATTACAATGGCACTCTTAGTAAAAGAAACATTGATGTATTTTGGCTATACGTGTGCTCCTAACCTAACACATCACGGGGCATATGTTATCACTGAAATATCATCCACAACATTGCATGCAAATGGTTATAGAAACACAACAATGCCAACAATAATTGGTTCACCTACAACACTAAAATACATTTCAAAAGGAAAAAATTGACATGCGCAAATTCACCAAAGGAAGCGCGTGCATAGTGCATGGGCCAACTGTAACATCCGAGTTTTAACCCTTATGAGATATAATGTATTATGTAAATATGAATTAGGCTGGTGATCTGGTAAAGTTGAAAAGGAGCCAGAGTGCCTAGGAAATGTAATACTTCATATACTTTAATAAAATACACCGATGGCTACAAGACGCACAAGGAAAAAAGAGATAGGGGGCTATGGTTTCCATGAGAGAGGGGGCTTGAGGGGATAATTATTTTTATTATTATTTTATTTACCCATAATTGATTTTATGGAGAAAAGGGGTTACATGAGCTTATTGGGGGAGGCCATGTGGTTCTTTATTTCCAAGTAATTATATAAACCCATCTTTTGTTTGGGTGGGGGTTCACTTGTTCTTTTTCATTCATTGTTACACCTTTTCCACTCTTCATTTTTGGGAGCCTCAATCTTCCTGCATTCGTATGTTCTTGGTATGAGTATGGATATGGATGGTTGCATGAGGGTGGCTTGGGGTGAATTTAGGGGATCATTATTCCCCTGGTTCTTCCTCTTCCCCTTCTTCTCTTGTTCCTCTTCCTCTTCACTAACTACTGCTAGTTCGTGTGCTCTTGGGCTAAGCATGGAAATGAAAGGCAGGAAGAGGAGATCCATCGTTGAATGGATGTAATTATTTACAGATCATTCCAGGAGGGAAATGATTCATGAATGCATGAGCTTGATGGTAGTTTGGATGGAATTGTCCACAGCTAAGAGTCCTTGGAGTTTCTAGTAGGGATATTTCCTGACTAGTAGCACTGGAGCCCTAGAGAGAAATGGAACAACCTCAGGGACTGCATGATAGAGAAAGGTTTTCATTTCTTGGGGTTGTGCAGGCTGAGGGGGAAAGAGAGTTGGAAATTAGGATTTGTTGTGAGGTTGAAAAACCTGAGAGCTATTTAGCCAACTGTTGTGTGTTTATACTTGGCCTAGGAACCATCCTTGTGGACTCATAGCCCTGGCTCAAGGGTGACATGATGTTGAAAGTAAATGAACAACAATTTCTATGGTTGGGAGGAAATTCCTTGGTTTGCATCTAGTTGGTGAACATTACTTGCAAAGACAAGTTCTCTCTATGTTTTTTGTGTAATGTTTATTTCCGTTGTTATTTAATTATATATGAGATATGTATTTTTAATGTTCCTGTCTGTTGGCTATTTGTTGTGCATGGAACATTGTTTATATATTTTATGTTGTGGCATGGATATTTTCATATGAATGTGGTTTTCATGCCTCTAAAATTCATGAACAATCCTTTGATTTCGAGATAAGATCAGAAAACTGAGTCTTGGGACTGCAGTGTGCCCTGGCTGTTGATGGATGGATGTATTGCAGTCGAATTAAGTGGCGTAGATTGGCATGTGGGTGGTTGGGTATGTTACATATTGGTATCAGAGCTTCTGGTTGAAACACCGGGCCTGTATGGGTTGGATCTATTGGTGAGAGTCTCGTGGTTGAGATCGATTTATGACCTTGAAGTCAAAAATCTCAGAAGGAATGGGGTTGCATATTCCACGCAGAAGCCATAATGTCAAAGATCCTTTGTAAGGGATCAAAGGATCATGACCGTCCCTTTCAAATTCAAGAGAGAATGCCACTGTGGGATCAAGAGAGATCTAGAACGTTGGATCGGAGGGCCAGTGAGTAGGAGTCGTTCGATGAAGGAAAAACTAGAAGTTGGGAAAGGTTAAGTCCCAATCATCAGATCTAGATTGTTGATCATCAATCATCGATCGAGGCCAAGCGTGAAGGTTAATACTTCGTAACTTCACCGCTTTAGAGATATTGGTAGGCATGGAAAGATTGAACTACCGAAGGTCGGGGTCCCGAAGTGTCTTCGATCGTTAGATGGAGTGGTGGATTTCAGGAGTGTTTAGGACTGTCAGATCTAGTAAGTATTCGAGAGAAATGGAGCGTGATGATGAGAAAACTCTTGAAGTCCCAAAGCCCATAGTTCATCCAGACCATTCATCAAAAGGGACATGTGTCGATAGATCATCTAGTTCAAAAGTTCGACACTTGGGAGAAATGGAGTATGCTGATGCACAAACTCTCGAAGTCCTGAAGCCCAGAGTTCATCCAAACCGTTCATCAAAAGGGACATGTGTCGGCAAATCGGCTAGTTCGGAAGTTCGGTGTTCATACGGAACAAATTTTTCTAAGGTGAAATATTCTGAAGCTCTGAATTCTGGATTTAATCCATACCGTCTATTAAAGGAGACACATGTCGACAAATTGGCTAGTTCAGGAATTCAGAGTTTGCGAGAATTGGAGTGTGCTAGTGTGGAAAATATGGAAGCCCGAAGTTTAGAAGCTTGAAGAGTTGAAGTGGTGGGGAATGATGACGTCACCCGAGATGAAGTGGACACATTGGATGTGTGCCAAATGTTAGTGAGTTTTGAACCTGTGAAAGATTGAAATGTTAGTTAGAATGTGACATGTGTCACTTGCCTGATTGGGCCACGTGTCTTCTTCTAGTATTTTTCCACATGGAGACAAATCATGCAGTCTAGAGACTAGGCACTCTGGAGGAAAAAGATATGATATTTTTCATTGGGTCAAGAACTCCCAACGGCAGGAGTACATATCGACCGTTGATCCCATAAGACACGCAATAGTAGATCTCGTAGTCGGGAGACTTGGTACTCCGGGGGTTTTCAAGTCTCTACAAGTGAAAAGTGTCGAAGCCCGAAGTCGCAAAGGGACGCAGACCATTGATCTAATATCCCTTCGGGACCTTTCTCAACTATTATATCAAGCAGTGGAAGGATGGTGCAAGAACTTCGGTAGATATCACTCCGGGGAGTTGAGTGACTCAAGATTTGAAATGTCTCAGAGTCCCGGAGTAGTGAATTCACACGGTTCATTGATCTAAGACTCTTTGAGAGTTCTTGTGACCATTGGATCCAATAGAGGGAGACGATGTAAGTACTTCGGAGGATTGTCACTATGAGGAAGTGGAAGACTCGAGAATGGAAATACCCCAGAGCACCAAATTTCCGAATTGGTTGAGCGACGCCTGTCTCAACGCCTAATTAAGTCGTACCCATTGATATCGTTGAAGCCTCAAGATGAGGGCAGGACCATCCATTCGGTGGGATATTAAATCTCAATCATCTAATTTTTTCTAGTGGATTTATTAAAGTCTTCAACGAAGTGAAACTTCGAGGGGAAAATAGAAGTTGATAGGGGAAAACAGTCGAAAGTCGAAGTCCGGAGGACTTCATCCTAGCGTTGGTCTCATGCTAAGGTAAAAAGGGCCTGAAAGTAAAAAAACCCTCATTCTTGGTGTTTGCACAATATCATGTGTATAAAAACACAGAGCAGGGCACTAAAGGGTAATTAATCCCACGGTTTCGAGCCATGGTCACTTGGAACTTGGTTTGAAGGAAGCACCTTTACAATTTTTTATTTTCGATATCATCTGAAGGGGTTGAAAGTGGTTTTTTAGGGAGCCCTAACTTTCAAATCCAATATCCATTTGGGGTGAGATTTCAGTCATTAGAAAGATGATTCAGAGGAGAATGGCCTTGAATCATTATATTTTTTTATAACTGTTACAATTGATATAATTTTTTTCATAAATTAAATAGAAAAGGTACCTGTAAATTTAATTGACAATTTTTGTATAATATGTATAATTCTAACCAGATGATTGCTTGCAAGTTTGGCAGGATTAGAGGTATAATCAGATCAATTCAAGAACAAGATCAGATATTGGAGTCATGGAAGCATGATAAAGCTTACAAGAGTTGGATAAGGTACTACAAAATAAATAATCCTCACATAGGATATGAAGCTAGCAGGTTAAATATGTCATGGATGGGAATACAAGGAAAAGTGTGAAAGATATCCACTCTTGATATCAGAGTTCACAACAGAAAGAAGGTTTCCAATACAAAGAATTGGGAATGCCCTCTCACTTAAAAAGTGTGATTGAGTGAAAATGGACTTCCATTGGGAATGGTATTAAGTGTGAAAGGTATGGTTTCATCGGGAAAGGTTAATGAAGTAACCTAATGGACAACTAAGGAGTAATAATATTTGATTCAATAACATTGTAATAGAGTGATGGAATGTTTGAGCTATTTCATTCCAGGGTGTTGGAATGTTTCATAAAGGTAAAGTTGGATATGAATGCCTAGGAGAGGCTGTTGAAAATAGAACACCTTGGTTGGATTACAGAATGACCAAGTGGAAATTGGTAGGAAAGTGTTCAGACCAGGGAACCATAGTGCAGATAAGAAGAATGGGAGCACACAAGGCAACAAGGAACTGAAGGAGTTCAAGGACAACCATCTACGACATAAAGAGATAAATAAATAAGTGAATTAAAACAGAAATGCACTAGAGTGCATGAGGCATACAATGAAGTTAAAATGCATATGCATTAGTAGGCATGCTGATAGTAAATGCTTGGTGCATAGGGATGTGTAATATTTCATGTGTACATAACATGCTTGAATATGCATATAACATGCTTGTGAACCTAGAATAGTCTATTATTATGAAATATTGTTTGAGTATGACTAATGATGGATTATGTATTCAGGAAAAATGATACAACAAGGTTAAATATGTGGATGTTGTTGTTGCTTATGATTTCCATCTAGGTGAATACCCATGAGGGTGGCAGTAATGGTGATCAAAATGATGAAGGAGGAAGTCTGTGAGATTCTATAAATATCAATTGGTAAAATAGCAACAAGTAGGTTGATAACAACCAAGCAAGTATGGAGTTAGTTACTATTGATGCATACATGCTGAAGGGGATTGAGGTAAGAATTCCCTCAATTGATTTTCAGTATTTAAATTGATATGTAATGGCCAAAGGCCTAGAGTATGTAAGTGTTGTTGATGCTAGAATGAATTTAGATAAAATTTTAGTTTCATATTATGTTATGATTGGTTATGGGATCATAACCGAGTTAATTCAGAAGACATACTCCTTCTATAACAATGAATATCCATATATCTAGTCATGTGTGAGGCCATAATATGGTTGGATATGGAAGGGCTATAGCGCTATGCAAGTGCTCAATGGTATCTATTGTATATATGATGTTTAGTTTGCAACCTCTTTTCCAACACTGAAGAGCACTTAAGGATTATATTCTTGGTGTTGTGTTTGGGTGGAAAAGGAAGGTAACCAAATAGTTAGTCAAGCAGTAGGAAGTGTGTGGATGATGTGTTGAGTCGTTGGTCAAACCTTCCAACTCATGATGGTGGAATGCATGACATATTTATGTGGTATTATGTAGCCAATGCATGGATGCATTGTGTAGATGTGGCCATGGGTATTGACACATTGATTGTTATTTTAATTAGTAATAAATTGTTGCATTATGAAAAGTTTGTGGTACTGAAATGATGTAATGATGGATAGATGCATTATATTTAATATGAATACTAGTTGAAGGTGATTGGATTATTGTTGTTACAATTCCAAGATCAGTTTTGGAGCTATTAAAAATGTTACAAGTAATATTGCAGGAACCATTGAATGCATTGGGTAATGCACATATATATTATATAACATAGAAATGATTATGCTAATAACTGAAATGATGTAAGTATTTCTAACTCATGAAGTTGAAAACACTTCAGGAACTGTTAGATATTACAACAAGAAAGTTGCAGGTTAAAAAAAAAGATACATAATGATAAATTACAGGAAATCTCTGTTGAGAGGACAAAGTGATAAATATATTTCTAGATAGAAGAAAGAAAATATTGGTTGATAATACATGTATAGGTAATGATGAGTTAATTCCAATTGATAGTTGGATTGATGGAAGTGATTGAATTGTAGTTGTAAACAATTATAAGATCACTTTGTGATTTTGTTTTGAATCATTTCCATGAATATATATATATATATATATATCTTGTACATGAGATATTGACAATTTGTTTGAGGAATGTTGAAATTGCAGTAGGAAAGGGTATTGGATATGGAAGCTTTATAATCCCATAAAGAGGACCAATGCCTATTGCTTCAAGAGCCAAATTATTATGAGCAGAAGCTCATGTCTGGAAATTTAATTTTTCCTATATAAAACAATTTTGGGAATTATAATTTATTTAATTACTAACAAATTGTTTTGGCGGAATGCAAATTGAGAAAAATGAAGGTGGGATGGTCTTGAATATGGAAGGGATGTAAGCCCATAAGGAATACTAATATCTACAGCTGCAGAGCCAAACATAATGAGCAGAAAGCTCATGCTTGGAAAATTTTGTTTTCCTGTATAAAACAAGATTTGAAATTTATGATTGGAAATGGTTATAATGTTATCTCATGATGACAGTATGTGTATAATACATATGAGATGTTGAATATGAAATATGGAAAGCATGGAAAAGGATATTGTTGGGACATGAGGACCCTGTGGTAAGCCATGATCTCCCTAGAATATGTCGTGTTGTGGTAACACATGCCATAGATTCGCCTCGGCTATAAGACTCGATAAATTCTCTAGAAATCTTCTTGTGCAAGAAAGCCTTGGTTAGGAAAGATGGATTTCTTGAGGGACTGTATAGCAGAGAAGGGGATTACTGAGCCTAGGCTTGGAAGGTGAGCTACCACAAGGAAGATGAGACTTTCATAGCTTTTGATTGGGGTCATGCACACAATGGGTATGTCAAAGGAAAACATTAAGCCAAGTTAACGAGACAACCAAACGGATGCAGATCCATGAACCACATAGATAAGTATTGTATTGGATTATGAAAACTTACTCTTACATTATGAGAAAGAATGAGAATTGTATGCACAAATTGTGAACTGAAATGCTCGCTAATTTGAAATGTTGTAGGAAAATGATGAATGTTGAAGATCTAGAAAAGTACCAGACTATGAAAGAAAAGAAGGTGATGTTGGAGCAACTAAATGATAAAGGCATGGAAGGAATAAAGTCTAATGGACTTGTTGCAGCTGGATTTCTGGAAGCCACAACTTTGAAACTTCCTCACCGAGTGCACTGAATCCCTGGAGAGAAGTGGAACAACCTAAGGGACTACATGGTAGAGAAAGGGATTCATTCCTTGGGGTTGTGCAGGGTTGAGAGGGAAGGAGAGATTGTTGGTTGGAGTTGCTACAAGAATTATAAATTCTAAAGATCATTATACATGTTTTGGGTCGGAATGCCTATGCATACATGTTTAAATTTAGGCCAGAGTGCCTATGTATATAAGATTGGATTGGATATCATGTGTGGATTAAGGTTAAAGGGTCTGGAATTGTAATGCCAATAACATTAGAATGGTGTTGTGCACCGAGGATAGTGCCAAAATAAGGGGAGGGGGATGTAACATCCCATTTTTAACCCTTATGAAATATAATGTATTATGTAAATATGACTTAGGCTAGTGAGTCGGTAAAGTTGAAAAGAGGCCAGAGTGCCTAGGAAATGTAATACTTCATTAGAATGCTAATGTGCAATAACATTAGAATGGTGTTGTGCACTGAGGATAGTGCCAAAATAAGGGGAGGGGGATGTAACATCCCATTTTTAACCCTTATGAAATATAATGTATTATGTAAATATGACTTAGGCTAGTGAGTCGGTAAAGTTGAAAAGGGGAAAGAGTGCCTAGGAAATGTAATACTTCATATACTTTAATAAAATACACTGCTGGCTGCAAGACGAACAAGGACAAAAGAGATAGGGGGCTTAAGGGGATAAGTCTTTTTATTATTATTTTATTTACCCATAATTGATTTTATGGAGAAAAGGGGTTACATGAGCTTCTTGGGGGAATCCATGTGGTTCTTGATTTCCAAGTAATTATATAAAACCATCTTTGGTTTGGGTGGGGGTTCACTTGTTCTTATTCATTCATTTTTACACCTTTTCCACTCTTCATTTTTGGAAGCCTCACTCTTGTTGCATTTGTATGCTCTTNCCATGTGGTTCTTGATTTCCAAGTAATTATATAAAACCATCTTTGGTTTGGGTGGGGGTTCACTTGTTCTTATTCATTCATTTTTACACCTTTTCCACTCTTCATTTTTGGAAGCCTCACTCTTGTTGCATTTGTATGCTCTTGTTTTGAGCATGGATATGAATGGATGCATGAGGGTGGCTTGGGGTGAAGTTAGGGGATTTTTCTTCTCCTAGTTCATCTTCTTCCCATTCTTCTCTTGTTCCTCTTCCTCTTCACTCACTACTGCTAGTTCTTGTGCTCTTGGGATGAGAATGAAATGAATGGCAGGAAGAGGAGAGCCATAATTGAATGGATGTAACGATTTACTAATCATTCCAGGAGGGAAATGATGCCTGGCATGAGTTTGATGGAATATCGGATGGAACTGTCCACAGATGAGATTCCTTGGAGTTTCCAGTAGGGATATTTCCTTACCAATAGCACTGGAGCCCTGGAGAGAAATGGAACAATCTCAGGGACTACATGGCAGAGAAAGGTGCTCATTTCTTAGGGTTGTGAAGTCTGAGGGGGAAAGAGAGATGGAAATTAGGATTTTATGTGAGGCTGGAAAACCTGAGAGATACTTAGCCAACTGTTGTGTGTTTATACTTGGCCTAGGACCCGTTCTTGTGGGTTCATAGCACTGGCTCGGGGGTGACCTACTATTGAGAGTAAATGAACAAAAGTGTCTATGGTTGGGACGAACGTCCTTGTTCTGCAACCAGTTGGTGAATGTTTACTTGCAAAGATAACTGCTCTCTGTGTTTTCTATGTAATGTTTATTTCCACTGTGTATTTAATTATCTCTGAGATATGTATTTTTAATGTGTTTGTCTTCTAGGTATTTGTTGTGCATGGCACATTTTTTTATCTATTGTATGTTGTGGCATGGATCTTGTCTTATGCATGTGGTTTTCATGCCTCTAACGTTCATGAACAATCCTTTGATTTCGATATAAGATCATAAAATTGAGTCTTGGGACTGCAACATGCCCCAAATGTTGATGGTTAGGTGTGTTGCAATCAAATTAAGTGGTGTAACTTGGCATGTGGGTGGCTGGGTATGTTACACCAACAAATCCCTCAGAGCACACAATGTGTTAAATGAATGAATGTGTATGAGAAAATCTGCGCACTGCTGTGAACAATGCATTTATGGCTCTTGTTGCCCCCCCAACCACTTATGGACCAGATCCCAACCTGATTTGACCTCCATATCTGAGCAAAATATGAATGGGGTGGTAGTCAAGGACCAAAGGGTGCCCTAAAAGGCCCCTTGTTCACACCAAGAACCAATTGCATTTTTCCTTGAAGAAATGCTATAAATAAGAGCCATGGGTGCACTAAGAAACCAAGATCTTCACAGTCTTGTTATGATACCTCAATTGTCCCTTGAGAACCCTCTTTTCTCCTTCGGGTATTCAAGAATCATTGCAATAGGCCATTCCACTCACCTCTTGAGAGAATAGGCATTGATTGTCTTCACTATTTTCCATTTATCTTCCATTTTAAGAAGAGCTCTCCATTATGGAACTCAAGAGCCCACCGAAGGAGGAAGAGTGGACTCATAAGTCCTCATTTTTCTCTATAGTATTTTTCCTAATAATCTATTGGTCCATTGGTAGCATTATCATGGTCATAGGTTGGTTTTTTATGGTTCTAAGTTTCCCATGCATTCTAACTTTTATTTCTTAGTTGTTTTAGTTTGTTTCTTTGTTTATTACATGTGTTTGGATTGTTTAACCCACTCATGAATCTATGTCTTGTCTAGCAGTCCCAACTAGGCATGCAAGTGTTGTTCTTTTTTTCACCCAAGTGACAAAACCAAAACAACAAGCTTCACCTGATGCAATGAGTGCTAAGTGGACTATTCAAATCATTAGAATTATTGGTCAGTTGTGACTAATACTCATGGATATGGGTCGTAGATTAATGACTTACTGTATGTAGTTAATCCCAAAAAATTATATCTAATATGTTGCACTACATAAGATCCTCTATTCTCCAATATTGTATAGGAGGTCTTAAACTAAATATCCAAAAAAAAATTAAAATGCATCACATTCCATCTGTTGAAGTATAAAAACATAAAGTAAAGGCAATATAAGTCAAACTTGAAGGATTCCAATCAAAATTTGGCAAACATTATTCAAGAAAGAACAAACTACGAACCACATACCCATATAAATATAAATACATACCTCCACACATACGAGATGATAAAACAAGTTTGGAAGATCAAAGAATGAAATAAGGAAAATGAAAATGTTCCGGAGAAAGATGGGATCCCAGACATAGGTGTCAGACAAAGGATAATCCAAATAAATTATATACATGCAAAGTACAAGGGAATGATGAATCAGATATAGAATATTCATAAGGTGAAGAGGTATAGGACCCCCAAAATATCACATCAGACTTAGAACAAGACAACACACCAAAGATATCAATTGCATCCATGGCATGCATCATCCAACCTCAGACTCTTAAATTAAAGGGACATATAAAAAATGATAATGTCACAATACTAATAGGTACAAGAAGTACCCACAACTTCCTTGACATAAGAATCAAAACAAAACTTAAGATTTTTCATATCTAGACCGAGACATGAAGGTAAGGGTTACATGAGATTCTTGGGGGAGGCCATGTGGTTCTTGATTTCCAGGTAATTATATAAAACCATCTTTGGTTTGGGTGGGGGTTCACTTGTTCTTATTCATTCATTTTTACACCTTTTCCACTCTTCATTTTTGGAAGCCTCACTCTTGTTGCATTTGTATGCTCTTGTTTTGAGTATGGATATGAATGGATGCATGAGGGTGGCTTGGGGTGAAGTTAGGGGATTTTTCTTCCCCTTGTGGTTCATCTTCTTCCCATTCTTCTCTTGTTCCTCTTCCTCTTCACTCACTACTAATAGTTCCTATGATCTTGGTATGAGAATGAAACGAATGGCAGGAAGAGGAGAGCCACTGTTGAATGGATGTAATGATTTACTAATCATTCCAGGAGGGAAATGATGCCTAGCATGAGCTTGATGGAATTTCGGATGGAACTGTCCACAGATGAGATTCCTTGGAGTTTCTAGTAGGGATATTTCCTTACTAGTAGCACTGGAGCCCTAGAGAGAAATGGAATAGCCTCAGGGACTAGATGACAGAGAAATGTGCTCATTTCTTAGGTTTGTGAAGTCTGAGGGGGAAAGAGAGATGGAAATTAGGATTTTATGTGAGTTTGGAAAACCTAAGAGCTACTTAGCCAACTGTTGTGTGTTTAGACTTGGCCTAGGACCCATTCTTATGGGTTGATAGCACTGGACTGGGGGTGACCTATTGTTGAGAGTAAATGAACAAAAGTGTCTATGGTTGGGAGGAATGTCCTTGTTCTGCAACCAGTTGGTGAATGTTTACTTGCAAAGATAAGTGCTCTCTGTGTTTTTTGTGTAATGTTTATTTCCACTGTGTATTTAATTATCTCTGAGATATGTATTTTTAATGTGTTTTTCTTCTAGGTATTTGTTGTGCATGGAACATTTTTTTATCTATTGTATGTTGTGGCATGGATCTTGTCTTATGCATGTGGTTTTCATGCCTCTAACGTTCATGAACAATCCTTTGATTTCGATATAAGATCATAAAATTGAGTCTTGGGACTACAACATGCCCCGAATGTTGATGGTTAGGTGTGTTGCAATCGTATTAAGTGGTGTAACTTGGCCTGTGGGTGGCTGGGTATGTTACACCAACAAATCCCTCAGAGTGCACAATGCGCTTAATGAATGAATGTGTATGAGAAAATCTGTGCACTCCTTTGAACAATGCATTTATGGCTCTTGTCGCCCCCCCAACCACTTATGGACCAGCTCCCAACCTGATTTGACCTCCATATCTGAGTGAAATATGAATGGGGGGTAGTCAAGGACCAAAGGGTGCCCTAAAAGGCCCCTTATTCACACCAAGAACCAATTGCATTTTTCTTTGAAGAAATGCTATAAATAAGAGCCATGGGTGCACTAAGAAACCAATATCTTCATAGTCTTGTTATGATACCTCAATTGTCCTTTGAGAACCCTCTTTTCTCCTTTGAGTATTCAAGAATCATTGCAATAGGTCATTCCACTCACCTCTTTAGAGAATAGGCATTGATTGTCTTCACTATTTTCCATTTTTCTTCCATTGTAAGAAGAGCTCTCCATTATGGAACTCAAGAGCCCTCCGAAGGAGGAAGAGTGGACTCATAAGTCCTCACTTTTCTCTATGGTGTTTTTCCTAATAATCTATTGGTCCATTGGTAGCATTATCATGGTCATTGGTTGGTTTTTTATGGTTCTAAGTTTCTCATGCATTCTAACTTTTATTTCTTAGTTGTTTTAGTTTGTTTCTTTGTTTATTACATGTTTTTGGATTGTTTAACCCACTCACGAATTTATGTCTTGTCTAGCAGTCCCAACTAGGCATGCAAGTGTTGTTGTTTTTTCCACCCAAGTGACAAAACCAAAACAACAAGCATCACCTGATGCAATGAGTGCTAAGTGGACTATTCAAATCATTAGAATTATTGATCAGTTGCGACTAATACTCATGGATATGGGTCGTAGATTAATGACTTACTCTATGTAGTTAATCCCAAAAAATTATATCTAATATGTTGCACTACATAAGATCCTCTATACTCCAATATTGTATAGGAGGTCTTAAACCAAATATCCAAAACAAATTAAAAATGCATCACATTCCATCCGTTGAAGTATAAAAACATAAAGTAAAGGCAATATAAGTCAAACTTGAAGGATTCCAATCAAAATTTGGAAAAAATTATTCAAGAAAGAACAAACTACGAACCACATACACATATACATATAAATACATAACTCCACACATACAAGATGATAAAACAAGTTTGGAAGCTCAAAGAATGAAATAAGGAAAATGAAAATGTTGTGGAGAAAGATGGGATCCCAGACATAGGTGTCAGACATAGGATAATCCAAATAAATTATATACATGTGAAGTACAAGGGAATGATGAATAATATATGGAATATTCATAAGGTGAAGAGGTATAGGACCCCAAAAATATCACATCAGGCTTAGAAGGAGACAACACACCAAAGATATCAATTGCATCCATGGCATGCATCATCCAACCTCAGACTCTTAAATTAAAGGGACATATAAAAAATGATAATGTCAGAATACTAATAGGTACAAGAAGTAACCACAACTTCCTTGACATAAGAATAGAAAGAAAACTTAAGATTTTTCATATCTAGACTGAGACATGAAGGTAATGGTTACATACAACAAAAAAATTGAGAATGTAGGAAAGTTCCATAAAGTGAAATTACAAATATAAGACTTTAATTTGGAATCAAAACTCTACACCTTACCTATAGGAGGAGTAGATGTAGTGTTAGGATTCTAATGGCTACAAACATTGGGTACTTATTTGGAAAATCATCAAAAACATTTTATAAAATTCAAGTGGCAAGGGAAAAGGTATAAGGTACATGGTTTTCAACCCCTCTAGACACAATTTATGCCATCCCAATAGATGGAAAAGCCTATTTGGAAAGGGGAAACCTCCTACATGATCCAATTCCACCAAATGGAGATACAAGATTCAAAACAAGATGACTCCGTAGTAGAAGAAGTCCAAGAAATACTTCAAAAACCAAAAAAAAAGTATTTCAATATATTCCCATAGAGTTACCACCAAAGAGGAGGATTAAGCATATAATTGATGTTAATCCAAGATCAAGCCCAGTAAAGGTTAGACCTTATAGATACCATCATCATCATACAACAGAAATAGAAAGGTTATTCCAAGATCTATTGAATTTTGGTGTTATTACAAAGAGAAAAAATCCATATGCAGTTCCAGTAGTGTTAGTGCGAAAGAAAGACAAATATTTTTGGTTGTGCATAAACTATCAAGGATTAAACAAAATAACAATAAAAAACAAGTTTCCCATTCCCTTTATCAAAGAAATGTTGGATGAACTTAAAGACGCAATTTGGGAGTCAAATCATCTTTGAGAGTTATGTCCTTCATTACCTTTGCTTTGAGGATAAATAAATTTTAAGGGAAGGGAAATGTTATATACATATTTAAGATAGAATAAGAGAAAACCGTAAATAAATGACTCGTGATTATTAAATGATGTGACTATTTAAAAATTCATGACTCTTATTCATTTCTAATGTAATATATAACCATTGGCCTTTTGTAAACAAATACATCATAATCAAATATATATTGAACATATTATATATACATATTTTTTCATTTTTGTGATTATAAAAGTTTTTTCTTCCAACACATGTCACCCCTACAACAAAACTAATTGTTTGCAACGAAAGATGCTTTAAATACTTGGAATTATAGACATGTGCCTAAATATCTTATGATGAGGACCATGTGCCTTACCCTTGTTTTTTAATTTATAGTACCTCTCAAACCCACATCCTAGACATATCTTTGTGTCTATATATTCATCTCTACATAGAATAAAATCAATTGGACATGCATAGTATGATATGTACTCAACACCCAACCTTTTCAACATTTTCTTTGCCTCTACACAATTGTCGAGAAATAAATTGTCTTTGAGTAATTCTTAATTAGTGAGGAATAGAAATGTACATTGTCATTAAGCATGCATAAATTCAACCATTTTATTCCTTTATTGTGTGACAAATTTCCTTAAAACAATTAGGGGACTTAATGGTTAGTTACCTCAAAACTGTCAAGAAACATGTGTCTGATATATCATACATTGCTTTCAAGTTGTACAGTAACATTGTTGTCCCTAGTTTGGTAAACCTTGACCCTTGTCCAAAGAGAGGGGTGGTGGAAGCATATTTCAGTCTTTCGAAGAAGGTATCAATGATATCAATATCATCCCCTTGTTCATTTTGTTGGAATTAATGTAACAACATTCCCTCCATTTCTTGGGTATCCCATAATAAATCATCCATACTAACCTCTATATCATTGCCTTTGTCCCCAACATGTGAAGAACTAGTGTTACTTTAGATTTTTTGAATTAGTGACTCATGACATAGTGGGAATTGAATAGGTGGTTGATTCAACCATGATTCGTATGCTTCCTCTATGTGTTGCGCTCATTTAATAGCATTCTATTGATTTAACATCGTAGTAGGGCACAACATTAGATGGTATATACATCGCTCGTCATGAGAATCTTGATTGTAGAATTATTGAAAATTACATCGATAATACTAGTAACACGACACATTTAGTATGTTCAAACATTATACAAAAAAATTATTAGAAGCATGGAAATGTTTTCCCAATAATAAACATGAAACCGACCACATTATAAAACAAATGTCAAATTAAGAAATACATTTACATTAGTTCCATTGAAAATCCAAAAATACAATTACTCAATTATGCTTTTTTCACATGCCAAGGGGATGTCTAAAGGTAGAACTAATGCAAGGCATTTATTACGAGAAATAGTTGGTCTATGAAAGTTATATCTTATTAACAACTCATCACCTAGAGATAAACTACGTATTGCATGCAAAACAACAAATCTAGATGCCTTCCCTTTCATAAAGAACTCTTTATCATAGGAGCATTCCTCAAAGGAAAAATTTGCACTAAATAATGAGGACCTACAACTATTTATGAACCCTGTAATGCTCCCATGCGTTTGTGGATGACCATTGATATATAACATGTTTTCTTTTTAAACTTTCCAAAAGCATAATCATTCATGCACATATTATACATGGAAATGTTGTGTTTGTATTTAACAATATTCAAGTAATCAGATCGACTATACAGAGGACCAAAATATGGCATAAGTGTTATTGATTTTTTGGGAGGAACAAATACATGTGCAAGGATAAACAACCCAAGATTTGAAACATCTATTTTAGACTTGGAAATCATATAACAATTACTACAAAAAGAGAATTTAGTTCCAACGTCGGGCACATGCATGGAAGACGATCAAGCACCATACAAAGCATGGTTGTAAGAAGTTTGGTATTTAATTTGCAGATATATAGGAAGAGATAAGTCATCACTACCTTCCAACAATTGAACCAACATTGGTGTGTACTTGGGCACCGTTGCTCTCAACTCATACAACGTTTTAGATATCCTAGTAGAGATGTTTTGGGTAGTATTGATAGCATACTTTGGCTCACTATAACTCTTTTTTTATTCAATGGAAGGAGACGGGTTGGTCAATTTAGGAAGAAAATTAGTTGATCTAGCTTCAAACGTTTCAAAAAAGGATCATATGGAAGTGTTCCTACATGTATTTTCTATATCACCTATTTAATTCTTGACCGCAATGAGAGGAATTAGACCATTATCTTTGGGCAGTCAATCATTAATATAATGGGATAATATGACACATTGAGGGTTCTCCTTCAACCCTTTACATTTTGAACAACCACATACTACTGGGGTGTCATAAAAGAGATCCAATTCATTACTGTGTAATACCATTGACCCAAGTTGGTTGCTAGAATATGACATGTTACAATTGGCAGGGTAAAGTAGTTGTCCATTTTCATCAAACATCGGCTTTTGGTATCTTCCTCCTGATATTGTTGAATTTTTGGACTGGTAGAATATGTTGCACATCCAAGCTTGATCCTGAATCATGATATTGAAAAATTAAATGAACAATTATTCAAATGAATGTGCATTAATAACATAAATTCAATCATATAAATGAATTATAAATAAAATCTAGACCTACTACAAATGACCAAGGAGAACTTGAATAACTTGCAACGATATGGAATGAGCAAGAATATGAAAAATTGGTCATTTGATATTATAACATTTTTTTTTTCATTTGAGCCAAAACCATCATCATATGTAAATAAATTCTTAAAAGAAAGTTTGGGAAGCATAGAACAATCTAAGTTTAAACATAATTTTGAATGGATTTTAAAAGTTATCAGTGCGCTTAATTATTTTCTGATGCACCGGTGATGCACCGATGCATTTGTATATACAAAATACACATGTGCGCTAAATTATGAGAGGGAACAAAGAGTGGCCTCCTTTTTTTCCTCCACAAAGAAAAACCTATGCAAAATTTCAATTTCGGAGGTTTGCATTTGTACTTTGTCAATTTAATTGTTTTTCAGTGTGGTACTACATAAAAAATGCATTAGTGCGCTTTAAACTATATAGCGCACCAAAAACGTAAGTTACAAAAAAAGATAAGCATTTATCATCAATGTTCCAAAATATACAACGAAAAAAATGAGTTGGAATTTCATTATTTTTAACTGTATGTGTTTATAAATGAAAACCCCAATCACTATTTCATTCGTTTGCCCAAATTTAGAGGGGAGATTTTTGCAAGAGACATTTAAACCAACAAAGACTTTGGATTGGGTAGATTTTTTTATAGAGCCAAATTTGTAAAGGATCATCATAGGTCAAATACAAATATACAAAGGATAAATTCCAGGTATGTTATTTAATTCTATTGATCATCTCAATCTTTCCCCTATTTGATTCAAACATTTTTCAATGCATTCTAAAAAAAATAAAATGGTTTCATCGATACCTTCAGTATTGAAATCCTTAGCTTTCTTCTTGTTTCTCTTGGTTTCCCTCTCTATATTTCACAAAGAGATTTATTTTAAGCAATATATTTTTATAGGGTTTCTTTACTTATATATGGGATGTTCACTATCCATTTCAATGTGACCACTTATTGTATTAGATCCCAAACCCCGTCAATGCTAATTGTCTTTAAAAAAAATGTTATAATAGTTAGAAATATGCACTGTACAGGAATAACACATTGGTGCAAATGTTCCTTTCAACAACATCGTTGATTTTAAAATGTAAATAATATTGTTTTTAATGCCAAAAGCGTCATGTTTTAAATGTGTTCATTGGTTCAGTAGTGTGCAAAAAATATTAGTGAGGCATTGATGCTTCTATTACTTTATAGAGCACCACGTGAATATATAACAATTTGTAAACAATTTTTTTTCAATTTCGTAACAACACAATAATCATATACGAGTGTATATTATTTTATTATATGCACTGAAATCTTATTTTGTACAAAATATTTCATAATTTCTATATATGATGATTCTTGATTTTTTTATCATAGAAGATAGCCAATAGAAGTTCAAGGAAAACAATTTAATGCAACAAGCACGATGGTAAATCATCCCAACAGGAGAACAAGGCAAGTTATTTAAGTTTTATTAAAAAATTAATATGTTTGAATTATCAATAGGCTTAAATTAATGTTGTGTATTGGTTAAGGCATGTCATGCAGAGCAAAAACTTGAAGAAACTCGATATGATTGTTTGTAATTTGAGTGCAAAAGAGCATAAAATATTTATGGAAATGTTGCAAAGAGATGAATTAGGTGGATCAAAAGGTAATCAACATGGAGTTTTTCTTTGACTTTTTATAAAATGTGAATTTCTTAACATTAATTTCTAACATGTTTTAAACACTCGATTTCACTTTTTTTTTAATGTTGTTCAGGGACCAATATCAAGGAAAGGAATATCGACCTAAGAATATAAAAATTATGAAGGATGTAAATGATGATGACTTGGTCCTCAACTCATCTAGAGTGGTGTTGGAAGTTAACAAGAAGGGGAAATTTGTTTACAAAACTATGAGGGAGAGTGGAAAGAATGCGTAGACGTACTTTCCACTTACAATACAAAAATCAACCCAATGAATCCAAGAATGAATTTATATATAAACTACATGAAGAATTTCCAGAGAAATGGCCAATGAGACCTGTGACTTGCAATAAAAAAAACTTACAATAAAAAAAAATGTATTATTATTAAACATGTTTTTCTATAATATGTCTAAAAAATTACCAATTTTTTTTTCTATATTTAATTTCATGTCGATTTAAAAAAATTATTGTACTTTTCATTTTTCAGGAAGTATATGAAAATTCCAAGGGACAAATGAGGAGAAAACCAATACATACCGGTAGGGATGTCCAAAAAAGTGTACAAGGAAATGGTAAAAGAAATCAACATAATAACATTGCATGAGGAGCATCCCAAGAGCAATGTGCATTAGAGGTGTGTCATCATTGATTTATTATTTTATGTACATAGAATTTAATTATCGAATGAAATACTAATTTGCAATTGTTTTGTTGCAGAAAAGAAAAAAAATGGAACCCATTCAATACATAAGGCAAGATGATGAGGAAGAAAAGGGTTGATCGCAAAGTTTGTGAGTACTTATGTTTTCGGCCTTACTTAAGATTCCATATTTGTTGTGATGTTTATATTTAAATAATTAATTTACACTTGTCTATGTATGTCTTCTAATAGGTGCTAACATATAAAGAAAAGACAATCGAAGAATTAGTCGACATTGGGTTAAGTATGGGTTGTGAGTATATGTTGAAGTATCAAGGTTTAATTGAACAATTTGTAAGTAGCTATGTTGTTTAACTTCCCTCGTTTTATAATTAATGGAGCAAAAAGAAACCTTTATATTAATTATATCAATTATTCTTTGTCATGATGTATTNTTGTGAGTATATGTTGAAGTATCAAGGTTTAATTGAACAATTTGTAAGTAGCTATGTTGTTTAACTTCCCTCGTTTTATAATTAATGGAGCAAAAAGAAACCTTTATATTAATTATATCAATTATTCTTTGTCATGATGTATTAAACATGTTGGAAACAAAGTATGGAGTGTGGCTAACATAAGAGATTTTGAGAGACGATATGCAACATGCCTTCGAAAAAATGTGTATTGTTTATGAAACAGTCATTGCTGTGGTAGGGCGTTTTATATATGCAATCATGTACATTATACTATATACATGTAGATATATTTATTACACTTTATTTTTATGTTTGTAGATGTAACCTGAAGAAACAAAACATAACAAACAAGCCAGCCAAAAAAACATTAGGTTAGAAAACCAAAGTACAATATTGTCTACAGGTGATGAAGAAATGAGGCAGACATGCAGATCAAGCGATAACACCAATTCAAGTGATGAATGGAAATCAACATAATTGAATTCTACTGCAAGTTGTATATTTTGGAATATTTGTCTATGAAAATCAGGGATTTTGTTTAATGTAACCGACATATTGTCCCAATTACATGAGGACGTTTTACCAATAAGTGTAACAACTACATATTGGGTTCATTTTGATTATTGTGGACCTTTACGTTGTCTCATTTTGTATGATGACAGGTCTCTTATTCATATATAATAAATGGGTTTCTTAATTTATTGCATTGTCAAATGTTATAAAATGTTGTGTTGTTGATTAATTAATATATCGATGATTTCGATTGTTACAAATAATAGAGGTGTAATCTGTTGGAAAACTAAGTATTGCAATAATTATATTAAAACACCATAACAAAAATATAAAATCAATATTATTATAAAAAAATATTTGATTTTGAGATGATTAATTGAAAATTTGTAAAAAAACCCAGTTAATTAAAATATATACATATCAATGAATAATATTCTTTTGAACTCACTAAAAGGTGTGTCCTATAAAATAGACAGTAGTGCATTTTTATGAGTCATATGCATTGGTTCCTATTAATTACATTGAAGCATTGGTGCTAACAATTGTGAAAAAACATTGTTAATTTAAACGACATAATGTACAATTATATTTACGGTGCACATGATTACGATACACACTAGTGATTTACATATAATATATGCATGAATGCTTAGTAACAAAGAATGGCGCCGGCATATCACCTCAAATGCTTGATATTTCACTTCCCTCCAATGCACATGGTAATATAGGCACCCGTGCGTATAAATTATATGAGCATTGATGTTCCATAAAACAAAAAGGAATGACCCAGTGTGTAATATCTATATGAGAATTTGTACGACATATAAAAAAAAAATGGAACTGGTGAGTAATAATTATATGAGCACAAATGGTTTTAGTTTTATGTACGCACCAATGCATGTTACGTAAACACACATCGATGCATGTTACCAATACGAGCACCAAAAAACAAAACCTCCACTAAAACCTCTACCCGTCCAATTTCTTTTAATTATAGGGAGCATCCGTTAAAACAAATAGTAGAGATTGTAGAAGAGTTTTTTTGAAATTTTTTCCCAATCTCGTAACACTAAAAAGCTCCCTAAAAACCTCAACTACAAGGTGTTTTCCTTGTAGTGAAAGAACTTCCACCTCCTCCAAACCATGTTAACTCCATAGATAAACAAGATCTCAATGATACAAGGTAAATTATATGGTGTATAAGTCTTACATGCATAATGTTGTTACTCACATAAAAGTGTTCCCATGTTTGTATGTGATTCAGTGGTTGGTACATAGGTCTAAATTTTAAGGATAGGTACATATATTTGTATGCAGGGAGATGCAATGCTTCTTTCAAGCCAAAGGTTACCCATGAAAGTTGTGCATTTCTACATCAAGTTCATGTAATTAAATTTCTCCATGAGAATGTAATATTTCGCGAGGCACTCAAATTTCAATCCACCTTTATAAGGTTGGAAGAATATGTGAAAATTCAAAAGGGACATTGAATATATTCTTGTGACTACCACTTTTATTTTTGTATAAATATTTGTAGATCTATAGAATGAGGACTTGGAATTTTGGAGGGGAAAATATTTTGTATTCTAAGACTCCAAGTTTTGTAAAACATTAATAAAATTGTGGATGAATTTCTTGGGATTAATATTTTTCTATGATCCTTCATTTTCTTGGATTCTTTAATGATTGAATTATGAGTAGGTTATTTAAGGAATTTAAGTTACTCTTCTTTCATCAATAATGTATTTTATGTCTATTTCTTAATATGGGAATGAAATATGTGAATTATTGGAATTATGTGAAATATGTGGACACTACCCCTGTTATAGCAAATTTTTCCACACTCTATGCAACATGCTTTGGTGGCCTTCCCTTTCCCTCCATAGACTCAATTCCCACATTTTTCTCAATCCAAAGTCAAAAATTCAAGTTTGTGTTTATATAGGCGAGCTACAATTAGATAACTCGCATATACTCTAGTTGCTCCATTACATCCCACATACATCAGGTTTTGTGCTAAAAAATAAATAAATAATATGTCGTGTTTCCATCCCAGGTCACGAGATCCATGATCCTTGACCTTACATATACTGGAAATGATCCAACTTGACCCTTCAAGTCCATTTGGAGGCTATAAATTGAGCCATATACAAGCCTTGAAGATATTCATGATTGAGAGCAAAGACACTTTCGAGAAATTTCACCTCATATTGAGTCTGCATCCCTTTGTCCTTGAAAGTATGAACTTATTTTGTGCTCAGCTCCCAATCTCTTCCTATCTTGAGAAGGAGAAACTCAATTACTCCTACTAATTACCAGCTTGCCTTTGTGGAGTATTGAAGTGGTGAAGGCCTAGGTGGAGGGACTTAGTTTCTTGGTTCTGATATGTGCCGATACAGACGTTTGTCACCTATGCATGTATGTTGATTACATTGATAGAAATACTATTTTCTCATCCAATTATATGTTGCAAATATTTGTATTACTTTCCATGGGCATATTTGTTATACATGTTAATGGATTATGCTAGTTTATATGCTAACGTTTCATATAATTTCCATATTCTTGTGTATCTTGGATGTTAAGGACAAGTTACAGGTAACAAGCATTAGATACTGAGCTCAACCATGGTCTTTTGCAAATGTTCGAAAGAGGTAGGATTCTATTCTTTATTTTTTTAGAATTTCTATTTGTCTAGCATACTTGAGATTAGAGTTGATTTTTGGGTGTCGTTCCATCTGTTGTGGTTTATCCCAACCATAGAGAGATTTTCCTTGTAACAAAATTGATGACTCCATTGGGGACTTATCCCTTTTTGAATTATTTGGTGATTTTTCTCCTTCATTGATCTTTGTTTCACTGATTTTTTGTGTCACATGTTGCTTGACAGCCTCTTCTTTTCTTTGTATCTAAGTTTCTTGGCCTAACCCTTGCCCAGTCAATGTATTTCTTGGCATACATGGGTTTTCCCTTGACAGTTGCGTAAATGCACATTTTGTCTATGTTTAGGGTGCGTACATACGCTTTTGTTCCATAAACAATCACATACACTATTTTATAAGTCTTTTTGGCTAGGTTTAGTATTTTTTTGGTGAGTTTTGTTGGTTGTTGAGACTTCTTAGGTCTTTGTCTTGTCTGTTGAGTGCCTACAAAGTGATAGGAAGCTGTGTCATTGTTGATATTTTTTGGGCAAAATAATTTCTTGTTAGTTTTCTCATTTATTTTCCTTGCAGTCTGGTCTAGGTAGTTTCTTATTGATGCCCTACTTGGCTTGTCTCCTTGTGCTTGTAGTAGGGTCTGTCCAAGAGGTTGTTTATTAAGTCTTTGCATTTTCAGTTCTCTATATTGAAAATACAAAAATGTTTGTTTTGAATTTCACTTGAAGCTTTTCTACTTTTGTTTAGATTGCATTAGTTTTAGCATGCTAGGAAAGAATGCACTTCATTGAAATTGAAGAGATTTAATCCTGTGCACAACATTTAGAAGCATACCATTTCTTTGAAAATCAATACTAGTACTTAGCAATGTTTTTACATTTGATTCTTTTTTATATTTTGATTCACAACACCATTAGTTTCACGACCACACCTCTTGAGTAAGAAGAAGCCACTAAAATTAACATTGAATAATTAAAATTGATTAGAAATGATTTTATTTTTCTGATCACACAAACAATTTTAGGATCTAGGGCCTTGGAATAGGATTTTGTGAGTAAACTTCTCCAAGTCTATAAAACTCAACGTATATGTTTGACCATGGAGGGGTGAAACCCATTGTATAATTGGTGTCCTTGGGAGGCTCCACTAACATCATAGTTAAGCACGAGGTTGCACAAATTTGGTTGCAGAGATAGCCCTTTAATACCTTCCTAGCATCAGGTATACTTATGGGGTTATATTCATATATGGGGGTTTCACTAGTACCTTTACCAATGTGAGAGGTGATGCTTTCAAGGCTTTAGGCTTTGCTACCCTCCCCATACGGTGGACCTAACCTACGAATTCTCACCCGAGCATTGGTTATACCATGGTGACCTTATTTGCATGACCTATGTATCCACATAGGTTGCTTGCAGGGGTTATTTTGCAGGTACCCTGAGTTAGATAGGGATCTGACAACACACATACTTTATGCAGGATTTCCTCTCTGGAGGGATCTGATCGATTGAAATGTGATGCCCACAAGGGTCCTTATAATTGATTTTGTTACCTCCACTCTATTCTTCGAGAGTCTCATCCCCTCCTGGAAGAGGCATACCTTCTTTAGTTTGGGAGGTCCCTTTTAGCCATCCTATCTTGTTTGCATGCATTGGCATCTATTTTTGTTTAAGAGTGTTCTCTTTCCACATTAGTTGGCCTTAGTATTTTGTATTGCATCATGATTTCTAGGTAATTTTGGAGTAAGACTAGCCTCCTCACTAGTCTTGTCGTCTCTTGAATCAATTACCATAGTTTGGTATGATACCAAAACTGCCTCCTAAAAGGCGTAGAGTTAATAAACATGGTACATACATCTCCACCACACAGGATCATGATCACCTAATTATGAGTACCTATTCAACTCCAACATCCTCTATGGTTGGTGGATCCCCTGGGACTCCCTCAATTATCACTACCCAGTCCATGAGCTCGACTCAATCCATGGGGATGTATCCTTATATATTTTCAAGTAGTATGACTTCGTCATCATTGATATCTATTCCACCTAACACCTTTTTGATGGGGATTCCTAGTTATAGTGCTCAGTCGATGCCTCTGACCTCTAATCCTTTTTATTTTGGTATGCCAAATATGACTTCACACATGTCATCCTCCTTTCCGACACCCGAAGTCAATGCTAGTTTTTAGTCTGGGGGCACGCCGCCTCCTGACAATCCTTTCTCATTTCATGGGGGGAATATCCCTCAGTCATTTCCTACATTAGGAACCAATCCTAGTTATAAATTTCAACCATGGAATGAAAAAATGGGCAGTGTTTCTACTTCATATATCATGTCCTTCTATCCATCTTCCACAATGTCGTTTCCCACAAATGCTTCTCTTATGGAAAATCCTCTTCTAAACTCTGGTATTACATTTGGGGGGGGGGTCACTTTTCTAATATGGGAAACCCCCTGCATGGATTTACTTCGTCCGATGGTAATGTAATTCTTGATAAGGATAATCTGTATCATATCACTTTTTCCTCGCAAGAATTCCCATATGGAATGATACCTTCACAACATTTGATGAAGCCAACCTCTACTAGTCATATTGGGGATCCAACCTCCATAAGTCATGTTGGATATCAACAACCAACCACTGCAAGTCATTCTGGGGGCACAACTCTAGTCACTTCTAGTCATACTGGACAAACATCACCAACCTCTGCAAGTCATGTTAGAGATCAGATACTAGCCTCTGGAAGTCATGCTAGGAGAATGTCAGGTCATGTTGGGGCATTGATATGATTGAGAAGCCTAGACGTATAGGGATTAAGCCCAAGTTCCTTTGTATTCTTTGCAAAGGAGGTCACCTAACTTGTTTGTGCCCTGCTATTTCCATGGTGTTTGCACCCAATTCGTCACTGTGTGAGCAAATTATGAGTGCTTACATGCCCAGTTGGGCTCTGCTAGGCATGATAGCTGTGAGGTAAAAGGTTAGAAAGAGAAACAACTAATTTATAAACAAAAATCAAATTAAAACTAATAAAAACTATGAGCATGTGAGAAAATGAAAAACAAATGTAAATGGACCAATATCACCAATGTATTAGCTGATCTGATTGACGAAATCCAAAGATACACAATGGAGAAAGAGGACTTGGGTCCCTTCCCTCTCCAATGGAAGTCTCTTGAGGCCCTCAACTGATTGCTCTCCTTACAAAGAAAAGATGGAAATCTGGGTGAAAAAACTCCAAGCTTATTCACTCAAGTGAGGGGTGAATAGCTTATGAAATGCAGCCTACAATGTGTGTTGCCAAAGAATGAGTCCTTAGCAATCTCAGCAGCATAACAATACAAATAATTCCTTGAGAAAATGGTGGTCATTCATGGCTTTTTATAGCCAAGCATTGGGTTATTATGTGGCCTCTTTTGAATGTTAAAAGGGGCTCTTTAGGGCACATTTAGGTCTTTGACCAGCCCACCATGAGGATTGAGCTCGGATTTGGTGTCAAATCGACTTGGGAGCTGATCCATTAGTGGTTGGGAGGCCGACCAATTTCAATAAATGCATCGTTTAGCAGGCGCGTGGGTTTTGAGCCCAATAGCCGCGCCTTTTGCACATATGCGTGCTTTGTACGATTCTATTGTGCGCATACGCACGCGCACTCAAATGACGTAAAGCGCCCTTCAATTTTTTGGCCATTTTGTATAGTTTTGACCTCTTTTTGCAATGTTGTGGCATTAATCTTGTGCCATGAATGACTCCAGTCTTGTTTTGATGATGTGGAGTTCTTGTCGCCACATGCGGACAAAATTTCAGTGATAACAGATGCCCCCTGAGGGATGAGGTTAGGAGCAAAACGTATAGCTGAAATCCATCAATGTTTCTTTTGCTGAAGATGGTGTTGTAAGGGGGAGCAAGAATGAGACCGCGTCGAGCGATCCTTTGGAGAAGAGAGGAACCTGTAGATCCCGACTTTCTACAAGGTGGGTAGCAATATACAAATGTGTACAAATGAGGCGGGCATGCCCCATGCTCGTTGTGATGTAACTCTAAAGAAAGATGACGGAAAATGTTGATGTAGACAACTGCAGTGCCCTCAGGGGTGGTAATGATAAAGGCAAAAGACAAGTCTGCAACGGAACATACTCTGAACTGTAGGTAATGATCGCGGAAATAAACAACGACTGTGATGTGGGCATTGGTGGCCCGACCAGGTCCAGAGGTCTTCGGCAAGTGATAAGAAAAACTACAATAGTCACAAAGTAAGACCCACCGCAACATGAGAAAGTGTTTGCGTCGAATGTTATGGGGGTCAACGACATCAGGGAGCAATGGTGTTTCCCCCTATGTCGTCCGAGATTGCTCATTAAATGGGAAATGAGAATCAAGATACTGTTGTCCTTTTGGAAAAGTGTGCTGATGTTGACAAAAGGAGGACGCGACTTCCAGAAGCAAAGGGCTCCATGGAATCTACTGAGGTGAGGAGATGGCAGAGGTACATGAATGAAGTCAAGAAGTGGGAAGACTCAAGACTGCCCTTGGTTGGAGGATGCATGATATAAGGTGTGGCCGCAACCATTTGGACAAGATCGAGTGTCATGGGGATGACAAGATCTGGGAGAAGTTGTGCCAGAGGTGGGACAAGGTGAATAAATTCAGAGGATAAAGGTAAGTGAACTGGGTAATACTCTGAAGATATGGACGATGCTGACAAGGGAAAATGAGAAGTAATGCTCCAACCAAGGGTGACATGGGTTGCGTGTGGCCAAAAAGGAAAGCAGGTCGTCGTCGATACGACAAAAAGAAATGACAGGTAAAATAAAAGGCGTTTGTACAACAATAAAATGTGGGAAAGATGTACAAAATACAGAAACGGGTGCCCCAGTGTGGAATGAATGCCCCAGGGAGGGCATAAATTGCTGGGAAAACTGGTGAAGGGTGGGGGCCCCATTGGCGAGTTTCTGTATGAGGTAGGTGAGATGAAGAGAGGTTTGCAGATGGGCAAACTGATGGTGGATGAAATGGAAGGTTCATGATCCTGCGGATGTGCAGGTAAAAAGAACTGAAGCATAAAGCGATGATCTGGGAGTCCATGTGGGAAAGCCAGCAAAAATGAGAAGAAGGAAAATG